>CM038223.1:98070123-98197095 GCA_021442155.1 Cymbidium sinense
CTTTTTTTTTTTCTCTTTTAGGTGTCTGTGGAACGACCCTTTATTCTTTTATGGTAGTCTATAAATTATTTGATTTTGTGTTTAGATTGTGCACTAAAACAACATACTTTTTCCAATTTCTTCATGTTTGATGTTTGAATGTGTGGCCTGGATGCGGTAAGCTCTTAGGATAAAAATTAATTTTTTTACCCTAATTAACAACTCATAATTAAAATTCTAAAATAACTCATAACCTCACATAAAATCCTAGGAATTAAATCAAGATAATAAAATTTTTAGCAACCCCTTAGTTGGATGGATGAATGTATAATATTATGCATGCCATATTCTTCCACTCTTGTTAAGAGGGGGCTTCCATCTTTGCTAGAGAATGAAGGCTCCTGTGAGAGCTTTTGATGGAAGAACACCCCTTTCTCTCTTGATTTGGCCCATAATCAAGTTCTCATGTATTTAGGCATACAAAATCTCATAGCTAGTATCAAAATAAAGAGTCCAAAAAGAATCAAATAAATTTGATAAAATTTGCATTAGATTAAGTCATGATTTCATACCACTCATGCTCTAGTCTCTTAGGGAGTGAGTTTAAGGACTTAGTTTCTCTCTAAATAAACAACAACCTAGCCATCCTACAAAGCATAAGACTTGCCAATATGGATTTAAAGCGTAGGAGGAGTTAGTTGACTGTCACTCTAGGGGGTAATAAGTCCAAATGCAGTGTTTATTCTCTCTTGTAGATATACCCATTTTCACCTTAGATTTATGTTGTGCTTTGGCCATTGCAAAGCTCTCTAGATTTAGGATGAGATTGTTGTTTCCTTTCTGAGCTACAAGCATAAATCCTCACCTCTTAAGCATTTCCACAATCTTATGTTGTGAAATTATAAGCCCTAACGATCTAATAAAATGTCAACTCAAATAATTAACTCTCTTCAATTTCAAAAATATAAAGCTGAATTATAGGGTAGATTGAAATGCTCACTAGGCTTCCTAGTATCATGAGTATTTCCTACTTTCTCCTTTTGGATTCCAAAAATAAGTCTTCTCCTTGATCTATCCCATTTGATTTTCTAAAATAGCCAATCCTTTGATAGTTTTAACCTTGAAATCTTTGGAGACCCTAATTGTCTACTTTAATCGAGAGTATTTTTAAGGGATTTCATTCTTTAGGATGTAATTAATTATGGGGGGCTTGCCTCCATAGGGAACTTAATGAACCTGGCTTAAAATAAACCCTACTTTACTTTTCCATGTAAAATATGGGAAAGATGTCTGGTATATTCGAAGACCCATCATGCCTTAGGAGTCCTTATTAGGTGATTAGGCCCATTATAGGGTGGTGATTTCTATCTTTCAAGATAGTACATCATTCCTTAATGTCATACTCGATCACTTCAATAAGTACCCCATAAGATCTATGTGATGTCCCACATCTCAAAAATAAACACCACAGTACTTTGATGGAGCCTCATCAATCAAACAAGTCCAACCTCCAAATCTCTCAAGGGTAAGAGCAAGTATCAGCATTGTCTTCATAACACTAGAATGAGGGATAACTAGATGATCATATGGGTTGATTGAGCCAAGAACTAATAATGAAGCTGTGTATGAAGCATTGGTGATAGGTCTTGAAGAAGCTATTTTCATAGGCATTCAAAATCTGCATACTTTTGGTGATTCTTAGCTTATTATAAATCAACTACTTGGCATTTATAAAATCAACAAGCTTGAGTTAGCTATTTATCACAAGTGAGTTCTTGAGCTTATAAAGTAAATACCAAATGTCACACTAAGTCGAGTATTTTGATTTGAGAATAGCAAAGTAGATTGCTTAGCAAAATTAGCTAAGGAGATAGCAAGTAGGAATGACAATTATATCATGATCGGGATATCTACTCGACGAGTTCTAGAGCCAGCAAAGTTACAATCCCCACAGGTAGAGAGGTTATTAAATTTGACCCAGCAGGATGTGACTCAAGTTGCTTCTCATCATCCCAAAAATTAATAAGAAGTTATACCAAAAAGACCTAAGCATGACATTACTTCAGAAAAGTAATGGGAGGCCTTTATAATAGAAGAGCCACATGATTGGAGGCAGTCATTCATCGATTACTTTAAAGAAGACAAATTATCAAATAATTAATTATTGATAGATCAAATTAAGAAGAGAATGTTGTGCTATGCTTTCATCAATAACACTTTATATCATAGATGCTTTAAACAAATGTAGCTACGGTGCCTATGTATAGATGAAGCTAGCAAAATAATGGCTAAAATTCATGAAGGCTTTGTGGTGCACATTAGTCAGGTCCCAAGATGGTAGTAAAGATCAAAAGGATGGGTTATTACTAGCCATCTATGGTGAGAGACTGTATTAATCATGTAAAGAGGTGCCATGAATGTCAAGTACATGGGAACATAATCCACCAACCTCCAAATCCACTATAGCCAACAATAACATCTTGGCCATTTGAATGTTGGGGTATAGATGTAATTGGACCAATTGGTCCTCCATCATCAGCTCATTACCGCTTCATCCTAGTAGCGACTGATTATTTCTCTAAGTAGGCTCAAAGAAATTTATTTAAATTACTCGAGTGATCAACTTCTTTATGCATAATGTGGTCTATAGATTTGGAGTGCCACATCGAGTAATTTTTTATAATGGCTTTCAAAAGTACAAGATTTATAAATTCGTTGATTGACACAAAATTGATTGGCGATACTCTTCAATATATAATCCAAGGGAAAATGGTTTGGTAGAAGCCTTCAACAAGACATTGATCAAGCTACTCAAGAAAATCCTTACTAAAAATAAGAGAGAATGACATACTAAACTAATAGAAGCATTATGGATGTATAGAATTACCTATAAGACACCAATTAAAGCTACTCCCTATTCATTGGTATTTAGAGCTGAAGTGGTTCTTCCTCTTGAAGTTGACTTTCCATCACTTCAAGAAGCAATCCAAAATAATCTAATTGAAGATCAAAATGCTCATTTGAGCATGGAGGAACTCAACGCACTTGATGAAGTTAGATTACAAGCTCATCAAAATCTGGAAGTTTATCGAGCAAAGATGTCCAGGGCTTTGATCATATAGTGCATCCTCGAACATTCTAAGAAGGGGAATTGGTCTTGGTGCTGAGAAGACCAATTATTCCTAATCGAAGAATTAATGACAAATTTGAGCCTAATTGGGAGGGCCCTTTTGTCATTGAAAAGGTGTATCAAGGAGAGGCATACCAACTCATTGACCTAAATGGCGAAAGACCAATAATTGGCGATACACGAAAAAAGTATACATGATAAATATACTTTTGGTACTATAAAAATCCCCTTGCAATAGGGCATTTTTATATATATATATATTATTTTTATTTTAAAAATAAATAAATATATATAATCAAGAAAAAAAGAAATCTTTTTTTTTTTTTAAAATTTTTTAAAAAAAAAACATAATAAAAATTAGATTTTATATATGATAAATCTTAGATTTATATATCAAATATATAGATGAAATGAATATTATGTGTTAAGCTCTTAAGAGCAAATATATCAACTCAAATATTGATGTATTTTCTTTTATCTTATAATTCTTTTAAAGTGCTTTAGAATTCCCCCTGCAAGACCGAAGGCATTTATTTTATTTTTCATATGGGTTGACATCGTGCTATAAGAAGAGATCCCCAAATATATTCTGATTCGGGTAGACATCATACTTTGGTAGATCCCCATTTGATTACTCTAATATCCTACTATAAAAGATACTTTTAATTATCCGAATAATAAAATGTATCTTTAAATAAAATGCACATAATATGATTCTATAGTTAAAAGATTCATCTTCTATACTTGTAATAGTTCTAAAAGTCAAGTGAGAGGATTTTAACTTTGTAAACTTTGATATTGTTAAGTTGGGAAGCGCAAGTCTTCACTCAAGTCTAAGACTCAAGTGGGTGACTCAAATTCAAATGTGGTAAGTGGGGTTGCTCTTCTCACTCAATAAGCCATAAGAAAAGGCCATAGTGGTAGAGCCCCCACATGCTAGTTTGATGATACTAAAGCTGACTTGACTTGACATACCCAAGTGATTTAGAATCAAAAGCCCTCTTAAGTGACTACTGGACTATAAACAAGATTATGGAAGATCCTTTATCCTTAAAGCAGTAGCTGTGTAAAAGAAATACCTCAAACATATGCAAAGATGAAGATATGAAGTCTCAAGTGCAGTACAAAATAAAAAAAGAAGAGAGGAATAATGATTCTCCACTAATATAATAAAATGGTACATGATCAATAAAAAAATTGAAAAGGTACATCATGGAAGCCTAGACTGTAGCTCCTGAAGCTATGCTGAAAAATCTGCCAATGACTCATGCTCACTCTCTGCCAACCGTAAAGCCTCCACAACTCTGGTTAAAGTAGCCTCAGCATCCACCATGGCTCGGTGGCATATCTGGTAATGGTGTTGTTCCTGCTCTATAGCTCGAGCTCTCTTATCTCGCAAATCTGACTTGTAAGATATCGCGCTCGTGAGGTCCCTCCACAACTCCCTGATCCTGCTAGTCAGTTTGTCTAACTCTGAAGTGGCATCTATCGATCTCTGGAGGTAGTGTCGAAGAGCCTCAGCACTCTTCTCAAACTCATCATGTGCTAGATCAGCTTCCCTATGGATCCTGACCTGCTCTTGAAGCTGTACAAGTGAACTGCTAGAGCAGACAATATTGAGTGACCTCATCTGGTGAATCAAAAACTCTGCATCTCTATAAGATCTAGTCGAGAACGCTCCTCCAAAGCAGTGCAAGCTAAAAGATCTACAATGCTATTCACATATAATGTAAAATGGTCTAGTGACTCTGGTGAGCCTAGAGTAAGCCTAGAAATCACATCACTCAAGAACATCAAGCTATAATCCTGCATGCCCCTGTCACGTGGATCTAGTGTAGATGGATATCAGTGGTAGATCTCAGACTCATAACCCACCTCAAGTATTGCAAGAGATAAATAAAAATAATCATTATAAGGTAAAATAGTAAATATAAAAGAGTGCAACTAACAAAAGAAAAGATAAGAAGTAAAGTACCTGAGCATGGTGAATCTAACTGCATCTGTGCATCATAAGTGGCAAAGTCCTCTATGATCCTCACTATTTGGTAAGCTCCAGGACTGTATGATGGATCGGTGAAAGATCCACTAGGTACAATGTCTCTGATCTTAAGTATCTCCGGGTTAGTGGACGGAATAAGGCTCGGTGGGGAAGAGCGACTCCACAAAAGAAGTAGCAAAATCTGAGGTGGTAGTATCAAAGATATGCACACTTGACGATCCAACTCCAAAGTCCTCAGTAGCATATCTAGTGCTAGCTGACACCTGTGGCACCTCGTCAGGAGTCAAAAGTCATCATTGAAAGTGGACTCATGGACCAATCAAGCTTGACAGCTCAGACGAATGTATCTACGTCAGTCGTGAAGGAACCTTAGTATGGGTAGAAGAAGAATCCCTAGCTCACACTCTGCTAGGGTAGGTGCCATCGTCTCGCTCATCGATGGTACATCTATCACAAATTCAGAAGAAAGACATTAAAGAGAGAGATGACAAAAGTATTAAACAAAAAGATATTGAATATACCTCTAGTGCTGCTGTCTCCTGCTGGTAGTAAGCGACGATGGGTTTTCTGACCTCGAGGAACTCTTAAAGACCTCACTCTGTGCTCTTATCTCTTCACACCACACTTCAAGAATGGACCAAAAGACAATCGTACCCAGGTAAGATGAGTATAATAGATCCCTGTGTAACTATGCAGAGGAGTTATCCGAAAATGAGAACTAGTATCGAGTCTCAATAAGTGCAACCAAACTATAGAAGCAGTATAGTAACGTATCTCAAGAGGCATTATCATAGTCTTCCTGACATCAACTATCCCAAGAATGAATGACTGACCATCATGAGCAGTATACTGAGAGAATCTGAACTGTCGTGCAACATGATTGGGCTGATAGCCCTCAATAATAACTAACTGATTGAACCTGTAACACAATCGGCCGGACATATATCTTTGAAAAGGTACTACTCTCAACATCTATCGACTATAAAGTAGTGAAGCTCTACCACTCTTGTTGAAGCCATCAGTAAGGTCAGTCTCTATCAAGTTAGGTGGCAAACCAATTGTATCTAGCTGGTGGACTAGCAAAAATCAATCTCTGACTAGATGCGGTGCGAAAAAAAATAGACATATCCGATCCCTCTTAAAAGTAGATGATGCTCATTTTGAATAACAAGTGGGATATCCTTGCTAAAAGTATGTTGGGCACTCAAAATAAGCAAATGCACCATGTATGTGAAATGAATCCAAGCATATAAGTAATGCCAAGGCAAGGTAACATCATGTTTATCCAATGAATCTCTTAGAAATCTCTCCAAGAACTCTATAAACTCTAGCTAGTATTGCTAATGAGATCCACTAGCTCATAAAATCACTGCTAATAGAACACAGCATAGACCTCTCTAAAGAGATGAAAATCGTAGCTATGAACCCTAAAAAATAAGTCATCACTCAAGTCCTGTATAGCTAGATAAGTGTGCCTAACTAGTAAAGAAGTCTTAGCAGTATCCTCAGATAAACTACTACCATTTGACACTCCCAATAAAAAAGGATCATGTAGCAATATAGACTTCTCAGACAGAGCGTGCTCCTGTAAGAAACTCTGAATCCATGTACTCACTAGAAGTGTAGCTTGTGAATGTCTAAGATACTCAGAAGCTCTGAAGGTTTGGTGATAGTGGCTCAGAAGATTAATATAAACAGGTGGTATGGCTAACCTACCTCACCGATCACCGTCATCTGAAGGCTGTCTACAAAAAATCTCTCGTTAGGTGGAACACACTCCTTGTAGCAGTAGCTAAATAGTGGAGACCTTATACAGGCTGTAAGTCCCAAAGTGTAACTATCAACTCCTCCGAGCCTATCCAACATGTGTCATAGCTAGTATCCCAAAACTCTACAACTCCGTGAGCCCAAGCAAGAAGAATGCCACCAAAATAAAATATGGACACATAAACTACCTCATATATGCCAGCTGTCCGTAGAGTATCCATGTGTGCCCATAAAATGTATCTAGCCCAGGTAACATAGCCACATGGAAGAGTAGAAATCTAACCCATTGGCGAAATCTCGAAGCCAATCTAACGAGCTAGACTGCAGCTGATGATGGCTCAATAATCTGAACTCTCCTTTCTGCTCAACACTATCTATAGCAGGTTGTAATATATCATAATACTTAGAACTGGCCTAATGTATTGTGCTATCCAGAGGATTGTAGTTCCCGCATTTCAACTTGATGCTACTCACCCAATCTGCAGGATCCTCAAAAGTAAAAGAATCTGAAGTACAATCAAGAAGTACGGAGGATCGTGCAAAAAACCAGTAAATATCACGCGTCATCTCAACATGTTACCATGTTGCTCAATCATATCCCTAATATCATCTCATGAGGATTGTGTCTGTCAATCTCCAACCAAATGGCCTCCTCGCTGAGGCTCAGTGATGACAAGCCATCGGGTCTCCTCTAGCTAAACATCCTCTTATCAAATGATTAGAGGAAATGCATATAAGAATACAAGTGACAACATGATGAAACATAAGAAAAAAAATGAGCAACACTAAGAAGCAGCTAAAAAAAATGTAAAATATCTAAAAAAAATCATCATCATTCTCGAAAATCTACGAGATCAATTAGCTCACAACAAATACGATCCACGTCATGCGCGTATCATATTTGTTGGAGGTATTTGTTGACCCTCTTTATTATTCCATTTCTTAAAATAATATAAAAAAAATTAGAAAAAAACTTTTATTTCAATGACACCTAATAATTTAAAATAAAAGGGAATAAAACTCTCTAAATGATATATATATATATATATATATATATATATATATATATATATATATATATATATATATATATATATATATATATATATATATATATATATATATATATAGATATATATATATATATATATATGATAGATAATAACAAAAGAGAAGATACTTGAATATATTTATGATATGTATATATCCATATGTTTAACATAAATATACTTATGTTATAAATATATTTATATATTTTATAAATATAAATAAGTGCAACATATTTTAATTTTACTATTAAAATATGTTATTATTTCCATTAAAATCAAGTTATCATTTTAAAGAATGCTACATATTTAATACCTTCCATTTATATTCTTTTTTTATATATATATGTACATAAATTAGACAAATAAAATTCAAAATACTTTCTTTATTTTGAATAATATTATATATATATATATTAGTTTGTAAATAAAATAAAGTAAAATAAAAATGAAAATGAAATGGGGATGGGTTAATTAAAAGAAGATTAATTGTATATATAAAACTGTACAAATTTTATTATAAAAATATTAATTAAATTAAATTTTAAAATAAAATCAAAATCCTCTCATATCTTCTCACCCAAATCCTTGTGTTCTTGACAGTTTGCAAAACACAATGGAAATAATTTTTTTTTAAATTCCTATTGCTCTCTGAAAAAAAAACGAGAAGAATTTGATTTCTTTCTCCCCACATCCTCGGTCCTCGACTCTAAAGCTTCTCGCTCGATCCGAAATGAAACACGGCCTCCTCGTTGAAACCCTTCTCCGCTCTCGTTCTCCTTCGAGCATCAAGCCAGTCGCAATCGATTCTCCTCGAATCCTTCCTCACATAACCGAGCTTCCGTAAGCCCTATCTCCCTTCTATGGTCTCTCTTTTTTTTGCAACGAGGGCAGAGGCAACTCCTCATTAGCGGGTTCCTGGCATACCCTTCCGATTCCTCTTCCAATCATTCCTTTTGCGGAGAAGGAACTCCATCATCGACGGGTTCCTCTGTCTCCCTCCATTTTTTTCCCTCCTCTCTCTCGGCATACCCTTTCCGGTATCTCTCATCCAAATTTGACTCCTCCAACTAAGTGCAACAGTTCATAGCATTTTAATGTGTTCCAACCTACCTAAGACCAATCCCTTCCTATTTCCATCCCCTCAATTGAACACCCTCACATCTCTTCTTAGCCATCCCTCCTTGTCTCTCAATTATAGAAAAATATTATGTCAGTCCCTAGCTTTGCGGACTCAATCCGATGCATGTCCAGTATTTTTTTCCCGTTTAGCAACCTTTATGAAGACGGACGGCGATGACGCCGTTTATCTTGGCCCAACCTGGCCCGGCCCGTCTCGTTCAAACAATAGGAGAAGAAGCGTTGTTGGAATGCACGGGAGGAATTTAAAAGAAATATATCTAGATTTAGGGTTTAGGGGTGTATTTTTTTCTGGCAAACCGAGCTCAGAGAGAGAAAGAGAAAATCTCATTTCTTTTTTATGAAAGAACCATGAAGATGGAGAACGAATTTGGAAGTTATGGCCTTGAGGAAATAGTTGAGGATGTATTAAATAAAAATTCATCGGTAATTTTTCTCAACCGTTGTATAGATACAATTTTTTTTCTGGTTTGTTAGTGTTATTCTTGAAATTCTTTTATTTAGTGTATATTTCCTACCTGTTTGGAGTTCTTTGCAGAGGACTTTGCTTATTTTGAGGATTTTGCATCAGACTCTCATACTCTCATGAGAGTATAGATAATTTTCTGAATATTTTGCGGTTTATTTTACCGGATGGAGAGAATATGGTCATTACATTCATTAGAAAAATTTTCTTTGGCTGTTTGGAGGAAATATGTTCATTACAATCCATCACAATAATTTGGAGGTGTTGGTTATTTTTTAGTGTTATTTTGCATCACTCTCTTGAGAGTACATATAATTTTTGGACAATTTCTCCAGTTTCTTTGGACTAGTTATTGAGATTATTTTCATTATATCTGTACTCTTACAGAGAGTACGAGCATTTTGGTCATTTTTTCTTATTTCTTTGGCCTGTTTGGAGGAAATATGTTCATTAGGCATAATTTGGAGGCTGTTTGATTGATTTGTTAGTATTTTCTTGCATTTGTACTCTCTATACTCTCATGAGAGTACAAATAATTTTTGGCCATTTTTTCTAGTTTCTTTGGCCTAGTTGTTGAGATTAGGTTCAGTACATTCCGTTGGAAGTAATTTGGCAGCTGTTTGGATGGTTTCTAGGGGGTTTTTGCATCTGTACTCTCTATACTCTCATGAGAGTATAGATGATTTTGCCAATGTTTTTGCAGTTTATTTAGCCTATTTGTAGGAAATATGTTAATTACAATCCATTAGTAGCAATTTTGTAGGGTGACTTGTTGATTTTATGGTTGATTTGCATCTGTACTGTCATTTACTGACTTTTCATTTTGAAGTTTACCATGTCATGGAAAAAAAACTTGAGATGCGTCCTACCATCGCCTCTAACGGTGTTTGATAATCGCAACTCTTTAATGAAGTCATTGACATTTTCTAGAGGCTTCATCCATCAATTCATTAGACTAATTCAAGACTCAATTGCTATTACCTCAATCCTGTCTTGCTGGGACATAGAGAAGCATGCTTTCTTTCTGGGTGGGCAGTGCATTCCTTTCATCGATGAAGTTGCAGTGATAATAGGGATGCCAAATAGAGGGGAGAAGGTCTTATGACATAGAGAGAATGTGCTATCTATGAGGTCAACACTTCCAGTGAGGAAGCCCTTAAAGAGCATCTTGAAGGTAAAAAACACAAAGCAAAAGAAGCCTTACATAAAGCAAAAGAAGCCTTAAAGAGCATCACCCGATGAAGGCAAAGGATAATAGGATGCCAAAATGTAGGGGAGGTCTTATAGCTGGGAATGTGCTATTTCATGAGGTCATTTCAAAGTGAAGCCCTTAAAGAGCATCTTGAAAAAAACACAAAGCAAAAGAAGCCTTACCGAGCAAGAAGATGCCTCTGCATTCTTCCATTTTCTCTATACTTGACTTTCCACTGTACATTCTCAGATTCACTTTCTCACTTCTCCCTGGTAACTTGATATAATAATTATGTTTCTAGATGATTTCTTTACTTTTGGAGAAAATATGCTTAATTTTGATATTCAAATTATATCATATTTTAAATTCGATCAACCCAAAAAAAGTGAAGTTAAAATTTACATTATCTAAAATTTATTAATTACACTAATTTGTATTGTGAAATATCTAATAATTATGATTGAATGATACTTGGTATGTCAAATTGGACGCTAGTAATAAACCATTATACCTAGGCACATTCATAATGCCACAATCTAAAAGTATCATCTAAAATAAATTAATATTATTGACAAATTTATAAGTAATTACTAAACTAATATCATCATTACTAATATAATCTTCACATAAATTTTTTTTTTTTCTTAATCTTGTTGATAGAACATATGCTTATCAAATTTTGTAATAAAATGCAAAAAGTATATATCAAACTATGTAATTTCATAATGAAATGTAAAAACTATGATGATCAATTAACCCATCTCGCAAACAAAGAGAAGAAGCATCGTTGGAATAAGAGATTAGAAATAAATATATATGCGAGAGATATATATATATATATATATATATATATATATATAGATATATATATATAAGATATATATATCTAGATTTAAGATTTAGGGTGTATTATTTTGCAAACCGAGCTCGAGAGAGAAATAGAAAATCTCATTTCCTTTTGCAAAAGAACCATGAAGATGGAGAACTAATTTAGAAGTTATGGCCTTGAGAAATAGTCGAGGATGAATTAAATAAAAAATTCATCGATAATTTTTCTCAACCGTTATATGCATTTTTTTTATGTTTGTTAGTGTTATTCATTGAAATTCTTTTATTTAGTGTATATTTCTTACACTGGAGTTCTTTGCAAGAGGACTTTATTTTGAGGATCTGCTGGGTATACTCTCTATAATCTCATGAGAGTACTGACTAATTTCATATTATTTTTCATGAGTTCCTGGCCTGTCAGGAGAGAATATGTTCATTACATTCTATTATAAGCAACTTGAAGGCTATTTAGGTTAGTTTCTAGGAGAGTTTTGCATGTGTACTCTCTGTACTCCTACAAAAGTATAATACAAAATATTTTGGGCATTTTTTCTAGTTTCTATGAGAATATTTAGAAGAAATATCTTCATTACAAATCCATTAGGAACAATTTGGAGGCTATTTGTTTACATCTTTAGTGTTATTTCACATCTCATACTTCTCAGACTTTCTATACTCATACTCTATACTCTCATAGAGTGGTTTTTTTTTCCTGCTTTGACCTGTTTTAAAATATGTTCATTATAATCCATCAAATAATTTGGGTCGCTTTGGTTAGTTTATTTTTGCATTCTCTGCTCTCTCTTGAGAGTAGATGATTTTGTGGATATTTTTTCTTTTCTTTGAGATTATGTTCATTACATCATTCAATTTGGTGGCAATTTGATGTTTCTGGAGATTTTGCTGCTCTTTATACCTCATGAGAGTACAGAGCATTTAGTTATTTTCCAATTTCTTTAGCTCTGAGGAAATATATTCATTACAATCATTAGAAAAATTTGGAGGTTGTTTTTAGTTTTTTAGTGTATTTTTGTATATATTTGCTCTTTTACCATTTCTATTTGGAAGAAATATATTCATTACATTCCATTGGAAGCAATTTGGAGGAATGTTTAATGGTTTATGGGAGATTTCTGCATATGTATTCTTTGTTCTCTCATGGGAGTACAGAGCATTTTGATCATTATTTTTCAGTTTCTTTGGCCTATTCGTAGAAAATATGTTCATTATAATCCATTAGGAATAATTTGGAGGCTGTTTGGTTAATTTTTGTTATGTGCATACTCGCTTGAGAGTACAAATATTTTAGTTTCTTTGGCCTGTTGGAGGAAATATGTTCATTACAGCAATTTGGAGAGGATGTTTGGATGGTTTCGGAAATTTCTACATTCTCACTCTCATGAGAGCATAGCATTTTGGTCATTTTTTCCTTTTCTTGGAGGAAATATGTTCATTACAATCCATTAGAACATTTGAGGTTTGGTTTTTTGTTATTGATTTATTCTCTGTACTCAGAGAGTATTTTGACCATTTTTTAGATTCATGCATTACGTATACTCTCATAGTACTATTGAGCTCATCATGATATATGATCATCTACATTTTGATTTTATTGCGCCTCATTAAAGGTCTTCAATGGGGCTGTCTTGGTTTCATGAACAAAAGGAATTAGGCCATATAGAGAAAGTCACATGATATAGAAGTTTTATGAAATGATTTTATATGCATTACAATTTTGATAAGGATGATCCTATCAACAAGTTTAGTAGAATTATGATGAAGATGATATTAGTACTGATATATTTAGTAATTATTTATAAATTTATTAATAATTAATTTAGATGATACTTTGAGTTATTACATTATTTGAAAAATTCTCATCTTAAAAAGCCTTCAAAATTTATATTTTGAATAAGACGCTGGTCATCATCGATATTATTTGTCTATTTTATGCACATGTTAGAGAAGTAGGTTTTAAGAAGCATGATTTGATGAAAGTAATTTTATGCATTCAAAAAATTCTACCATTTTTTAAAGATCATAATTTCCTTTATTAAAGAGTTAAGTTTAATAATCGTACTAATTTATATTACGCTCACATGCTAAGTAATTTCATTGCTTCTCCCATACTTTCAAATTGAGGCATTCAATGTATGAGTATAACATAAATTTTAGATAATGTAAATTTTAACTTCACTTTTCACTGATCGACTTTAAAATATGATATAATTTGAATATTAAAATTAAACTTATTTTCTCAAACAAGTAAAGAAATCATCATAGAATCATAATATTATATCAACTATTGAGTAGAAGAGTACATAGAGTCAGAGAGTCAAAAGAGTCTGAGAGTCTGAGAGTACATAGAGTATAAAGAGTACAAAGGGTTTAGAGAGTATAGAGAGGGTTCACATGCAAAACTGTTCAGAAAACTCATAAAAAAGCAACCCAAGAGCATCCAACTTGCTTTAAGGTTATAGTGAAGAATTCCTCTCCGTCCTGCAAAGCAAAAGTGGAAATGGAAAAAAAAAAGCAAATAATCTATACTATGAGGAGAATATAAAGAGTTAAGCTACAGAACACCTCAAATATTCTTATAGTCGGCCTTCAAACTACCTATAATGGAATAGAGAGTATAAAGAGTATAGAAAGTCTGAGAAAGTCTGAGTATAGAGGTACATATAGCAAATATACAGAGAGTCTGAGACAAAACACATCTCAATAGAGCAGCCCAGCTTCAACTAGATTGCTTCATATGTTCTCTACTAATCATAATTTATCCAAAATTGCCAAGGAAAACTGAAAAAAATAGATGAAATACTTTGTGTACTCCGAAGAGAGTACAGAGAGTACAGATGAAACACATCCCAGTAAAGCATTCTAGCGTCAACCAAATTACTGCAGGTGTTCTCTGCTAATAATAAAAGATCCAAACTGCCCAAGGATATTGAAAAAAAATAAAAGAAATACCCTGTATAATTATTTCTTACTTATCAAACTTTAAATGCACAGTTCTTAGCTTGACTTTTTCATTCTTAAATAAAAGATAAGGTAAGAGAACTCAGCCCTAAAGCAATTCATCTTCTTTGGCCAATCTTGGTGGTCAGCCTAGTTAAGTAGGAATTTCCTAATTGTTGCCTCCATATACTTGTAGATAAACATCCCGCAGTCAACACTGTTATCTTGGACTAGCAGCCCACTCACCATTTCGATTGGCCATTTTGTGGGATCGCTCACAAAAGACTGGCCAACATCTTCAACAAATAATTTGATCTGAATAGCAAGAAGTATAGTCAATAAGGGGGTCCAAAAAAAATAGTTTACGAAAATCAAATTGAAAACAACTGTTACAATCTCAGGAAGAATGATCTTATAGGTTGGTTTTGGTAATGAGTCATAAAATACAGGCCCTTAATATATAACCGGGGTGTCAGTCTTGATTATATAATTGGAAGTTAGAGTAGCTCGACCCTTGACACCTTGTCTCTGATGACATCTTTGGATGAACATTTTTCTTTCCTTGTGTAGGCCATATTTCGCATAGCTCTATAAGAAAAGAAGAGAACGTTTATAAATTGTAATTTTCATCTATACAAACAAGGATTAAATCATAATACACTGCATATCTATGGGGTAACTTACCCAATGCAAGCATGAGATGTACAAATAGGGGACATCTGACAGACTCTCGGCGTATAAGATGGCGAAGGCATCGGCGTGTGCATTAGAGATCTTGTCACTCATCGATCGCCTCGTGCAATAATAATATTCCCAACCACAAATATTGTATCACCCCTGTAAGTGAGAAATATTTTAAAGTTAGCTTAATTAAACGAATAGGTTATTTTATGTATGAAGGAGTTGATTGATGATTGACTTACTTGTCCTTGAATCGGAGCACGACGTGCCAATAAGATGGATCATCGACTTAGGCAGAACAACTCTGGATGAGAAGTCAACAAAATGATGTGCCTCTGCTGGCTGCAACGAAATTATTAACGATGAAAGTTAGTGATGAAGAGCTAGATTCACTATGAATTAAGGCCCAATCTTGAGATGATGCATAGCTCCGACTGATGCTCCTCCACCACAACGATAGTAGTCCATAGGTCATCGACCTTTATTGGCTCATCTTTGCAACCTAAAAAAAAATTTAGTGAAATCTATTTCTATTATCTCAAATTTAAAAGAAAGTAACTTAATACCTCTCTTGGCGGCTTCTCATCTTGAGTGAACACCACATCACTTATTCTTGCTGCGTGCCTTCTTGTAGTGTGTGCGAAGGGGAACAAACATCTTTTCTCTTCCTGTGAGCCTTCACTCAATTCTGATTAAAGGCTTGAGAATCTTCATGTGCGTGGAGGCCTCCATAACTTCCCATGGTGGACTCAGCGGGCTTCCCAGTGGAGGCTACCTTGGGGCTTCCCAAGTGGAAGTATCCACAAGGCGTGGTAGTTGCTTCCAGAGACTCCCTTGTCTAGCCTTTGCAGGGAAGCTCCTCAGGTAGCCTCATGGAGTCTTGCCTATGCCTCAAGAGTTTCCCTGGTGACCTCCATGGCTTCCCCATAGTAGGGATGGTAGGACCTCGTCCGAAGAACCTCCTCGATAGTAGTAACCTGCAAATCAATCCCATCCATTCTCTCTATCATTGTTGCTTGAAAAGAATATATTATATCTTTCAAGTCCCTAAAACCTACAAGTATCCTCTCCATGAAAGCCTTACGTGGGGTAGTAGTAGAGGCGGTATATACACTAGATGGGAGGAGAATATCGAGGAGAGACATATGGAGATTCAGTGGGGGATGAACTCAGTGGACTTAGAATGGGACTGCTATCAAGCTCAACATGTATTGCATGTTGGGCAGGGGAAAATGATTCAAGCAGGTCTCCTCTTCGATATGTCCTCGAATGAAAGCGGACACTGTTAAACGATAAGAAAATGTGATGACTACAGCATAAATAAATATATTCTTATATGAACTAAGTTATATTATTATATGTCACCTGGTGTTATTCTAAACCAGTGAAGGCTTCATCTGGAAACTTTATTTTTGGCCATCGCAGTATACGTGGCTTTACAAATGGAGATGATGGCCTCATGATGCTTATGTGCTCAGCGGCCCATATCTATAATTAATATTTATATAAGTTAACTTCAATGCATCAAATAATAGATAACCGAAGATATAAAACATACCATAAGAAAAGTGACAAAGCCGCTCATGTACTCGGGTGTCTTATGGGTATGAATCTTTGATGTAATACCATCAAATTGTGAAACTGGGAAGGCCCAAATGGCCTCTGCCCAGTTGTATTCAGTAAATTTATCTATGTCATCGGCGTAGGCAATCATCCAATGCTAGCCTATAGTTGTGATATACAAAAAAAAAGATTTGACAGCAGAAAATATATGTACAACTACACAAATTGTGCCATAGGCAATGAGCTATCCGCATGCTCAAGCATAGTCTTATAGTCCACTGAACTGAACTGCGATAGCAGAGATTTTTGTCATAAGACCTTCTCCCCTCTGTTTAACATCCCTACAATTAATGCAACTTCATCGGAGGTGAAAGGAATGCACTATCCACCTAGAAAGAAAGCTTGCTTCTCTATGTCCCAGCAAGACAGGATTTAGGTAATGGTTATTGAGTCTTGCTGAATTCTGTGGATTCTAATGAATTGATGCAGATGAAGCCTCTATAAAATGTCAATGATTTCATCAGTAAATCATGCTGCAATATTATCGAACACCATTCTAATAGTGGTAGGCCTACATCTCAAAGTTATCCTTTTCCCAGACATGGTAAACTTCAAAATGAAAAGTCAGTTAATGAGAGTACAGATGCAAATCACCCATAAGAAACAATCAATCAGCCTCCAAATTATTCCCAATTGATTTATAATGAACATATTTCCTCCAGGCTAAAAGCTGGAAAAATAAATCGTCGTACTCTCAAGAGAGTATAGAGTACATATGCAAAATAACTAAAAAATCAACCAAACAAAAGAGATGCAAAATAACTAAACAACAACAACCTCCAAATTATTTACGATGGAATGTAATGAACATATTTCCTCAGGCCAAAAAAATGACCAAAATGCTTTGTACTCTCATGAGAATCTGAGAGTACAGATCAATCTCCCAAAACCATCCAAATAGAATACAAATACAATAATACTAAAAACTCAAATTATTCCTATTTGATTGTAATGAACATATTTCCTTCAAACAGGCCAAAAAAACTGGAAAAAATAACCAAAATGTTCTATACTCTCATGAGCGTACAGAGAGTACAGATGCAAAAATCTCTTAGAAATAATCTAAACAGCCACCAAATTGCTTTCACTGGAATGTAATGAACATAATCTAAACAACCAAGTTAGACATGGCTTGGGGTAGAGTTTATTGCAGCATGATATATCAAGTTTGGAGGACACGGAATGCAAAGACACATGGTAGCCAACATGAGACACCAAAGGTCATTCTTCTACTGGAGGCTTTTACAAATGCATCTACCTTTTATTCGGGATGGGAGCTCCACCAGCTTTCCACTCACTCCGGACTCCCACCTGGATGCTAAGGTGAATGTAGATGGTACTCTCCTCTCCTCCAGCTTGCATTGGGGTTATTTTAGGGGATGATCTTTGGTGACTTCATCAACTGGTATAGTTTCTCCATTGGGATAGTGCTTTCATAGAGATGCAGGCTATGCTTGCTGTTAAGAAGCTTGTTGACCCTTGGATGTATGATGAGTACAAGGACATCATATTAGAGGGGGACAACATTAGTGTTGTCAATTTACTTAGGAAGACCATGCGTGAGACTTTGGTCTTCTCTCCTGAGCTCAGGACTTGGGCTTTCTTAGCCTTCCACCAAGTTCTATTCTCACGTTCTCGGGACTTCGGTGACTACTTTGCTTTCCTCTGCGGCGGACTTTACTTGGTTGTCTTTAGATGTTTCTACTTTTTTCTATTTTTATTTCATTATTTGAGGATGATAAGAAACATGTTGCTTCTATTTAGCTTCTTATTTTAGACTCTCTAGCCTTTGCTAGTTCTTATATTACTTTTTTACTATTATTAAATGCAATATGCAAGTTTCAAAAAAAAAAACAACCATACTAAAGAAATTGAAAAAAATTATCCAAAATTGTCTATACTCTCAAGAGAGTACAGAGAATACAGATGCAAAATAACACTAAAAAATTAGTTAATCAGCCTCCAAATTATTTCTAATGGATTGTAATGAACATATTTCCTCCAAACAGGCCAAAGAAACAGAAAAAAAAATGATCGAAAAGCTCTGTACTCTCATGAGAAACAGAGTCTAAAAATTCTCAAAACCATCTAGACCACCAAATTACTTAAATAATGAACATAATATGCCAAAAGCTAAAAAATGTCCACAAAATCATATGTACTCTCAAGAGAGTTCAGAGAGTATAGATGCAAAATAACACTAAAAAACCAACCAACTAACCTCCAAATTGTTCCTAATGGATTGTAATGAATATATTTCCTCCGAACAGACCAAAGAAACTAGAAAAAATGACCAAAATGCTCTGTATTCTCATGAGAGTATAGATAGTAAAGATACAGAAATCCCACAGAAATCATCCAAATATCCCTCCAAATTGCTTCCAATGGAATATAATGAACATATTTCCTCCAAACAAGCTAAAGAAAATGGAAAAAATTGACCAAAATCGTCTGTACTCTCAAGAGAGTACAGATACAAAATAACACTAAAAATTAACCAAACAGCCTCCAAATTATTCCTAATGGATTGTAATGAACATATTTCCTCCGAACATTCCAAAGAAACTAGAAAAAATGATCAAAATGCTATGTACTCTCATGAGAGTACAGAGAGTATAGATGCAAAAATTCCCTAGAAACCATCCAAACATCCATCCAAATTGCTTCCAATGGAATGTAATGAATATATTTTCTCCAAACAGGCCAAAGAAACTAGAAAAAATTGGCCAAAATCGTCTATACTTTCAAGAGAATACAGAGAGTACAGATGCAAAATAATGCTAAAAAACTAACCAAATAGCCTCCGAATTATTCTTAATGGATTGTAATGAACATATTTCCTCTGAACAGGCCAAAGAAACTAGAAAAAAATGACCAAAATGCTCTGTACTCTCATGAGTATAGAGAATCTGATCTCATCTCAGAAACTATCCAAACATCCCTCCAACTTGCTTCCAATGGAATGTAATGAACATAATCTCAACAACCAGGCCAAAGAAACTGAAAAAAAATAGCCACAAAATTGCTTCTAATGGAATGTAATGACCATATTCTCTCCATCCAGGAAAAATAAACTGTAAAAATATTAAGAAAATCATCTGTACTCTCATGAGAGTACAGAGAGTATATATGCAAAAATCCCCCAGAAACTATCCAAATAGCCACTAAATTGCTTTCACTGGAATGTAATGAACATAATCTGAATAACCAGGCCAAAGAAACTAGAAAAAATTGGCCAAAATTATCTGTACTCTCAAGAGAGTACAGAGAGTACATATACAAAATAATACTAAAAAACTAACCAATCAGCCTCCAAATTGTTCCTAATGAATTGTAATGAACATATTTCCTCCAAATAGGCCAAAGAAACTAGGAAAAAAATGACCAAAATGCTTTGTACTCTCATGAGAGTACAGAGAGTACAGATGTAAAAACCTCTAAAAACTAAGCAATGAGCCTTCAATTTGCTTCATAAGCCATGTACTGAGCATTTTGTATCCAAACATTGACATAAGTATTTTAAAAAAACCAAAATGGATTGTACTCTTCTAAGAATACAAAGAGTACACATGTAAAACTGAAGCAAATAACCAAAAATCAATATACAAACAAATTTTAATGCCATCGACTGAACATACTATCTTCCCTAATCAGGCCACAAAATTCATCTTGAAACATGACCAAACATCCTACCATGTGATATACTAAATATTTCACAAGACTAATCAGTTCAAAAATTTGAAAATAACGGCGTGTACCATCTTGACAGTACAAAGAGTACACATTTAAAACATCTCCAAAAACTACTAAAATACATCCCATTCATTTAAAGAACTCAAATGTTCTAAAATGTTCACATACTAGACGGTGAGAAGAACAGAGAAAATCCTAAATTCATTAAAGTTTGAGAACACAGGTGTAAATACCTCATGTAGTCACCTATAATACCTTAATAGAAGTTATTCGCAAAATTTGCTAAATCACTGAGCGACGGCCAACCGTTCGCTGATCGAGAACGAGAGCTGAGCTAGCGGAGAAAGCCATAAACTGTCATGCGCAGGAGGAATGTCGAACGACGCCCGTCTCATTTTTCTTCTCCCGCTGTTTGAGCAAGGCGGGTCGGGCCGGGTTGGGCCATGATAAACGGCGTCATCACCGTCCATCCAGTTACATCGCTGTTAAGCACTAAAATGAGAAAAAAATCACTAGACAGCGTCTTGAGTCCGCGCGTAAAGCTTACGGGACTCAGACTTAATATTTTCTATATGCTACGGCTTTTTTCTCCATTTCTCTTCCAGTTGAAGCCAACTTGCACTAAATCGAAGCTACCTTGTTCACCATTCATTTTCTCTGTCTCAGATCCCTTCAGGCTTCTTCTGAATCAATGACTTCTCCTTACTCATCGCTCAACATCCCTCCTCTCTCCTCCTACTATAGCTTTCCTTCCTTCTTGACTAGACACCAAACCAGCAAGTTTCCAAAGTCCCACTTATCACTCATTCTCTTTCTCTTCATAAACATAAAAAATCCTTATTATTATTGGTTGTCAAATCGGTACTTTTATCATTACAAATGTGCAACAAAATAGATTTGAATGTGTGTGAAAATTATATATATATATATATATATATATATATATATATATATATATATATATATATATATATATATATATATATATATATATGTGTGTGTATATTTAATTTTATGCAGGTTTGAAGACCTCGTCATGATCATCAGGGCCTGGCGAGATGAAAATTGGCAGAGTTGTTTTAAAACACCAACCGACATACTCATCAGGGTGTGACGGGTAAGCCAAAATTAGTAGATGTAGCTCCCCTGTGCCAAAATGTTGCTAAAATTTGGACTAAATTTTGAAATAGAAAAAAAAGGGAGAAATCAAAACTTACTTAAAAGCATTAAAAAAAATCTAAAACTAAAATTGGACTAAGAAAGTAATGTAAATTTGAGTATTGAACAAATAAAAAAAATAGACTTATAAGGATTTTTAAAAAAATTGAGAACCCATCCAAATTTTGAGCTAGAATCTTTCTCCTTCTCTTTAAAGACTTCAAACTCAAGCATATGAAATGAAGCCTATAACACTCCAATTTATAAGGAGAGAATGAACATCATTTGATGACTCGCTCACAAATATAAATATGATTTTCAATTGAATAATTAAAATTTAATGTAACTTGCATTGAGAACCAAGTTGAATAACAAGTGATTAGTGTTGATGTTGAAGATCTATTCAATAAGCATTGGAATTACAATATTCTATTCTAAGTGAATTACAAATAATTTCAATTGAGCACAATCAAGCTTAGAGAATGAATATGAAGGTTGATATCTCACCTATGAGCAAATGTGGATTTCGGTATTTCATCAACTAACATGGACAAGATTTCATTGATTATTTCAAATGTCAGATTCTTGAACAATAACAAGCATTACAAAGATGCTCGATTAACAAATAAATTATATTTTAATTCATACTGAGCAAGATGAAAGAGAGTTGAATAAATTTAAATGAGGTTAGCAAATAATTTGGTAGCTCATCAAAAGCTTGAATGCAATTCTTGTAATATCTAGTTATAAAATTGAGATGTAAATAGAGTGGTGGGAGTGAATCAAACTGAGTCACTCAAATCTCACTTCCACCTCCACTATGCTTTGCCTTCACCTTCACCTCTGCTTGGTAATTCACCACCGATTCTGCAATTCTTCGTACAAGAAGATAAAAAGTGATACTAAATTAAATTTTGCGTAAATTATGGAACTTTCTTTAATCCAAAAATTAGAAAATCTTCATTCTAATTATGATTTTTAAAATCAATGATTTTATTAATTAGATGAAATTATCTAAGCTAAAAAGCCTGCATGTGCTCGGATATAGGAATTTAGAGTGTAAATTCAATATCTAAAAAGGCTACGCTAGCTAAGTTGAGATTAAATAAAAATATAAAATTAATCTTATAATTTAAAAATAAAATTATCTAAATTATCAATTACCCCGCATGGGCCCCGACATTGTATTGAATATCTAAATTCAGGTGTCTGAGGATGCTGCGTGGGTTAAAAACTAAATTGACTTAAATATCTTACACTAAAAAATTATGCAATTATTTTGAAGGAGAAACAATCATTTTGAAAGCTTGAGCATATTTTTAAAATTCAATATTCTAAATATATGCTTATGTATGTATTTTGGTGAATCAACACATTCGTATGATGAAAGTTTAAGTCATATCTGAGCAGTTAAATCCTTCTCCCCATAGGGGTTGGAGTTGATAAAACTGATTATTTTAATAGAAAATTAAATAATTAAACTCAACAAAGTTGCATATAGAAACCAATATGAAATGATACCTTTAAGTTGATCACATTAAGCATACTCTTACTACTTTCATAAAGCCTCTGATAACTTTAACATGACTTTTTTGTGTTTAGAAATTTAAATACAATTATAAATTTCAATCCATGTCAATCCATCTATAGGAGTAGAGTTGACAAGATCTAACATGATACAATAAGATTTCAAAATTGTAGACCCGATCCTCTACGAGTAAATAGTAGAGTTGACAAGGTCCACCCCAATGATGATTGTGTTGATCAAGAATATCAACGAGAGAGGTTTATTAATATCAATTTTTTTCTAAAATCTTCAATGCTTAAGTGAAATTTATATCAACTATCAAATATTCAAACAAATTTCAAAAATAAGAAAATTAATTAAATGAAAATTTCTTCATAAAAAAAAATAAATTCATCATCAGCCTTCCACAATCATTTATCGGAGGTGACAAATTTAATGTTAACTCAGCTCGCAAAAGAGCTAATGTCATTATATTTATACTATTATATTCAAACTTAAAACATTCTATATTTGTCTGTGTGGTTTGGCCAGTAGGCTCCATATATGAAGCAGTTATGACAAGAGCCCTCTGATCGGGTGGTTTGGCTAGTAGGCACCACTAAATTACGGTGACGGCTGTGGCCTATATGTTCCCTAATGGTTTTCTACTTCTTTGAGTTTTGGATCATATGGTATACCTAATAGGGCATAAAGCCAGTTGTTAGCTAGAGTGAACTTAAGATTATCCCCTTTGACAAATATCAACCATAGTCTACAAAGTCTCCTTGAACGACGCAACGTATGGCTATTGACAAGAATCTTTCGGTCAGGTTGGGTCGACCATCTCCTCTGACTAAGTAGACCAGGGATCATGACAGCCCGGGATGACGGAACCAAGAGATCTTGATCTAACGCGTCATCATTCCCCCAACCATATCCTTCAAGTATAAAAAAAATGATGAATTTTATTAAATTTTAAATCTGAATTATTGCTGCTATACACTAAGCAATTAGCGATCTAATTACTAGCTTAATCGAAAGTTCCCTCGCACTGATTGGAGAGGGGTAATTAACTATAGAAGCTTGTGCCTATAGGAAACCTAAAACTAGATCTAAAGTTCTCATAAAATGAGGGTGAAATCTCTAGGTAGTGACTTACCTACTACTCCATCTACCTTCTGAAAATTTAACCGATATTTAAATCAAACTCTTTTTATTGAGAGGTCGGTGGCGAATTTTCAGTGCCCACATTAATCAGAATAATAAGTTTTTTTAGATAAACATCTTGCATGAGTGCATTTTTGCATGGAGCTAATTACAAATTTACAGTACAAACTTGTGAAGGCTATTCAAAGTGACTTCTAAACTTAAGAAATAACATTAAATTGAAAAAACATATTCAAATTAGAAATTAACTTACAATTCTAAAAGTACTCTTTTTGTTTGTTTAATTACATAAATAGTTTTAAATTCTATTAATATTTTTTATACTAATTATAACTTTATTTTCTTCTAAGTTGATTATTATCTGAAAATATTTGATAACTTAATTCTATTATTATAAACCTAACATTAATCAGATGAGGTGATCGAGACTTCAATTAGATTGAAGAAATTTAACAAACGTACATACTCTATTCTTCAAAAAATCATCGCTATATGTATGTAAATCTTTCTAAATAAAAAAAAATTCAAAATGTTGGAGGAAATATTCTTCTACGTGAAGACAAAAAAGAATCCCCAATCCTGTAGCAGTGACTTCCTGCCGAGTACTAATCGAATAACTGAAATTGATGACAAAATGCTTTATTTGGTGTCTTTCATCGCCGGTGATTACTACCTTCCTCCTCTCGACGACATATCTGAAATCAACTCACCTTTACAGAGCAGCATTATTCACCTTGAAGGACCCTCCAAATCTCCCAAGTCTATTTTTTCATCCATCTCTCTCTCTCTCTCTCTCTCTCTCGAATTGACAATTTGACATACGCTATGAGTGGTTTTGATCAAAATAAGAAATTGGGTGTTGAGAAAATGGGTGAAATATATAATTTAATAAATCTCAAAGAGTACTAAAATCTGCAAAATATTATAAATTTTAAGGAAATTTATTTTAAGATTGAAGATTTATGAAAAAAATAATAAAATAGATTTGTTGCGTGCTAGAAAACCAGTTGCGGTAGAGTAAAAGTTTTTGCCTTAGTTTCATTGTGAAATCCAGCACACACACATGTATTTAAAGAGTGAACAATAAAACTCCAGAATTTTTATGTGGAAAATCTCGAAAAGAGGGAAAAATCACAGGGCCTAGCCTAGTAAAAAGCTTCCACTAAGTATATGTTTCAGAGTACAAGATCTTCTTGATACCAGGATTACAAAATTATATATGAGAAAGGAGCAACAACTATGTGACAACGATCGTAACAAATTCAGTAGTAGATGATGATGGTGAATTATGAGCAATCACCCAGAAATGCGGGAACAATTAAATGGGAACAATCACTAGAATGCAAGGAACAATCAGTAGAAGTCATCATGATGGATACGAGAGATTGACATGGCAAGGATCAACGGCGTGGTCGACGGCGGCCGGCGTGATTGACGACCGTCGAGTCAGACGCTTTTGGAGGATCTTTACTCTCTCTCTTGGGGCCCCTCATATGAGAAATGAGGGGCTATTTATAGATTGGAAGAGTGACGTCTCTGTAAATATATGCAAAATCCGAACCACTCCTTTCCATCGAACGACTCATGATGATTCCCTTGATCGTATGATGTATTTTGTGTATTTGAATGCTCAAATGAAGTCGGAATTATAAGATCTTTGGCTTGTTGGAATCGGCTCGTCGAGACGCTCGATTTGACTATAAACACTCTATATTGGAGAGCTTTTTAGGAATTTAACTGATGTCCTAAAGTTTCCAATGATATTTAAGTGCTTGATCTCGACCCATTCGACGCCTTGCTTTCATCAAGATTCGTGCTTCTACTAGAGGAATTTTCAGGGTCATATTAGTTGCCCCCCTATTTTCGGATGATATTATCTCAATCATCAAAAAATATGTGTCAAGTACTTCAAAATAGTAAATTCTTCAACGAAATCTGCAGGTCCATTAACCACATATTTTGAGAGAAAAGATATTCATGTAAGCACAAGATTATGACTACCGAAGCACATGCATAGCCACAAATATGTGTAGGTATGTGCGAGTGTGAAATTTCTAGGTTACGAACCCATCTGGGTCTCCACGGGCACCAGAGCCGCATGCCTTCTGCTGGGCTGCTGCTGGCATGCTGGTGTGGCAGGTGGTCGGCGGTCGCGACAACCACACTGGTCGCGGTTCGGCTGAGCGGTCAGCCGGAAGCGGTCGAGCGGTACGACGCGCGGAGTGGGATGAAATCGCGCTGGAGCCATGACGGTCGCGTGGAATGGGTCGAGGGCCCAAGAGGGTTTTGTCCGTTTGACCCATTTTCACCTGTTTTGACGGTTTGCGGAATTTTGACGGTTTCTCTTGATTTTTTACCTTTTGTTCTTATAGGGTCTATAAAACCCCCAGGGCGAGGAGAAGGCACCTTCTCTTCTTCTTGAGAAGGTCATTCAGCGATCAAGGCCCGCGGTACTTACGTCGTTGTTCCGGTTTTCCCTCGAAAGAGGCATCAACCGGCCTTGTCAGACCGTCCGGGTTTGGAGGCGATCAAGGCCCGCGGTACTTACGTCGTTATTCCAATTTTCCCTCGAAAGAGACGTCAACCGGTCTCGTCGGATCGTCCGGGTTTGGAGGCGATCAAGGCCCGCGGTACATACGTCGTTGTTCCGATTTTCCCTCGAAAGAGGCGTCAACCGTCCTCGTCGGAATGTTCGGGTTTGGGGGCCATCAAGGCGCGTACATCGGACGCCCTCGAAGAGATCATCAACTCACGACGTCCGGCCCGAGGCCGATCAAGGCCCGCGTACATACATCGTTCCGCTTTTCCCAGAAGAGGCGTCAACTGTACTCCGGGACCGTCCGGTTTGGAGGATCAATAAGACAATAACCGGAGATGGGACGGGCGATGGTGACCACATAGTCGACCAGCGGACTCAAGGTGGTTGGCGAGATAACCAGACGATGGTGGTGACCATTGCCCGGCGCGGTGGATCAGCGACGGTAGTCGGCGGCGATGACCGGCCATTTATTGGCGCCGACGGGGTGTCTAGCAATTGGCAATTAGCACGGTGGCATCGGCGCGTGGTAGTCAGCGGATGACCAAAGAAGGTGGTGACCGGCGACAAGTTGGTGGCCGACGGGTGGTGGCCGGGCAACCGTGATCAGTGTGGCGACCGGGCGCCGTAGTCGCGGATGACCACGCGAGGGTGACCGGCAAAAATTGCCGGCGATGGTCGACGGTAGTGATCGGCAGTAGTCAGCGGGCGGACCTACATGCGGTTGGGTACCGACCGTACGACCCGGCATGGTAGTCGAATGCGTGGCGACCGGCATCGGTTGGCGCTAGGTCGGCCGACGGGTGGTCGGCAAGAAGAATCGGCAACGATACGATGTGGGCCCACGCCTATGATGGATGGCGTTTGGTGGTGATAGTGGCGGCCGACCGACGGTGGTGATGATTTTTACCTATCCGGGTTGTTTTTCGAGTGTGACTTCGACGTTAACATGGAAGAGGTTGAATTGAATCCACCGAGAATTTTGACATATCCGAGGTTGTTGTCGATGGCTCGATGACGTTAACTGTATGGAAGAGGTTGAATTGAATCCTAAAACTGGGTTGTTTGTCGAGTGTGACTCGACGACGCTAACCTGTATGGAAGAGGTCCGATCAAGTCCCAATCATTAATCCCGCTTTGAGATACAACGTGAGCTGTATATTTCTCAAGTGGGAGAATTAAACGAAGAAGAAACAAGCTTGTAAGAAAAAGCCATAAACTCATTACTTTAATAATGTTGGTGATACAATATTGTCATATGATAACTTAACAAAAGGGACGAGATACATTTTTAGAGAAAGTTAACAAAAGACAAGAGGTGGAGAGGAAAAGTTAAACAGGATAAATCAAAGAGTATAATATTTATACACCAAGGATTACATATAACATTTTTTTAGAGATCGTCCATGTTCCAAGTTCTAGAGATGATTTTTTCCTCTGGATCATTAGTTATAGCTTGACAGTTGGTTATCTGATAATGAAGTGAGGAGCAGGTCTTTACAGGCAAAATCCTCTGAGGTACTTCTTTATCTTGAAGATTAAAATTCTCGATGTTGAACTTATTTGAGGTAACATGATTGTGCTATTTGTTGATTTCCACATACCACTCCAACCCCAATGGGAGTTTAAAATTTTATCTTAAGATGAGGTACCAAAGTGATAGCACCGAAGATTGATTGGAGGGGTCTTCCAAATATAGCATTGTATGCTGAATTTGACTTGACCACTATGAATTGGACTGAGTGAGTGACTTGTTGGGGAAATTCTCTGAGAATAATGGGAAGGGTGATTGTCCCCTCCACTTGTACAGGGCGATTATCAAACCCATATAATGGTCCTGCAACGGGTTGAAGTTTTTCCTTAACCAGACCCATGCTAAGAAAGGTGGAGTAAAATAAAATATCAACGGAACTCCCATTATCAATCAAAATTCTCTTAACAACATAACAGGGGTCACCAATCCCTGATGACAAGAGGATCTTGATGTGGAACTTGGACTCCTTCCAAGTCTGAGTTATTAAAAGTGATGAGATGATTAATACTAGATTTTTTTAACTCCGGCTCTTCAAAGGCGGCGATGAAGACTTGATTAGATAGTAGTGGCCCACTAGCAATCGTTTCAATTTCTCCAACTATTTGGCCACTAGTATGTTGTTTCTGTGATGATTGTCCCGGTTGCCCCCCAGTTGGAGCTATGTTTGCATGAGTTGGTTGGTTTTGTATAAATTGACGCAGATATCCCTGTTGAATAAGCCTCTCAATCTCTTTTTTAAGTTGTTTACACGCCTCTGTAGTATGTCCATGACTTCAATAGAAGTGACAATATTGCTCTTGATTTCCTGAAGTTGGTTTCAATGGATGTAACCACTTAATGGTCTCTTCATCCCGAATAGCCATCAAGATGTTAACGTGAGATGTGTTCAGTGGCGTGTATTCCAGTCGTTGATGTGAGGGTCGTTGAGGGAGATCACGACTGCCTTGTTGCTTCTTCTGATGGGATTGTTGATCTGTGTTTCCTAGAGCACTCTTACATTTTCCTGTGGATTGTTCAAATTATTTTCGGTGGGCATTAATAGCATCATCAATAGAAACTTGTGCTTCCACATGGTGAACCAAGTCGGCATATGAGCAGACCGTATCTCGTATTAGTGATGAGTAGAAAGGTCCAGGATGGAGCCCTCCAAGGAAAACTCCTCTTAGTAACTTAGGGTCTACCCCAGGTATTTGGTGAGCTTCTGAGGAGAATCTCTAAAAGTAGTCTTTAAGTGATTCACCATCATTTTGATGAATTCCGGAGAGATAGGAGGAATCTTTAATGATCCTCCGGTTTGCAATGAACTGTTCTACGAAAACCTTGGCGAGTTCATAAAAGATATGGATGGATCCCCTTGGAAGGGAGCAGAACCAAGTGCGAGCTTGCCCCTTAAGGGTAACCGGAAAGACTTGACAAAGCAATGTGTCAGGAGCTCGTTGGATATGCATGATGGTCCTGTAATGGTCGATGTGTTCATATGGGTCCCCATCATAGAATCAATGCTCGGAAGCTTGAAACCGAATAGGATGTTGAAGAGTAGCTTCAAAAGGTGAGACTCATAGCATGAGGGGAGGATGATTTCTATCTTGAAGGTGAAATTCATCTTGCATTAAGCGTCATAATTCTGCACGTATAACATGACGAGTGGGGTTAACGGGACGAGAATGTGTCAAGCTATCATCAATAATTGGTGGATTAGCATTTGAGCCGCACGTGGTGGATGAGTAACTAGGTCAAGGAGATCGCATCACGCCTCTGTGAAGGAACTTGTCAAGGATATTAGCATTTTGACCTCCCATGGCTAACGATCGATCTTGGGGAGATGTGTTTACAGTGGTAGGGTCATTGTGTTACTCAAAAGTCGAGATCATCTCATTTGAGACTCTTCCATTCGATGGACACGATCTTCAAGAGATTCTTGTCGCCTCCTTCATTGTGGTCACGCCTATCGGGGACCGAGGCGTAGCTTGGCCCTTGGTTCAAGGATTGGTTTTGAGAGTGACGAGTTGGAGCGGGAGGCTCAGAAGTATTGCGCTATTGGCCATAATGCATGTTCACGTAAATTATGATTGAGGGTTCTGCCCATGATGATAAACTATTAGAAAACCGGCGAGTAAAAGTTTTGCCTTAACGTGAAATCCAAAGACACACATAGGTATTTAAAGAGAACAATAAAACTCCGAATTTTATGTGGAAAACCTCAAAAGAGGGAAAACCATGCCTAGCCCAATAAAAGCCCACTAAGTATCCTGTCAGATACAAGATCTTCGATACCGTGATTACAAAATTGTATATGAGAAAGGAACAATGTATGTGACAACGATCAGTAGTAAGAAGATGGTGAATGTGAGCAATCAATGGTAAATACGGAAACAATCGCGAAATGCGGAACAATCACGCGAAATGGAACAATCACATAGGTCATCATGATGAAGACCGATGAGATTGACGACGATCATGGGCGGTCGATACGCTGCTGGTGGTTGACGACCGTTGAGTGGCGGCACGATTGTGTTTGGAGGATCTTTAGAGCTCTCCCTCTCTTTGGCTCCCATATGAGGAATGAGGCATTTATAGATTGGAGGAGGTGTCTCGTAAATACATGCAAAATCCAAACCACTCCTCTCTATCATCTGACCATGATAATTCCTTGATCGTATGATGTATTTTGTGCATTTGAATGCTCAAATGAAGTCGAACAAAGATCTTTGGCTTGTTGGAACCGCTCGTAGATGCTCGATTTGACTATAAACACCCATATTGGAGAGCTTTTAGGAATTTAACCGATGTCCCAAAGTTTCCAATGATTTTGGATCAGAATTTTTTCGGCTTGATCAAGATTCATGCTTCTAATAGAGGAATTTTCAGGGTCATATCAAGATTAGTTTATTCGTTCAAAATTTTAAGTTATTTATTTCAGAAAGTAAAAGCTTTTTAAATTCACTCTAAAAAATTATATCCTAATCAAATTTAGATCGGAATAAATTTTCAAATTATTAAATTTAATATGAATATAAAATTTATCTATTTTATTTTGAGATTAATATTATACATATAAAGAGATTAATATTATGCATTTTAATGCATAAAAATGTTATATATATATATATATATATATATATATATATTCGTTTAGTAAATTTGAGATCATTCAAACTAATAATTGTTGTACCTGAGAGCATCGCTTGACCAAAACTATTTAATATCTTAAACAGAAATTCCGACTAAGCCCTTATTAACAGAAGATGATAATTGTCGGCTGAAGAAAGTCCTACTAAGGGGGTATTTGACAATAAATTTATTTAAGATTTATATTTCTAAATTCTGTTAAACACAAAAAAAATAGATTTATTAAATCTAAATTTAGTAAATCCTATAAATCCAATAAATCGGATAAATCCTCTTAAATTCTTGATTTAGTAAATCCTATTGGAAGGTTAGATTTACGGGATTTACATAAAATACTTACGGGAGAAGAAATTGGGGAAACTCGACGGTGGAAATTTCTGTTATAATAATTTTTTTAAATTCTTTTAAAAATTTAAATTTTAAATAATTCATTTAACTACTCATTTTTACTTAATTAAAATATTATGATAAATTTAATTTTAATTAAACATTATTAACTATTTATTAATATATAATTATAAGTTAATTATAATTTATTAAATATAATTATCATTTGATAGATAATTAGATTTAAGTAATTTTAGCTAATGTAATAGTTGATAGTTTTGAATTTAATTTAAGTTAATTTAAACTAATTTAATCAAATATTATTGATGATTAACTTATAAGTTATTAAAATTAAATTATAATTTAATAAATATAATTATAATTATAATAAATTTGATAGTTAATTAATTTAAAATTTGGAAGAGTTCTTATAATTTTATCCCTTCACATGTCTTAATATAGTTTAATTCCTAAGATATTAATCTACTAATAGAATTTAATAGTTATTAATTTAAATTAATTAATAATTAATATTAATATATATTATTTTAAATTGAAATTATTAATTGATTAAGTAATATATATTTAAGTTAATTTTAATTGAGCACTACTAATGATTTATTAATATATCATTAAATTTAATTATAATTTATTAAATATAATTATAGTTTCATAGTTAATTGATTTTAACTAATATAATAATTAATATTATTTGTAATATAGTTTAAGTTAATTTTAACTATTTTAATTTAATAGTAATAATGATTAATTGATATATTATTATAAATTAAGTTTTATGGATAGGTCAAGATTTAGAATAGATCAAGTATCATGGATATAATTATTATTTTAATATGTCTAAAATTAAAATACAATATGATAGAGAGTAATTTTTTATATTTTCCTCAAAAAAATTTTTTGGAAAAACTCTTAACAAATTTAAATCTCCAAATAACTTATCAAACATCTCTTTAAATTTAGCAGGATTTAATTAATCTATTACTAAATATTTTTCAAATTTTAGTAAATTTAGATGTACTAAATTTACTAAATTTTAATTAAAATAAATTCAATTTGTTACCAAACATCCCCTAAAAGACCCCACCAAAGAGCAAACTGTGATTAAAAAAAAAAATCAATCGTTTGAACACATTTTTTGTGCGATTCCATCATTCAATAGCGACATAAATGTAATAGGTATAAGAAGCTTAATATTGGGATATTTTTCAGTGCTGCCATGGGCTGTCTAATCACGTGGATTAGGTTAACTAGCCCTTTTAATGGGCCCAGTGCTGGTAAACATTTAAGCTAAAAATAAATAAATATTTTAAGTTTAACATAAAATAAATATATATTTTTAAAAATTAAGAGTTGCATATTTATATTCGGTTGAAGCCACTAAAATTGAATAAAAAATATAAAAATTAAACAAGGTCTTTAGCACGAAAGAAGGAGCGAGAGCAACGATCACAATCAGAGGAATTTACGTTAGCAGTAGATGATTTTATAAGTAATAGCGGATTAGATCTATTGATTGTATCGTGAGGATGGTGCAAAGCCGTGTTGGTACGAGTCTAACTCTATAGTGTTTTAAGCACCGTATGATTTAAAATTCATCCAATTTGATGAATTCTAAATTTATTAAAAATGAATCAAACATTAAATTTCAAATTAATTTCTCAGAAAAATTCATTATATTCATTTTTCACTAAATTAAAAAGCAAAATAAAATAAATCTCAATATTTTTTAATACACTTACACTCAAAAATTGTGTAACCAAACATCCCCTAAATTAGTCCTTTATAATGTAGTATATTAGGACAAGAGTTTAGCTGCGAATTCAATCTATCATGGATTCACGAATATGAGCTGTTGAGACCTCACAATAAATAAGGCTGTGAAGTTGATTTGAAATTTTTAACCATTTAAAATTTTTTAAAAAATATTTAAATTGACTTAAATTAAATTTGTCGATTGATTTAAGCTAATTTAAAATTTAATTTAATTAAACTTTAATATTTATATGCATTGCTTGACATGTGTTGCGTGCTGGAAAACCAGTTGCGGTAGAGTAAAAATTTAGCTCTGTTGATTAGTAAATACACACGTAATTAAAGAGCAACATGAGACACTCCAATTTTAACGGAAAACCTAAAAAGAGGAAAACCACGGGAGCTGAAAAGATTCCACTATGTATCCTTGAGTACAAAATCATAACGGATGATTCTATTTGAGGGGACAACAACCTGTAACAATGATCGTTTATAATAGATGAGATGAGAATCTGGAATGCAGGGTACAATTAATACAAGATGGGGCGATGGTTGATGGCACGATGGGAGTGCAATCTGCTTGCTGATCTGGAGGATCTTCAAGCTTGAGCTCTCTCTTCCTCCTCACTTGGGCTTTTCCTCTTCCTCGCTTGACTCTTCCTTTCTTCCTTGCTTGGACTCTTCCTCTTCTTCCTTGCTGACTCTTCCTCTTCCCTTGACTCTTCCTCTTCTTCCTTGCTTGACTCTTCCTCTTCTTCCTTGTTTGGACTCTTCTTCTGCTTTTTGACTCTTCCTTCTTCTTGGACTCTTCCTTTTCTTCCTTTGCTTGTGATTGATTATGTGGGTATTGGGGAGACCCGGCGGTGGCTCCTCCTCTTCCTTGTTTGGACTCTTCTCTTCTTCCTTGTTTGACTCTTCCTCTCTTCTTCCTTCACTTCTCCTCTCTCTCCTTCACTTGGCCTCTCCTCCTTCACTTGGCCTCTCCTTCACTTCGCCTACTTCAGTGAGAATGAGGTTTATTTATTTGGGAGGAGGTATTCTTGTAAATTCATGTAAAGCTGCACCACTCCCCTCAGACGGCTCAGATGATTCTTTTGATCATTTGATGTATTTTAAGCATTTGGATGCCCAAATAAAGTCGAATTATGAGATCTTAGGCTCATTAGATCTCGTCGAGACGCTTCGAGACTATAAACACTCCATATTTGAGAGTTATTTTGGGATTTAATTGATGTCCCAAAGATTCCAATGATGATATTTTAAGCTGATCTCGACGGTTTTGACTCAAAATCATATCGCTACATCAAGATTTGTGCTTTGACTAGTCATATTTTGAGAATATTTCTATTTTGGATGACATTAGCTTAATCATCCAAAATATACGTGTCAAATGCTCGAAAATAACGAATTCTTCAACGAACGTATGCCCATGAATCATATTTGAGAGAATAAACCATCATAAAATACAAAATTATGATTATGGAATAAGATCCAGAATGGCATGAGATTTTGAGGTTATGGAGCTATTTGGATACTCACGAAGTTTTGCGCGGGACCGCGGGCGCCTGCACGGCATGACGCTGGCGTCTGGGGCCGTCATGCTGCGGCGCAGCCCTGGCAAGCGGTAGTGACGCATCGCGCTGGGTCATTGGTCGCGCTGACGGTTGGTCGCTCACGGTCTGCGACAGTCGGGTCGGCTGACGATCCGGGTCGCTGACGGTCCGTCGCACATCTCGAACTGGCGGGTCATTCCAGGCTGCGGCTGGCTAGGCCTCATAGCTACCCCGTCGGCCAGAGAATTTGAAGGGTTTTGAGCGTTTCGCTTTTTGAGCCGTTTTGTCGCTTTTGAGCGTTTTGACGTTGAGACATTTTATGCCGTTTTTGAGCCATTTTTTAAGCTATTTTTGAGAGATTTTTACCCTTTTGCCCCTGTGGGGGGTTATAAATACCCCCCTAGGGTGAGGGGGAGAGACACACCTTTCCTCTCTTCCTTTCTTCTTGAGTGAGGGTCCTTAAGCATCAAGAGGGCATCAAGAGCGATCGAGAGGCATCAGGCCCATGGCACGTGGTTCGGTTTACCGCCTCGTCCGGTTTCTGGTCCGTCGGATCGTCGGGTTAGAGGATCAAGGCCCATGACGTCGTGGTTCGGCTTCCTACCGTCCGGCATCGTCCGGATCGTCGGGTTAGAGGCGTCAAGGCCCATGACGTCGGTTCCGTTTACCGCCTCGCCGCCCGTGGACCGTGAGGGGCGATCAAGGCCCACGCCGTGGGTTCGACGGCCGACATCGGCCCCGTGACCGTCCGGGTTAGAGGTCAAGGCCCACGGTGTCGGATCCTCCCCGGTTCTCGTCCCGCCGTCACCGTTGAGGGCGATCAAGGCCCACTGACGTCGTGGTTCCGGCGCACCGCCCCGTTCCGCCGGCTTCACCGTCACGGTGAGGCGATCAAGGCCCACGACGTCGTTCCGGTTCCGCCTCGTCCGAGATCGTCCGTCGGATCGTGTTGGGGAGGCGATCGGCCCACTGACGCCGGGCCGCCTCGTCGTCACCCGTCGGCCCCGTCTGTTAGAGGCGGTAAAGGCCCACGGACGTCAGACCGGTTTCCGCCCCGGCTTGGCCCCATCGGATCGTCACGGCCTGACGGTGCGTGGTTCCTCCCCGGCATCGCGCCTTGTGCCGTTGGAGGCGACGGCGCCCACGATGTCGGTTCCCGCTTCCGGCCTCGTCCCGGTGATCGCCCGTTAGGGCGATCAAGGCCACGCGCATACGCCGGCCCCGGTGTTCCGCCGGAACGGCCCCGTTGAGGTTAGGGCGTCGCGGTGCATACGTGGGGTTCCGGTTCGCCACGTGACCGTGGGGAGGCGATCGCCACGCGGTACATACCGTTCGGCGCACGCCACGTCGACCGTCCGTTAGAGGCGATCAAGGCCACATATACGTCGGGATCGGCCACGCCGACCGTCCGTTGAGGCGATCGCCCACGCGCATACGTCGTCGGCCGTCGCCACGCTCGCCGTTGAGGGCGATCAAGGCCAGACGTGGAGCCCGGTTCCGTCGCCCGGCTTATCGTCCCGCCGGATCCCGGGTTAGAGGCGATCAAGGCCTGACGTCGTTCCGGTTCCCGCCGGCCCCGGCGTCCCCGGAATCGCCGGGTTGGAGGCGATCAAGGCCACGATACGTGGTTCCGCCACGGCCACGTCGGACCGTCCGGGGAGGCGATCAAGGCCCACGGTATACGTCGTGGTTCTGGTTTACCGGCCACGTCGGACCGTCCGGGTTAGGAGGCGATCGAGGCCCACGGTATACGTCGTGGGTTCACGGCGATGTCCGACGAGAATGGCCAGCGACGGAGAAGACCGGCGATGGTCGGCGGCAGTGTTCGGTGACGCGGCGGTGATGCCGAAGATTCGGCGATAGTGGTGACCGATTGTGATGGTTCAACAGCTTGATAAATGTTGTTAACTTCGCATGTTATGGATATAATTGAATCCGAGGATTTTGACCCATCCGTTGTTTGTCGGTTTTACCCGATGACATAACCGTGGAGTACAAAGTTTTGACCTTTCCGGGTTATTGGTCAATATTATTCGACACTAACCTCGTATGGAAGAGGCCGTGGAAGTCACCAACGCGTTTTGACTATCCGGGTTGTTTGTCGAGCTTTTGCTCGATGACATTAACCCGTGGATAAGAGGCCGGAAGTCCACCAAGGACGTTTGACTATCTGTTGTTTGTCGCTGCTTTTGCTTGACGCAACCGTATGGAAGAGGTCGCGGGAAGTCCACCAAGGACGTTTTGACCTATTCTGGGTTGTTTATCAGAGCTTTTGCTCGATGACATCAACCCGTATGGAAGAGGTCGCGAAGTCCACCGGACGTTTGACTATCTGGTTGTTAGTCGAGTTTTACTCGACGTTAACCCGTATGGAAGAGGTCAGGGCGATGGTCGGAGGCGACCGGCAGATAGTCCGGTGTGACCGGTGGATCGGTGGTGGCGACCGCCCGTGGTCGGCGACGTCGCGGCGGTGACCGTAAAATTGTCGCCGGCGAAGGCGAACCGGCGACGAATCGCATCGTGGTTACCGACGGGTGGTCGGTCTGCAACTGCGACGATAATGACGCATCGACCGGATCGCAATGACCGCGACAATGGTGATGATGACCGCGGATTAATGGTCGCGGCGACCGGCGACGGTAATCGGGCGACCGCCAAGGTTGGCGGCCGACGGGTTGCGGGCGGTACCGGGCGACGAATCGACGGCGGCGACCGACGTCATAGTCGGTTCCTAGACCGGCGGGTGATGACCGTAAGATTGCCCGATGGCATGAGACGATGGTACGGACGGTGTGTGACCGGCGACGATGAGGATTTTGACCCATCCAAGGTTGTTTGTCGAGTGTTATCCGATGACATTAACTCGCGGCGGGAAAGTTTTGACCTTTCTTAGGTTATTGGTCGGAATATTATTCGTCGACGCTAACCTATATGGAAGAGGCCGTGGGAAGTCCACCAAGGACCTTTTGACCTTTCCTGAGTTGTTTGTCAGAGTTTTTGCTCGATGACATTAACCCGTATGGAAGAGGCCGCGGGAAGTCCACCAGGACCTTTGACCTTTCCGGGTTGTTAGTCGAAGTTTTACGATGACGCGTTAACTGCATGGAAGAGGTCGTGGGAAGTCCACCAAGGACGTTTTGACCTATCCTGGGTTGTTAGTTAGAGTTTTTACTCGATGACGTTAACCCGTATGGAAGAGGTCACGGGAAGTCCACCAAGGACGTTTGATTTTCCCGGTTGTTTGTCGAGCTTTGCTTGATGACATTAACCGTATGGAAGAGACGCGGGAAGTCCACCAAGGGCGTTTTGACCTATCCCGGGTTGTTAGGAGTGTTTACTCGACGTTAACGCATGGAAGAGGTCGGAAGTCCACCAAGGACGTTTGACCTATCTGGTTGTTAGTCGAGTGTTTACTCGACGTTAACCCGTATGGAAGAGGTCGCGAAGTCCACCAAGGACGTTTTGACCTATCGTGTGAGTGTTTACTTTCGATGACGCGTTAACCCGTATGGAAGAGGTCGAATAGTTGTATGAGCTTGTAGCCAGAGTTGACTATTGATCTTTGCCTTTTCATTGGTGTTGCTAACTTGCTTATCTTTTGAGATTAAGAGTTGCCCCCCAGTTCCCGGCAGAATCTGAAGGAACAAAGTTTGATGAATATTCATTCTTCGCTTGCGTTCTTTAAAAGCTTGAATGCTCCACCTCGATGGTGGTTTTGATCTTGTTGGAAAACTTGATTGCCATACAAGATGAAATAATGGAATCAACTTCCACGGCGCCAAACCGCTATGCTAAAAAACCAACCGCGGTAGAGTGAAAGTTTACGCCTTTAGTTGTGAAGTCCAAAGACACACAGTAATTAAAGAGAATAAGAGACACCTAATTTTAACGTGGAAAACCTCAAAAAGAGGGGAAAAACCACGGGGCCTAGCCCAGTAAAAAGCTTCCACTATGTATCTGTTTCAGAGTACAAAATCTTCCTGATAACAGGATTACAGAATTGCATATGAGAGAGGAATAATAACTGTGTAACAATGATCGGTTTATAATACTTGATGTTGGAGATGCGGTAACTTCCTACGGAATGCAGGGTACAATGACTGAATGGCGATGGTTGATGGCCGATGGAGTGCAATCGCTAGTACGATCTTGCTTGAAGATCTTGCAGAGCTCTCTTCCTCCTCACTTTTTTCCTCTTTGGACTCTTCCTTTTCTTCCTTGTTTTGGACTCTTCCTTCTTCCTGACTCTTCCTCTTCTTCCTCTTCTTCCTTCTTCCTGTTTGACTCTTCCTCTTCTTCCTTGCTTGGACTCTTCGCTTTCTTGTTCTGACTCTTCCTCTTCTGCTTGACTCTTCCTTTTCTTCCTTGTTTATAGATTGATCGGTCTGGCGGCAGGGTTGACGACCAGCTGGTGGCTCCTTCTTCTTCCTTGTTTGGACTCTTCCTCTTCTTCCTTGCTCGGACTCTTCCTCTTCTTCCTTCACTTGGCCTCCCCTCTCCTTCACTTGGCCTCCCCTCTCCTTCACTTGGCCTCTCCCTTCACTTCGCCCCCCCACTTCATGTGAGGAATGAAGGTCTATTTATAGATTGGGAGGAGGGGTATTCTTGTAAATTCATGTAAAGCTCCTCCCCTCGACGGACTTCGGATGATTCTTTTGATCATTTGATGTATTTTAAGCATTTGGATGCCCAAATAAAGTCGAATTATGAGATCTTAGGCTCATTAGATCCTCGTCGACTCGATTTGACTATAAACACCATATTTGAGAGTTATTTTGGGATTTAATTGATGTCCCAAAGATTCCAATGATATTTTAAGTCTTGATCTCGACGGTTTCAAAATCATATCGCTTTCGACATCAAGATTTGTGCTTTGACTAGTCATATTTTGAGAGCCATATCAACATGAAATTATGCATACGAATATGTGAATAAAAGCATATTCGTTGGAAAAAAATATTATCCAAGATAAAAAAATCAAACAAAATTTACATGCATATCACATAATTTTTATACATTTATATATCTAATACTTAATGTTTAATATTTTCAAACATATTTTTTTCTATTAATAAAAATGTATATTTCACTTTAAAATTAATAATAATGATATTTTTAATATAATATTAAAAATTTAGATGCTATTTATGTAAAACAAAAATTATGTTATTATATAAATGTCAAAAAAATCAATATATCCTAATCACCCTATAGAGAATATATATATATATATATATATATATATATATATATATATATATATATATATATATATATATATATATAAAAGAGAGAGAGAGAGAGAGAGAGAGAGAGAGAGAGGAAGAGGACTATAGGGTTAATCTAACCTTCTTCGAAGAGTTTTGCTACAGCACTTCAAAGCTTAAATAATTTGAAAAGAAACTAAAAAAAAAATTATACTAAAAAATTATTTCTTTATCCATTAAAGACTGCTATATTATGTTGACTGTTACATCGATCTCCAATGGTGTGGATTCTTTAGTATAATTCATTTAAATTAAATCGCCCGTTTAGATTTATTACCATTTACCTTATAATAAACACCCTTCTAAAAACTTAACAAAGTTTTTTTTTATTTAAATCATGTCTCTACGTTAAGTGCTGAAACTAAATCATTCATCCAATTTCATGCGATCCAATAAGCTTTTTCCTTCCCGTTTACTGGAGAAGACCTGCTTCGCATACTCTTCAAATTCCAAGCTTCTATAACGCAACTTATCTCCGTTCACTATCTCCATGATTGGTCCCACGACATCGCCAATATTTAGTTCATGAAATCCAGCGATCGAGAGCCGCGCCTTCTTATTATTCACGACAGCCCTATGTTCAATGCTCTTATATTTGCCATTACATAATATCTGTAGCAACCAGAAGAATGCTGATGAGAAATATGAATTTATATTTCTATATGTATAACTATCCGTTAGTTTACCCTTATTACTCTTATTAGTGCAAAATAAAAATATTTACTTCAATGATGTCGCCGATGTTGACGATAAAACCTCCTGGCAGAATTTTAACTGGGAACCATCCACCATTTCTTTTAATCTGTAGCCCTTGTGACTCATTGACTTGCAGCAATATTGTCAATCCTACGGCATCGGAGTGAGGAGAGAGGCCTAAGACTTTTTCAGGGAATGGGCACGGAGGATAGTAATTGAATCTGAAAATTTGAATACCTCCCTTACATATCAGAAAGCCTTCTCGATTCAAGCCCCAGATTTTTGGATATCATTTTAATAAGGCCATCAACCAATCTCTTTACCTCAATTAAGCGTAAGCATCAAATGTTTCCTAAAAAAAATTGACATTAATGGCTATATAAACATATAGTTATGAGGGATTCATATACATACCATACAATTCTTATATATTTACATGTATAATATCTAAACTTTAATATTTAATATGTACATCAACAACATCTAAATCTTTAAATATCAAACTTTGTGGTATATAAATGTCTAAGAATTATGTAGTATGTATATAAATCTTCCTATATTTTAATTTAATGATGAATATGAGGGGGATTAGTTTAGCAATTAGTACCTGAATGAAGGTGGCTTAGTGGGCCAAAACTTCAGTTGTTTGAAGGTTGGAGGAAATGTAGCAAGGGCAAGCATGTCTCCCCAATCAAGTTTTTGTTCCTCCGAGTGAACAAAGTTTGTAGCCTTCTATTTGGCCTGGTAATTGAGCAAATTTCTCTTTCTCCTCTAATGGAAGCTTAAAGAACTCTTCAACGTCATGTCTCAGTTTGGTTAGTACATCTTCAGGTATACCATGATTTACCAACTATAGTTAACATTAAGGTAGCAAATTAAAAAGGATCAAGTTGTTAGCCTCATCTGATTAAAATTAAATTCAATGATCAAGGTAAGAAACGCATTATATTCTAATTTGTGAGTAGATGAATTAAGTCTACCAAGTTGAGAGGTAATTTGAAGACAAGGCCTTAAGTCAAAGGAAGGAAAATAATAATTATTATAAAATTAATTTTATAATTATCTAGGCCACTTCCATCAAAAGTCTACTATTATTTTATTGTTGATATGTTGAAAATAAATTGATGAAGAAGACTTTATGGTGAGATCTCAATCATTGACGGAGATGAAATGGGGTATATAATATTTCTATGTGAGTTATTATTAGAATTATGATCTTAGGTGTTCAAATAAATCTTTTGATAAATTGACTTTGTTAAATTTTTTATAAAAGTGATATAGAGCTCGAAGATATCATTAGAAAGAAACCTAATATTATAACATGACAAGAAGCAAAGACCTGAATTTGATGAGTTAACGTGAGATCTTATGATAAAAATTCAAAAAAATAAACAGACATAAAAGACAAATAGCATAAATATTATAAGTATAGTATTTATATATATCATTTTAACAAAATCATAAAGATATTTTTAATTTAAATATATAATAATTTGTGAAGTAAAAAGATGATCCTTGCATAAAAAAAAATAATCAAGAATCTCTTAAAATATTATATATAACTATATATGAATAAAAATAAAATTTTCCTACTATATAATATAACTATATTAGATTTTTTTTAATTTTGAGAGAATAAGAGTCATGAGCATAAGATATCTTAGTCTATTATTTGAGAGTTTTGATTTGCAATAAAAAAATATTAAGTTCAAGTTCTTATATATATATATATATATAATTTGTGTAAATTTATAATTAAATTAACTTAAATGTCCCCAAAAAAAATAAGAACGATCAGCCATCCGATCTAAAAATAATCAGATTTAATTCTTCGGTCAATCCTTGTATGCTAATAAAATATTCGGAATGAAGGAAAGAAAAAAAAAATCTTTTCTGCAAAGGACTTGTTGCGTGCTGTAAATAGATTAAAAAAAAAGGGATAAACCTGAAAGAATCCCCAGTCTTCACAAGCGGAGTGGAGCTTTGCAGCTTCCTCATCAGAGTACTCGGCATCCAATAACCTGCCGAAATCGATGACCGGAATGCTTTCGACGACGGGTATTCGTCGTCGCAGGCGACTATATCTTCCATCCTCTCGGGCCTTACATATCTTTTGGGAATCTCTGAGCTCACCTTCTCAGCGAGAGCCTGCACGTTGTCCACTTTCAAGGATCCTCCAAATCTCCCAAAACCGATATTTTCCTCCATCTCTCTCTTTCTCCTTCTTCAAAGAGTAAAGCTTTTTAATTTCATATAATTTCTTTGACGAGGTCGAATGGCTGAACACGCAGTACACAGCTTGAGATTTTTTTTTTCCTTTTAAGACATTTGAAAATCTGTCATTTTGACTGAAATCTTACAAGTATTTTTTTTTCCAATATTTTTTTTCTAGCGCAAACAAAAATATTATTTCATTGCTAAATTTATAGTTTATTTGTTTCATTTGTGTCATTTAAATTTGATGATAAATTTATATGCGTGTATATATATATATATAATAAGGGAAGTGAGAAATTTTTTTAAATAAAATTAAAATTTTTTATCTCGCCAAGACTTTTCATCAAAGTATAAACTTGTCTTTAAAAATTGATTTATAATAACATATTAATTAATTAATTAGTAATAGTATTCTAATAAATTAAATTAAATTTAAAATTATTTCAAGTTAATAATATCTTCATCAATTACGTTTGATAAATTATAAATTTAATTAAAATAAAAAAATTTAATTAAATAAAATCATATAATGTTTTAATTAATAATTGATTAATAGATTTACTGGATGGTTTTGTGTAACAGCGGAGCAAAAGTGGGAGAAAAATAAAGGGTTTCGAATTTTGAAATCTCCTCGATATTTACTCTTTTTTCCCATTAAAGTTTTCGATCTAAAGAAGAACCAAAGGAAAAAAGAGAGTTGCCCATTAGAATAATAATTGATATATCCCTCTAAATTTTATAAATGAAGCAGAAATCTTAAATTAAAGATGTATATCAAATTAAATGATGAGAGTTAAACAATTAAAAGCGGGTGGTCGAGCTGAATGAGAAATGAAATCTAAAATCTACATATGAAAATTTCGAAATTACTACTGGATGATCAAATGACTTTCAAATTTGACGTGCTTATAGTCGAATCGAGCGGCTCGACAAAATGAATCCAACGGGCCTAAGATTACTCAAATCAAAGATCGTTTGGACAATCAAATAACCAAAATACTATCTCATGATCAAATGAATCAATATACGTCGATGGAGTGTTTTAGATTTTGGCTAATGACCAAAATACCTCTCGAATCTATAAATAGAACCTCATTCTTATCATGAAGGGGGGAAAGAGCTAGAGGCGAACTTGGGAGAAAGCTGAGAGAGAGCTAGAAGTTGAAGTTAAATTCATCCATTATTGTCGTTGATCGCGATCAATTGTCGTTGTTTCGCGACAAATTCTGATCAACTACCTGCATAGCTATTATAATCTGATCCTGGAATTCCCAATACTAGGATTTCTCATATACAATTTTGTAATCCTGCTGTCGAGAAGACTTAAACTCTGTACTCGAAAGCAGACATATTGTGGAGCATTTTTACTGGGCTTGGCCCCGTGATTTTTCCCCTCTTTCGGAGGTTTTTTCACATAAAAATTCTAGAGTTTTTTATTCTCTTTTCAATTATTTGCATGTGTGCTGGATTTCCTAACGAATCTAAGGCGTGAAGTTTTATTCTATGTGTGGTTTTTTGGCGCATATAATTTGACATTCATGGGAAACATTGTCTTTATGTCTTCAATGGTTGACAATCGACTTTATGTTGGAGAGCATCTATATGGTGGAGAAAATCTTATTCTGGAGAAACACATCGAACTCCGATCCTTCAGCTTTTGTTGGAAACTGAGGGGGCAACCCTTAATCTCAAAAGATCATCCAAATCAATATTCTGGATATTTAATTGATTACCATCCCAAGAAACAAGTCAAAATTGGAGGATATTTCAACATTGAGAAGAATATAGCTTGACAAACTATTATCTTTATATTATAAGGCAATGATCAAGCAACTTTGGCTACAATCTCAAGTGGGTGTTTTGATTTGACCTCTTCCACACAGGTTATGTCATCGAGTAATACTCTGACAAATAATCTTAGAAGAAAAAAAATGTTTAACCTCTTTAACATAGGTTAACGTCATACTTTGATAAAATAACCTCAGATGAGAGTTAAAATTATTAGCTTCATCCACACAGGTTAAATGTCACCGAGTAATACTCTCACAAACAACCTCGGATATGTCATAATTTTGTACATACTCTACATAAGTTAACGTCATCGAGTAATACTCTAACAAATAATCTCGGAAGAATTAAAATGTTTAACCTCTTCCACATAGGTTAACGTCATACTTTGATAAAACAATCTTGGATGAGAGTTAAAACTATTGACTTCTTCCACACAGGTTAAACCACCGAGTAACACTCTAACAAATAACCTCGGATAGGTCAAAATCTTTATGAATTCCTCCCCTAGAAGGCACGCCCCTGAGAAAGCTTTGATGGGAAGCTAGTAGTGGACAAGTTCCTCACTAGAAAGATTCCAAGAGAGCAAGTGGCTGGCATGGTCTCCACTCATCAAAAATCTCAGAAGGTAAAAGTCTTAGAAGGTACATGTGCATCAAAAATCTCAGAAGATACATGTACTTTAAAAATCTTAGCAAGTAAAAGCTTCAGAATGTACAGGTACCCCGATGGAGGAGAATAAGCTTGCTGCAATCTTTTAGAAGAAATAACCACCAAATCATTTAAAAATGAAACTTCTTTCTGAAAATTGTCAAAGTTTCACTATTGATAGTTGGCATCACGGATCTCGTCATCCCCTGATACTTCCGCAACCCATCATCTTGTATCTTTAGACATTGGGATATTTGTTGAAGGATGCTCACCCATGAAGATACTCTATAATTTTCAAGTTTGGAAGCACACTGGAGCTTAAATTCGGGATACGCCCCACCTAACTAGGTCAGTTGGAAACCCCAAGATCGGGGAGAACTTGAGTCTGCGAGAGGGATCGGCACTATTATACAAGTTAGTGGAGGCTACTAAAGAAAAGAAAATAGAAGCACATTGGAGCCTAGATTTGGGATGCATACCATCTAACCAGGTCAGTTGGAAACCCCGAGATCGGAAGAACTGGAACTGCGAGGTGCACCGTTATACAATTAGTGGAGGAGAGAAGAAAGCAAGCACAGTCGAATTCGGGATCACGCCAACAGTTAGTTGGAAACCCCGGATCGAGGAGAAGCTGGAGCTGCGAGGGTCGGCTATTATCTGAGTTAGTGGAGGCTAGAGAAGAACACGAAGGCACTAGAGATTTGGGATCATGTCGCATAACTAGGTCAGTTTCAAACCGTGACCAAGGAGAACTGGAGCCTGCGAGTAGGGTCACGTACCATCTACAGGTTAGTGGAGGCCACAAGGGGAGAAATGAAGAGATGTGATTTTTTCCCCTCCCCTTAGGAGTATTTATACTTGAAAAAGAGACTCTTCAAATTCTTTAAAGATTTTCTTTAAAAAAAAACTCTTCATCTTCTTTTAAAATAATAATAATAAAGAGAAGAAAAAATATTCATATAAAAAAATTCTTCATATTTCTCATTAAAAAAATTATTTATATTCCTAAAAAAAATTTCTTCACATTCCTCATTTAAAAAAACTTTTTATCTTCTTCTTCTTCTTCTTCTTCTTCTTAAAAATAAAAAAAAAAAAAAATCCGATTTTTCGTCTATAATATAATTAATAAATATTAATAACTAATCTTAATAATTTTTAATTAAAGTGATTTTATTTTTGGATGAAATAAATTTTATCATTAAAAAAAAAAAAGATAACAAATGATATATCCCTCTAAAAATTTATAAATGAATCACAAATTTCAAATTAAATCATGTATACAATCAAATTTATTTCGGTGAGACGAGTTCAACAATGTTAGAATGTGGATCAACAAATGAGCTCAAAGTCAAACATATATGAAAACTTCAAAATACTCTAGATGATCAAATAAAATTTGATGATGTGTTTATAGTCGAATCAATGCTCGATTAGAAGAATCCAAAGAAAGAGATTACTCAAATCAAAGATCATTTATATGGTCAAATCACCAAAATACTATCTATGATCAAATGAATCAATATACACCGTCTGATATAGTATTTTTGGATTTTGGCTACAATAACCAAAATGCTCTCAAAATCTTATAAATAGAACCCCATTCTTATTATGAAAGAAGGAGAGAGCCAGAAGTGAACTTGGAAGAAAGCTGGGAGAGAGATAGAAATTTGAAGTTCCTCATCGCCACCATTGTTGCCGCTCGCCGCCTATTATCATCGCCAGCCAAACAACCGTTCTGATCCAACTACCCGTATATTTTATTTAACGATTAAATTCTCATTATCAGGATTTATAACATACAACATTATAATCACGCTATCGGAAAGATTCAAACTCTGTACTCCAAAGTTGATATATAGTGAATCATCTTTACTAGGCTAGTCCCGTGATTTTTTACCCTCTTTTTGGGATTTTTTCACGTAAAAATTCTGGAGTTTCTTATTCTCTTTCCAACTATCTGCGTGCATGTTGGATTTCCCAACGAAGCTAAGACGTGAAATTTTATTTTACTACTAAAAGTTTTCTGGCACACAATAATAATAATCAATTAATATTAATATAAAAATATTTAAATTAATTAAATTATTTATAATTTAATCTAGTTGTATAATAAAATCTATATTTATTTATATTTATAAGTTTTAAATCAATACTTAATTTAAATAGTACATTATTTAATTTAATTACACTATTTTGTTTTAATTAAATCTATAATTTATCAAAAATAATTGATGAATTTATTATTAAATTAACTTAATTTTAACTAATTTAATAGAATATTATTAATGATTAATTAATATGTTATCATAGGATACTCATAATAAAGGCATTAAAATTTTATAAGATTTATACTTGATGAAAAATTCTGAAGATAATTTCAATTAAAAAAGAATATATATATATATATATATATATATATATATATATATATATATATATATATATATATATATATATATATATATATATAAATAAGGGTGGTTGGGAGGGACAGTCATCATCCTTAAAATTTTGTTAGAACTATAAGAAAATAAATTAGCAATTAAGAAATAAATTTAACAAAACTATGTAAATAAAGATAAAAGTAATGAGATCGAAATAGCCTGGGAGGGAGGCGTGCCGATGACACTATCCTTAGAATAGATCAAACCATTGGTGCACCGCACCAATTTACGCACTCTTTTCTACTCGTGAGATACAACTCGCCTCCTTACCTTGATTGCGTGTGCACCATGACTGATTGACAAAACTTCAAACTAATTGCGTGTCTCTTGTTTCCCAAAAATGAAATAAAGAGAATGACAAGAAAAATTGTGAATGAAGAAAGGAAGAGATAATATTCAGATTTTGTCATACAATTCAAGCTCACATAATCATCTATTTATAGGTAAAAGATGAGAGCCAACTATTAAATCACCTAATAATAATTTATAGAGGTTATTAGTTGTTATTTTAAGTTATGGATTAATTTATTTGTATTTATTTAATTTATGTTATAAGTTACATAATTAATATTTTTATTATAATAATGTTAGAATAATAATGTTAAGAGTAACATTATTATAATGTTATAACATTAATATATATATATATATATATATATTCCCTCTCCAATAAAAAAAATATTTATAAATAAACTTGAGGTGAATAAAATAAGCGATCAAGAATCAAAATTTTCATTTTTTCTTTTATCATGCATTATGAAAATACCTTCAGTTTGAACTTTCACTTAGTATAACTAAAATCTAACAATAATAAATACTATCATAATCGAAGTTTTGAACTAAGTATATAAATTATTGTATATTTTGATATACACATAATATGAGATACGCTATAAGTTCTACTCAAAGGTGAGCTTTAAATTACATGCAATTTTCATTTCAATTCATAAGTATTTTAGGATCTTAATAAGATCTCATTGCTATTATTTAACACTTATATAGGTGAGATCTCCAAGATACACTGCAATTATAATATCTCAGAAAATTTTTATCTTTTGATCTCATTAAGAGCTATAGCTCAACCTTATTTTCATTGCAGTTTAGCACAAATATATATAAAGATAATATTCATAATATTTTAAATTATGCTTTTATCAGTCGTTCGATCAGCTTCGTTTTTATCACATTGAACCTTCTATCATGGTGTTTCCCGAATGTTGGGTTTCCACTTTGATGACTATTTTAACCCCATCCCTTCTAATGATCTAATATAGAAGTCTTTGCAAGCCCTTTCATCAATGGATCTATATTTTTCTCGAGCAAATAAAATGGTAGTAAATAACACCTCTTTATATAATTCATATAAAGAACAATGTCTTATTCTCATATGACCTTTTATATCATTGCATTTTACACTTTTTGTTTTTGCTAAACGGCTTGATTATCATAATTTATTAACATAGTAGGTATAAGTTTTTCAATATAACGTAAATAAAAAAATAATCTTTTAAGCCACTAAGCTTCAAAAGTAGTTAAGACACTCAGCTTCAGAAGTAGCAAGATCAACTGCTATAAATTCTACTTTCATAGTAGATCTAGAGATTAAAATTTATTTAGTAGATTTTCATGATATTGTATCACCACAAAATGTGAAGAGATAACCACTAATGGCTTTTGTTTCACTAGTGTCGGCAATCCAACTAACATCATAATATCCTTCACTTATGAAAACCACTATAATAAATACAATAGTTTATTATACCTTTTAAATATTTAAAATTATTTCTAGTACTTTCCAATGAGTTTCACTAGGATTACTATTATATCTACTCAATTTTCCTACAACATAAGTAATATTAGGTCGAGAATAATTTGCTAGATACATAAGACAACTAATTTTTTGAGAATATTTTAATTATGATACACTATCACCTAAATTATTTATAAGATGTAAACTAAAGTTATATGGAGTGCCTACAGACTCACATGATAATTAAATTTTTAAGGAGTTTTTGAATATAATGTTGATTTAGTAATAGAAATGTTATTTGCATTTTTATAAATCTTTATACTAGTATTACATTAGCTTCCTAAATCTTTTTATATCAAATTTAGTTGATAGAAACTCTTTAATATTATTTACAATATTGAGATTTGTATCAAAAATTAAAATATCATAAACATAAAGATATAAAATAATATAATCATGATCAATAATTTTAATATAAATACATTTATCAGACTCACTAATCAAAATCATGACAATACTACTTTATCAAATTTTTCATGTCATTGTTTAGAGCTTACTTTAATTCATATAAAATTTTACTAATTTATAAATTTTATTTTCTTGACCTTTACTATAAAATCTTAGGTTGATCTAAATAAATTTCTTCATCTAAATCACCATTTAAAAATATAATTTTGCATCCATTTGATGTATAACTAAATTATATGTTGAAGATAAATCTAAAAGCAAAGCAATTATAGAAATTCTAGCAAGGATAATAAATATCAAAATAGTCAACAACTTTTTGTGTATATCATTTGACTACTAATCTTGCTTTATATTTATCTATGGATCCATTTGAATTTTTTTTGAATATCCATTTACATCCAATAGTTTTAACCTAGAGGCAAATCACAAAATATAAATCTTATTTGATATAATAGAATCTATTTCATTAATTCTTTTTTCCAAAAATGCATCTATAGAATTCATAGCTTCATCAAAAGTAGTAGGATCATTTTCTAAAATAAATATTTTAGTTAAAAGAGAATAAAAATCATCACCTAAATTTTTTTTTTTAATTCATTTATTTTTTTTCTAATATTTTCCTTATTACTATTAGTTAAAATAGTATCATCATTATTCATTATTGAATTTTCTATTGAAGATTTCTTTTGATTAATATATTTTGTAATCTTATTTTTTATAAGAAATATATTTTCAAAAAATATAGTATCTATAGATTCCATAATTGTATTAATAGAAATATCACTAATATCAAAGTTAATGATAAAAAATCAATAAGTAGGATTATTAAGAGAATATCCAATGAATACATAATATATAGTTTTAGATCCTAATTTTCTCTTTTTACATAATGGAATAGATATTTTAGCTAAATTACCCTAAACTTTTATATACTTCAAATTGGGTTTTCTATTTTTCCAAAATTCATAAGGTGTTTTATTAGAATCTTTATAAGTAATCTGATTTTAAATAAAACAAGTTGTTAATAAAGCTTCACCCCATAAATTATTTGGCAAATTTGATGAAATTTGCATTGCATTTATCATATTAATTAATGTTTTATTTTTCCGTTCTGCTATTCCATTAGATTGAGGAGAGTATGGATGAATAACTTGATGTATGATATCATTTTCTTCACAAAATTTATTAAATAAAAGTGAAATATATTCCCCACCTCTATTTGATCTTAAAATTTTAATTTTCTTATTTAATTGATTTTCTACACTTAATCTATATTTCTTAAATATATCAAAACTTCATTTTAGTTCGATTAAATAAAAATAAAAATTTGAACATTCATCAATAAAGGTAATAAATAATCTTTTACCTCCTCTAGTTAAATTACCATTTTAATCACAAACATCACTATGAATAAAGTCTAATAAATTATTTTTCTTAATAGAAATAGATTTAAATGGCTTTTTAGTTTGTTTTGCTTGAGAGCAAATTTCACACTTCAAATCTTTATTTATATCATTTTTAGATATTAAATTCATATACATCATTTTTTAAATTTTTTTGTAGTTTACATGTCCTAATCTTGCATGCAAAATGTTAGAAGAAATAATTAATGAAATATAAGGATTTAAGCAAAATATTTTATTATTAGAAAATGATACATTTAATTTAAATAAATCATTACGTAAATATCCCGTACCACAAATGATTCACTTTTGGTTATAATAACCTTATTTGACTCAAAAATAAGATGATAACCATGTTGAACAAGTAGTAAACCACTAATTGAATTTCTCCTAATATTCGGTACATACAAAACTGAATGTAATTTTAAATATTTTTATGATGATAATTTTAGATCAATATCTTCTTCGCTAATCACACTAGCTAATGCTCCATTGCCCATGCTTACACTTACTCTTGGTGTATCCTAGTAAAAAGAAAATCAAGATTTATCAAAACTTAAATGTATAGTTGTTCCGGTATCTATCCACCAATCGGTAGAATAATATGAAAAATTAATTTCAAATGATGGGCTAACATACCTCAAAGGAAGAGAATCATTGACATTGGAAGTGATCATATTAATTTTATGGTTGAGATTGATTTTGCTCAAATGTCTTATTATTTTCTTTGGATGTCTTATCTTTCCGATAGTAACAAGCATTTGCAAGATGGTTGGTTCTCTCACATACCCAACATTCATTATGATTTTTATTTTTATTGCTAGACTTATGTAAAATTTATTTCTTAATCTTTTTATTAAATGGTTTAAAATTTTTTCGTTTAAAAATACTCTTTTTCGTTAGATTGATATGTGTTTGAGATTCAATTTTAGTTAAGAGTTTTATCCTTTTCTTTTAGTTTTTCTTCTACTCTAAGTGTATAATAAGATTATCAAGAGACATATTATTTCCATTATGTCTAAGTGTTTGTGCAAATTGACTCCATGATTATGATAATTTTCCTATTATCGATGCAACTACAAATACTTCCGTCATGCTTATGCCATGTTCTTTTAGATCATGAATAATATCTTGAATTTCATTTACTTGATCTAATATGGTGCAAGAATCACTCATTTTATATTCATTGAATGATTCGATTGAATATTTTTCTAGACCCATATCTTCATTTCTATATTTTGATTCAAGTGCTTTACAAAGCTCAAAAGAAGATGTTGATGCACAAAATATGTCATAAAGACGATCGAAAAGAACACTAAGAATGCACTCAAGACAAAGAAAATCAATCACTTGTGGAGTTTTTCCTTTTCCTAACCCTTCATCGAAAGAAGAATTATTTTCTCTTTCTGAATTAGGTTCGGATAAAGAAGGATTATATATTGGAGAAATTAATTCTAAAAATGTCAATCAATATATATTTTCTTTTGCCATCTTTTAAAGTGTGTTCCTACAAATTTTTCCAGCTTAACATTATTATGATGAAGCGATATTTATGTAGACATATTTTTTAATTGATGAAAATAATTAAAACAAAGAAAATATTTTGATATACTCTAAGATTGTTAGAATTATAAGGAAATAAATTAGCAATTAAGAAATAAATTTAACACAACTATGCAAATAAAAATAAAAGTAATGAGATCGAAAAGTCTGGGAGGGAGGTGTGCCAATGACACTATTTTTAGAGTAGATCAAGCATTACGTGCACCAATTTGTGGCTCTCTTTTCTATTCGTGAGATACAACCCGTCTTCTTACCTTGATCGCATGCATCCGTGATCGCAAAACTTGACTAATCGTGTCTGTTGTTGCCCAAAATGAAATGAAGAGAATGAAGAAAATTTGTGAATGGACAAAAGAGAGAACATTCAGATTTTGTCATACCATTCAAGCTCACATAATCATCTATTTATTGGTGAAAGATGAGAGCCAAATATTAAATCACCTAATAATGATTTATTGCCATTACTCGTCGTTATTTTAAATTATGAATTAATTTATTTGTATTTATTTAATTTATGTTATAAGTTACATAATTAATATTTTTATTATAATAATGTTAGAATAATAATGTTATTATAATGCTATAACGTTATAATATATATATATATATATATATTATTTCGATAATAATTTTTACTAAACTCTGAATATTGTATAATACACTAATTATTCCTTGGCAAAATTTTTAAACTAAGCACCTTTTAAATCGTAATTAGCGAAATAGGCTTAAAAAAAATTCAAAATAGACGATCCCGTTTAGCAGGCGGATTATACATGCATAGTAGCGTCACCCGTATATAATCATGTCTTGCAGTCGGTATTATTATAAGCGGTAAAAATAAATTTTTTTTTAAAAGAAGTAGAAATTACATACATATCACACAATTCTAGTAGCTCCTCCTTCCTCCGTCGCCATGTCACCTGTACTGTAAACAACATTTGGGATTAGATGTCAGTAAATGTGGCATTACAAATTCATAATTGCAGCTAAATTTACAAAAAATTTCAGTACATGGTGCATAAAAAAGGCATAATTTATCTTGTTTGGAAAATTTACATATATAGTCTCGGTGCAATTAATTATACATTACAGATTGATTTTTTTACTGGTTTCTTTCAGTTAACACTAAGTCTGAGATACATAGTGCAATTAATTATACATTACAGAAGTTTATCTATGATAACACTAACAATTAAACACATCATGAATAATAGATGACATGGTGCCGATAAAAGCTAATCTCACATAATGCGAAAAATAAGAAAACATTCCAGCATACATGATTATATCCATAAAGGCCATATATTGGTAAATAAACACTAATACCGAGAATACATTTCAAGTCCATAAGTCCGAGAGAAAATAACAGCCATAATACACTTCATGTACATAAGTCTAAAAGAAATAACTAGCAGTGTCGCTTTGTGGACACGTATTCCTGTTATGCCCAAAATTTTTGCATAGTTCACAGATTCTGTTGGACCGTTGAACGTTCTCATCCAGTGTATTTGCATATCGCCGTGTCGTATGCCTGACAGTGCACCTTCTATCATTTGGTGGTGCGAGTTCAATTATCTGATGGCCCGTCGTCGGAATGACATGAAAATTAAAATGCGTCGTGATATATTTGTAGAGTGTAGTATGGGGAAACATATTCTGAATGATTTACATGATGTTGCCCCATTACAACAATGACATGTGGACATGAAATGTGCAGTAACTGGGGCTGCCTGCATGTACAAGTGCAATGAGCTTGGTCTTGCAATTCAACCTTGAATGACATGGAGTACATTGTGAAAACCTGGAATTCAATTATGTTTATTCTTGTAGGATCTGAGCATCTTCGTACTTCACGCTCATTTTGTTGCAGTTGAGCTTTCACACGTGGAGCGAAAATCGAATCATTCACCTGGATAAGGTGAGATGCTGTCTCTAATCGTTTGTTGAAGATGACAACAAGGTTGTAGAAAATTGATGTTATTAAAGCCTGAATTGGTAAGCTACGTGCCCACTTTAGCACACCATTGAAATACTCGATGCGTTAGTAGTCATTGTGCCGTAAAGGTACCCGTCATCATGACACAATGCCCACTTTGCCACATCTCTTGCTAGTAGCCACTCAACAACCTCTGGTTTAATATTTTTTATGTCTGTAATGTAGCGTGTAAATATGTGAATGTCAGTTGTATTGCCAGCCATATGCATTTTTTGGCACACAAACTCAGTATCAGGAATTCCCATCAATCTACATGTCTTCTTGAAGTTTTCTCTGAGATGGCGCAAACAGTGGCGGTGTTTTGCCCAGTGTAAAATTTCACGGCATCCACGCACTAATCCAGAATGACGGTCAGATATAACGCATAAATCAGGTTGTGTGCATATAAATGGAACCAACTCCCGCAATGTCATGATAAACCAAATCCAGGACTCATTGCATTCTGCTTCTACAATTGCAAATGCGAAAGGGAACAAACCATTATTAACATCAATACCAACAACAGTTAGTAGAGTACCTCTATACTTTCCCAGAAGGAAAGTACCATCAAGACTTAGGACCGGTCTACAGAATTTCCAACCTGATATAGATGGTCTAAATGCCCAGAAAATGCGTTGAAAATGGCCAGAATCGCTTGACTAGATGCGATACATAGTGCCATGCATAACTGAACATACAACAATCATGAAGTGATCCAGTACACGGTATGACTCCTCCCAGCTGCCAAATATAACTTGTATAGCCATTTTGCGGGCATCCCATGCTTTCATATAGAAAACTTTAATATTAAATTTTGATTTTATGCGACCGATAATTTCCCTGGGTTTCAAATCCAACTGACATCTAATGACTGGCTGGATGTTGTAGCTAATAAATTGAGAGGTGCTCTGCCTATGTCCACTGCTCAATATGGAATGAGAACATGTGTGTGGCCTTGACATACTAGAAATCACCCAGGCACCACCAAGCCTTTTGCTCGCACGAGCATGTAGCCGCCACAAACATGGCTTACTAGAATGATTGCTATGAATGCAAAGTACCGTGAACCTTATTTTATTAGAATCACTTATTATATATTCCACATTATTTGTTATTGACCAACCCTTGATGGTAAATTTAAGGTGCCTCTTGTCATGGAAACACATTCCTTCATTTAGGTCTGTTGGAATGAAATTATCTTCTAGAAAAAAAGAATTTGTTGGGAGGCCATCAAAGTTAAGTTCTTCATCCCATTCTTGGGTTGACTGACAAGCTCGAATGTAGTCATTATTACTAAACATATTTCTTCAACAGTCACTATTTTGTTAGCATAATCTCTCAATATCTAACTGGTTCCAGCATTTGGATAGTGTTGTTCTCTCATATCACCTTCGATGTCATGTTGCACGGTTGCTCGGGCATTATTTCTAGCCCTCATCCCGGTTTACGGAGGAGCAACACGATCAGATCCTCACCCATAGTTGCAGAAGTTGAAGCCATATGAGGATCATGAATAGGAGATGCAGATACGTCTACATCATCAGTACGCATTTGAATGTAGTGTATAAGGTTAAGATGAAAATATATACTCAGATAAGCAGTTCAAACAACATACCAATGATATGGTTCCTGTGGCGGTATATGGTGTTGGAAAGTTTTGATAGGCTGAAATTCATCTTCAGTATAATTATGGGCTTCAGTATCATCTACTGGTTTCAATTTAATTTCAACGTACACAACAACAGGTTGCACACTTGCTGCATTGATGACTGACTCACAAACTTCGTCATCATTTAATGGTGTAGCAATGGCACCAAGAACCTACATATGAGATTAATCATGAGTCAATCAATTTTAGTATTTGCATGATTGATTTTGTATCCTAAAATCAGCGAACGAAATTATAGGGATTTTTTCACTATCGTAGGGAAGAAATTATGATAAGTTGGCCGCCATAATATAGCACTAAACATACTATGTTTGAACTCATATTCGAATCAAATGTGTATCAGAGGCAGGAATGCTGAAGAGCAGACCTGTTTAAATTATCTAAATTAATCTTCATCTCACGAACAAAAAAAAAATCAAAGAAATCAAAGATCTGACTTACGAAATGATTGGAAAATTATACTTCTTATAGATGACCCCAAATAGGTAAGTTAAGTCTACTGATAGAAAAATTATGCTTCTCACATACAAAAAATAAATATTTTAAACTTACAATACATTTTTCAAATCCATAGTTTAACACACATAACTACTCATTTGGGAAAGAGAGAACATCAGTAATTTATAGATGTAGAAGAATATTAAGAATAATCAAGATCAGGACTTTAGCACATAGCTATGATTTCTTCTTCATATTTGAATCTCCCTATTTGATACACTTTCTCCATTCTCCATGGTAAATAACATAAGGAAAAACATATCACATTCACAAACACTATACCTATTTGATACACTTTCTTTCATTCTCCCTATTTGATACACTTTCTCCATTCTCAATGGTAAATAACATAACAAATTTACTATACACAAATACTATACCTAAAGAAAAGCTTATCACATTCACAAAGAAAAGCATGTCACACTATACCTAAAGAAAACCCAAATTTGCTACACACTCCAAATCCACATTAAGTTTGCCTACAAACATCATAAAATATAACATATACATGTCACATTCACATATTACTTACTTATTTTAAAAAAAAAAGAAGGCAAAATATACCTTCTTTCCCACAAAGGGTGGGATCCGGTATGGTAGAGTAGGGGTGCTTGCCATCTATGGGAGAGAAAGCAGATCGGGATCGGTTGTGTCGATCTCTCGGTTCATCACTTTTTTTAAAAAAATATTTATGAGCTAATTTGATTTAACGGGCGTATCATATACTCTGATCGGCGGTCGCGTTAAGCGTCGTATTTTAAATTTTTTTAAAATATGCCTAATTAATTTTAATGGCTTATTTTAAAAATTTTGCCTTATTCCTTTACATTTACCTCTAGATTTTGCCACCCCTCTCTTTAGATTATCAAAATTAAATTTATCATCAAATTTAAATAACATAAATAAAGGAAATAAATTATAAGTTTAATTATGAAGTAATACTTGTGCTAGAAAAAAATGTTTAGCTCCATCATTACTTATGATATATGTGAAATCAAATCTTTAACTTTGCAGTTTGGTTCTTTTTCAAACTTAAAAAAAAAAAAAAAAAAAAAAAAGAAGGTTTCTCTGCATAGGAACAGGACTGTTGGATTAATCCAATTTTCTAAAAAATTGTAAATATGTAATGCTCGGGGCCCCACAAAACATATATCCCAAAAATATTATCAACGATTGTGTTCACTTTATATTGTCCATCATTTTACAAAATATGAGTCTAGAGGTGAGGCTGAACCATTGCTTTAAATAATATTAAAATAAAAGTTAAAATAAATAATTATCTCTCCTTTTTTTAATAATTTTACAGATTTTTTAATTAGTTAACCAGTAAAATATTTTGGCTTTTGAATAAGATAAAGTGAGAACATGTAAATATTAGCCCAGAATTACGAGAAATGTAAGCTTATAATATCATCAAAATTCAGTTCATGTTATAATACATAAATTTTTTGTACTCAGGATAATTTTTTATATTTTTTTGAAGCATTTTTTTGTAAGTAACAAGTCATCAACCGAGAAGGAAAAATAAATAAATAGTTTAAGAAGTAAAAAATATATTTTATATGGTATTACAAATATGTTAAAGCTGTTGAGGATCAATTTTATTTTTAATTTTATTTAATATATATTTTAATTCGAAATAAACTATATTTAGCATCTTAAGAATATATATATATATATATATATATATATATATATATATATATATATATATATATATATATATTTATTTATATATATTTATATTTATATTTATATTATGATAGTGATAGTACTCATAGAAATAGTAACAGTTATGATAAGTCATCTTTGATTTGAAAATTTTGAAATAGAGTATAGAATTTTAATGAATTTTAAATTCATTTTACAGTTCATTTTTTATATATTTTAAATTCATTTAATTTTTGTTGAGTTTTGAATAACTCAAAGTCTTAATTATTGCTGTCACCCCATAGTGGGTCACACCACTATCAATTATTATTGGCTAACTCAAAGTTTTCTCTAAATCTTGGAATCCTCCACTAACCTTTATGATGGTGCGTGACCCCCTCACATGCTCTAGTTCTTCCCAGTCTCGGGGTTTGAAACTGACCTGATTAGGAAGTGCGTATCCAAAATTCATGCTTTAGTTTTATCATTCATGCCTTTTAAGGCCTTTGCCCCCCAATATAAAAAATATATATTTTTCTATAAAAAATTTCCCCCCAATGACAACAGTAATTATATATATTTTTTAAACTTTGACTTCGAAAAGATTATGATTTATGTATATCTCATAAGATTTTTAGTATACCTGTATTTTTGAGGGTTTTCTTTTTAGATTTTGATGTATATGTATGACTTTTTCTTGAGATTTTGATGTCTGTCTCAGACTTTAATCTTTTGAGATTTTAACGTGGTTACATTCGATGCTTTTTTTCTCGAGATTTTTGATGTACCTGTACCTTCTGAGGCTTTTATCTTCTGAGGTTTTTAATGTACTTGTACCTTTTGAGGCTTTTGTCTTCTGAGATTTTTAATGTATTTATACTTTCTGAGGCATTTTCTTTTTGAGGTTTTTAATGTACCTGTATATTCTAAGGCTTTTGCCTTTCGAGGTTTTTAATGAGTGGAGACCCTGTAAGCCACTTGTTCTCTTGGAGTCTTTCCAGTGTGGATCTTGTCCACTACTAGCTTCCCATCGAGGCTTCTTTAAAGGCGTGCCTTCCAGGGGTTATCAGTAGAGACTTTGTCTACGACTTGCTTTTATGAGATTTTAATAGTAAGTGCCTTGTCTAGTACCAGCTTCCCATATAGGCTTCCTCATGGGTATGTCTTTTAAGAGATTTTATTGAATGCAACAAAGGAAGATTTCGTTGATAATAAAAACTTATTTAGAAAATAAAATCTTTTAAACTTTTCAATAGAGTAAAATAGAAACTTAACTTTCTTTAGTCACTATTTTAGTGAGATCTTTCCTTAAATAAGTATTGGTGATATTTCTTACTCAATAACTCCACTTTTGATCTTCTTTTTGATGACCTGTATGTTGCTCTAACAAGTAGCATCCCAGATGTCCCTGTTGTATTAAACGTTCAATTTCTTCCTTTAGATGAACACAACTTTCAGTTGAATGTCATTTCGAACGGTGAAAGTGACAATATTGTGATTGTTTTCTGTCATTTGCATTTATCAATGAGTTTGACCATTTGAGATATTCAGAATTCTGAATATCTATTATGATATGAGTCCTAGACGTATTTAGTGGAGTATATGTAGAATTATCGTAATGTCATCGATCTTTTGAATATTTTGCTTATTTGTTTTGAGATACTGTTGTAATATCTTCTGATGCGTACGCATACTTAGAATTATTCTCAAATTATCATCTATAAGCAGTAATAACTTCATGTAATTTGTGCCTCTACTCGATGAATAAGATTAGCATAAGATCGCAATGTATCTCACATTAATGAAGAGTAGAAAGGCCCGGGTCGAATACCTCCAAGAAAGATGCCTCAAAGCAGCTCTGGATCTACTCTTGAAATTTGACGAGCTTCATAAAAGAATCTTTAAAAGTAATCTTTAAGGGTTTCTCCTTCATTTTGGCGAATTCGAGAAAGATGAGAAGTGTCTTTGATGATTCTTCGATTTGAGATAAATTGTTTGACAAAGAGTTTAGCCAAATGAGAAAAGTTGAGAACGGTCCCTTGGGGGAGGGAATAAAACCACGAGCTTGCCCTTTAAGAGTGATAGGAAAAACTTGGCAGAGTAAAGCATCAGGGGCTTGTTGAATATGCATAATAGTTCTGTAATGATCGATGTGCTCATAAGCATCAGAGGTTCTATCATAAGGTTCAATGTTAGGTAGTTTAAACCCCACTGAAACCGCTTGTTGAAGAACCATAACATGCAAAGGAGAAGATTCTTGAATACTTTGATGAGAGATGAACTGTTTATCTCTTGATGAAAATTCATCTCAAACAAGGTATTGTATTTCATCTCGAATAACTTCACGAGTTATCTCCATGAAACGGGGGTGATTTAATCCCATCAAAGAGGTAGGGATTCAAAGTCGGTGGGCACAGTATATAATGAGTTGAGATGATTGTATAGTCATGATCCATATCAAGATGATGCACGGTGGCGGGGGGAGGATTTTGACATGATCATGAGGGGGTTCTTCATTAGTTTCTTCAAGAAAATTAACTCTATCATGTTGTTGATAAGGCCGATTTCCTACAGTTTATGGTAACATTCTTGATTGTTCAGCTCCTAGTAAGAGCTGAAGGATTTGAGCTTGATGTTCCTCTATTCTTTGCATGCACTTCTCAAAAGTATGAAGTGCTCCACCTAGCTGGTGGTTTCGATCTTGTTGAGAAACTTAGTTGTCTTACATGATAAAATAATGGGAATCTCCTTCCCACAAACGGCGCCAAACTATTGTGTGCTATAAAATTTGTAGTGGTAGAATAAAATTTCACGCCTTAGCTTTGTATGAAAATCTAGCACGCATACAGATAGTTGAAAATAAAATAAGAAACTCCAGAATTTTTACGTGACAAAATCCTAGAAAGAGCGAAAAACTAGGCCTAGTCCAATAAAAATGCTCAACTATATATCTGCTTTAGAGTACTAAGTTTAAGTTTTTCCGATGATGGGATTACAAGATCATAAGTATGAAATCCTGATAATGGAAATTTTAGATTCAAGTTACAACAGCTATGCAACATAGTTGGGCTGAAACGGTTGTTGGTGGTAGTCGGCGGCAACGGTGGTGATGACGAACTTTGAACTTCTAGCTCTCTCCCAACTTTCTTCCAAGTTTGCTTCTAGCTCCTTCTCCCCTCATGACAAGAATGTGATCCTATTTAAAAGATTCTGAGAGGGGTATTTTAGTCATTATAGCCAAAATCTCAAAACACTTCATCGGACGGTTTATATCTATTCATTTGATCATAAATAATTTTTTTGGTGATTTGACCATTCAAATAATCTTCAATTTGAGTGATCTTATGCTCATTAGATTTGCCTCGTCGAGCCGCTAGATTTAACTATAAGCATGTCAAATTTGGAAGTCATTTGATCATACAGTCAGTGTTTTAAAGTTTTCATATGTAGTTTTTGGGCTTGATTCGAGCTCATTTTGGCTCGATTTGATCCAATTCCAATGTTATTAGACTCATCTCACTGAGTTGTTTAATTTGATCGAATACTTTAACTTGAAATTCATGCTTAATTTATAAATTTTAGAGGGATATATCAAAGTGTAGCATCAATTGGGAGGCATCGACCATATCTTTTAATTGTAGTCCTTGTGATTCATTTATTTGTAGCAATAATGTCAGTCCTGTAGGATCAGAGTGTGGAGAGAAGCCTATGACCTTCTTAGGACTTAGACATGGAGGATAGTAATTGAATCTTAATGACTGAATACCCTCATTGAACATCTCATAAAGCTCCTCAAATTGAAATCCTAAATTCTTCAACATTATTTTTAGAAGATCACCAATCACTTTCTTCACCTCCTTTGCATATTCATCAGTAGTTTCCCTGAAATATGGATTAAGAGCAAGATTAATGCAAAGTAATAAATATATACTTTCTAACAATTAATGATTTTTAGTGAGATTAATGCAAAAAATTAGTACTTGCAAGAAGGTGGATTTGTTGGCCAAAAATCTTAGTTGTTTTGAAATTGGAGGAAATGTTCCACGGTAAAGCATGTCTCCCCAATCAAGCTTTTGTTCCTCGAATGAACAAAGGCTTGGCCATTCTAATTGACCGATAATTGAGCTATTTTCTCTTTTCAATGGAAGCTTAAAGAACTCTTCAATGTCTTGTCTCAATTTGCTCATTACATCTTCATGTATGCCATGATTGATTAACTATAGTTCAAACATTAAGCACTTGATTAAAATGATTAAGAAAGATGATTATGAAGCTTTATGCTCTCAATTATTTCTGCTACTTATGTGCATCTTCTTATTAAGATTGAAATAAAAGAAAGATGAGACAAGTAGCATGATAGAAAATATATCGTATTACTAGTTAGACATTTTTTTCAAAATGGGGAGACGCGTTAAGTATTTTTATTGTATTGAGAAAGTAAAAATTTAATGTTTACTTATGAAAATAAGAGTTTATTAATGTATCTATGTTTTATATATAATTACAAATTAAAGTTGTAGGAGGGCATGTGTCCGTTCATAAATCACCCTAATTAGATGGATCTATTGGCATATATATATATATATATATGTTATCATTAGTATATAATAATAAAGAAAGAGAAGATTAAAAAAAGAGAAAAAATATATTTATGATATGTATATATGTATATGTTTAACATAAATATAGTTATACAACAACAACAAGCCCTTAATCCCACTTGGGTGGTCACTACATGAATCTTTCGTCTCCATTGTTTCCTATTATGTGTCATGTTCTCATTTAAATCAAGTATACTAAGATAGTTTTTTATACATCTTAACCAAGTCTTTTTAGGTCTACCTCTAGCTTTCTTAACATAAGGCAAATCTAATGCATCTACTCTCCTAATGGTCATCGGACGATTCGCTTTATGTGGTCAAACCATCTAAGGCGACTCTCCCTAATCTTATCTACCACTGGAGCTACTCCAACTTTTTCCCGAATATACTCATTTTGCATTCTATCTCTAAAAGTAAAGTCATTCATCCACCTAAGCATCCTCATCTCAATAACACTTAATTTAGTCTTATGCTTCTCTTTTATTGGCCGACATTCTGCATCATAAGTCATTGCAGGTCTTACCACCATCATATAAAATTTTCCCTTAAGTTTAAGTGGAGCTTTTCTATCACATAATAGGCCAGATGCATTCCTCCACTTCAACCATCCAACTTGAATTCTACTAATAACATCTCCATCTATTTCACCATCATTTTGAACAATAGAGCCTAAATATCTAGAACGCTCACTCTTATTAATGACTTGTTCACCTAATGTCACAACACTACCACTAGAACTTCTACAACTACAATTACACTCCATATATTCAGTTTTAGATCTACTTAAACGAAAATCTTTAGACTCTAGAGTTGACCTCAATAATTCAAATTTCTGTTGGACTCCCTCTCTAGTATTATCAACAAGAAGAATATCATCAGCAAAAAGCATACATCAAGGTACATCTTCTAGTAAATGCCTAGTAAGAACATCCATAACTAAAGTAAAAAGATAAGGGCTTAAAGCTAATCCTTGATGTAATCCAACTGAAATAGGAAAATATTTTGTCAATCCTCCTTGTGTTTGGACCCAAATAACAACTATAGTATACATATTCTTAATGACTTGAATATAACTAATATTAACTCTTTTCTGTTCTAGAACTCTCCAAAGAACATCTCTTGAAACTTTATCATAAGCTTTCTCTAAATCAATAAATATCATATATAAATCCTCCTTACTTTCTCTATGCTTCTCCATCAAACCCCTTAACAAATGTATAGCATCCATAGTAGATCTACCTGGCATGAAACCAAATTGATTGTGAGAAACTTCTGTATCACATCATAACCTATGCTACTTTCTCTCCCATAATTTTAATGTATGGCACATTAACTTAATTCCTCTATAATTTGCACACTCTTGTGCATCACCTTTATTCTTAAATATAGGAACCAAAAAACTATTTCTCCACTCATCTAGCATCTTTTTAGCCTTTAAAATGACATTAAAAAGATTTGTAAGCCAAGAAATTCCTTGATCTCCTAAATATTTCCACACTTCTATTAGAATATTATCCGGTCCTACTAATTTTCCATATTTCATTTTCTTTAAAACTTCACTAACTTCAGATTTACTAATATGACGATAAAAATGAAATTCTCTATTTTTGTTTAGGGTACTAAGGTTGCTAAAATCAATCCAACTTTCAGATCCTTCCTTGAAAAGTTCATCAAAATACGTCATCCAGCTATTTTAAATATCCTTTTCTAAAAAAAGTATTTTATTATTTTCATCCTTAATACACCTCACTTGAACTATGTCTTTACTTCTCCTATCTCTTTGGTTGGCTAACTTATACATACATCTTTCACCTTCTTTGGTATCTAATATATTGTATAAATCACTAAAAGCTAAATTTTTTTTGCATCATATACTGCTTTCTTAGAACCTCTATAGGTCACTTTATATCTTTCCCAATTCTCCGAGTTTTTACATCTAAAACAAGTTTTATAACAATACTTCTTTTTTTTTTATCTTTTCTTGCACACTCTGACTCCACCACCAACTATTCTTATTAAAAGAAGCTTTTCCTTTTGATTCTCCAAGCACATCTTTAGCAACTTGCTTAGTTTCACTTGCTATTTTTTCCCATATAATGTTAGCTTCCTCATGAACATCCCAAATTCTAATCTCTTGTATCTTGCTCTTAAAAATATTTTTATTTGTGTTCTTTAAGTGTCCCCATCTAATTATAGGATAATAATTTGATTTATTTTTTCTCTTACAACCTTTCATCTTAAAATCTAAAACTAACAATCGATGTTGGGTACTTAGATTTTCACTTGAAATGACCTTACAATCTTTTCAATATAAATAATCTATTTTTTTTATCAGAAAATAATTAATCTGTGTTTTACCAGATCCATTTTTATAAGTAATAATATGTTCATCTCTTTTATGAAATAAAGTATTAGCAACCACAAAATCATAAGTTAAAGTAAAATCTAATATAGTCTTACCTTCTTCATTAGTCACTCTAAATCCATAACCACCATGAATACTTTTAAAATCTTCTACCACTCTACCAACATGTCTATTTAAATCTCCTCCAATAAATACTTTTTCTTCAAGAGGTATCTTTTGTATCAATCCCTCTAATTCATTCCAAAATTTTTCTTTTGCACTTACCTCCAAACCTTGAGGAGCATATACACTTATAACATTGATAATCTTAGTATCAGCAAAAATCTTTAAAGCTATAATTCTATCTCTACATCTATTAATATTTATAACATTATCCTTCAAACTTTTATCTATAATCACACCTACACCATTTCTAGTTCGACTTTTACCTGAATACCAAAGTTTAAAACTTAAACTATCTATCTCCTTGGCCTTCTCCCCAACCCATTTAGTTTCTTGAACACATAAAATATTTATCTTTCTATGAACCATAATATCTATTAATTCTATTAATTTACCTGTAAGAATACCTATATTTCAAGATCTCAACCTAATTCTAGTTTCATGGACTAACTTCTTTGCCCGCATCCGTCCATAATGTAGGAACCCTTGCTTATTTAACACTGCACCCGGGCACCGATGCAGCGGCTCTAGCACATTTTTCACTATATTCAAGTCATACAATGCGTCACTTCCAGGGGACGCCCTAGCATTAACACAATGATTTAAATGATTCATGTCATGATTATTTTGACAAGTTTTACGCTGGCTGTCGACTACCTAACGCAACCCTCCACTTTTCACATCCGGACTTGGGACCGACAATGATAGTATTATAAACATATTTATATATATTTTATAAATATAAATAAGCGTAATATATTTTAAGTTTACTATTAAAGTATGTTATTATTTTCATTAAAATCAAGTTATCATTTTAAAGAAAGCTACATATTTAATACCTTCCATTTATATTCTTTTTTTATATATATGTACATAAATTAGACAAATAAACTTCAAAATACTTTCTTTATTTTGAATAATATTATATGTATATATATTAGTTTGTAAATAAAATAAAGTAAAATAAAAAATGAAAATGAAATGGGGATGGGTTAAATAAAAGAATATTAATTGAATATATTAGTTTCTTACATTTGTACTCTCTGTACTCTCATGAGAGTACAAATATTTTTTGACCGATTTTTCCAGTTTGTTTGGCCTGGTTGTTGAGATTAGGTTCAGTACATTCCGTTGGAAGTAATTTGGCAACTGTTTGGATGGTTTCTAGGGGGTTTTGTATCTGTACTCTCTGTACTCTCATGAGAGTATATATGAATTTGTCAATGTTTTTGCAATTTATTTGGCCTGTTTGTAGGAAATATGTTAATTACAATCCATTAGTAGCAATTTTGTAGAGTGACTTGGTTGATTTTTATGGTTGATTTGCATCTGTACTGTCATTTACTGACTTTTCATTTTGAAGTTTACCATGTATGGGAAAAGGATAACTTGAGATCTGATCCTACCGCTCTCGGTGTTTGATATCGCATCACTCTTTAGTAATGAAGTCATTGCCATTTTATAGAGGCTTCATCTGCATCAATTCATTAGACTCCATGGAATTGAGACTTTGCTATTACCTCAATCATGTCTTGCTAGGACATAGAGAAGCATGCTTTCTTTCTGGGTGGGCAGTGCATTCCTTTCAGTCCCGATGAAGTTGCAGTGATAATAGGGATGTCAAATAGAGGGGAGAAGGTCTTATGGCATAAAGGGAATGTGCTATCTGTGAGGTCAGCACTTTCAGTGAGGAAGCCCTTAAAGAGCATCTTGAAGGTAAAAAATACAAAGCAAAAAAAGCCTTATAGAAAGCAAATGAAGCCTTAAAGAGCATCATCCAATGAAAATAGGAATGCCAAATAGAGAAAAGGTCTTATGGCATAGAGGGAATATACTATCTGTGAGGTCAGCACTTCCAGTGAGGAAGCCCTTAAAGAGCATCTTGAAAGTAAAAAATATAAAGCAAAAGAAGCCTTACTGAGCAAGAAGACTGCACCCTCTGTACTCTCTGTACTCTCTATACTCTCTGTACTCTCTATACTCTATGTACTTTCTGTACTCTGTACTCTTTGTACTCTTCTCAACTCATGGGTAACTTGATATAATATTGTTTATGTTTCTATGATGATTTCTTTACTTGTTTGAAGAAAATATGCTTAATTTTGATATTCAAATTATATCATATTTTAAATTCGGATCAACTGAAAAAAGTGAAGTTGAAATTTACATTATCTAAAATTTATTAATTACAGAAATTTATATTGTGAAATATCTAATAATTATGATTGAATGATACTTGGTATGTCAAATCGGACGCTAATAATAAACCATTATACTCAGGCACATTCATAATGCCATAATCTGAAAGTATCATTTGAAATAAATTAATATTATTGATAAATTTATAAGTAATTACTAAACTAATATCATCAGTACTAATATAATTTTCATTACATAAATTTTTTTTTCTTTGACTTCTATTAATCTTGTTGATAGGAACATACAGGCTTATCAAATTTTGTAATACATGCAATAAAAAGTATTTCATAAAATGTAGAGTACTTTATAGAGTATATATCAAACTATGTAATGCCTGCAATGAAAATTAGCTCATCCTTGTAAGCAAGGTAGAGCCATCAATCAGATGCGCTTACCCTAGCCCGACCCGACCCGTCTCGTTCAAACAACGAGAGAAGAAGCATCATTGGAATGCGTTGGAAGAATTTAGAAGAAATATATATCTAGATTTAAGATTTAGGGTGTATTTTTTTCTTGCAAACCGAGCTCAGAGAAAGAAGTAAAAAATCTCATTTCCTTTTTGCGAAAGAACTATGAAGATGGAAAATGATTTTGGAAGTTATGGGCTTGAGAAAATAGCTGAGGATGTATTAAATAAAAATTTATTAGTAATTTTTCTCAACCATTGTATACGTATATTTTTTTTACGGTTTGTTAATGTTATTCCTTGAAATTTTTTTATTTAGTGTATATTTCTTACACTATTTGGAGTTTTTTGCAAGAGGACTTTGCTTGTTTTGAGGATCACCGCTTGGGTATACTCTGTAATCTCATGAGAGTCTTGACCAATTTCATATTATTTTCATGAGTTCACCTGTCTGAGAGAATATGTTCATTATATTCCATTAGAAGCAACTTGGAGGCTGTTTAGGTTGGTTTTAGGAGAGTTTTGCATGTGTACTCTCTGTACTCTCACGAGAGTACATTACAAAATATTTTGGGCATTTTTTCCAGTTTCTATGAGAATATTTGGAGGAAATATCTTCATTACAAATCCATTAGGAATAATTTGGAGGCTGTTTGGTTGCTTCTTTAGTGTTATTTTGCATCTGTACTCTCTCTATACTCTGTACTCTTTATACTCTCTGTACTCTCATGAGAGTGGTCATTTTTTCCTATTTTTTGATTTGTTTGGAGGAAATATGTTCATTATAATCCATCAGGAATAATTTGGAGGCTGTTTGATTAGTTTTTTAGTGTTATTTTGCATCGCTCTTACTCTCTTGAGAATCTGAGATGATTTATGGACATTTTTTTCCAGTTTCTTTGGCCTGGTTGTTGAGATTATGTTTATTACATTCCAGTGGAAGAAATTTGGTGGCTGTTTTGATAGTTTCTGGGGGATTTTTGCATCTATACTCTTTGTACACTCATGAGAGTACAAAGCATTTTGGTCATTATTTTCCAGTTTCTTTAGCCTGTTTAGAAGAAATATTTCATTACAATCCATTAGGAATAATTTAGAGGCTGTTTGGTTAGTTTTTGTGTGTTATTTTGCATCTGTACTCTTTGTACTCTCTTGAGAGTACAGATAATTTTGGCCTTTTTTCTAGTATCTTTGGCCTGTTTGGAGGAAATATGTTCATTACATTCTATTGGAAGCAATTTGGAGGGATATTTGGATGGTTTCTGGGGGATTTCTGCATCTGTACTCTTTGTACTCTCATAGGAGTACATAGCATTTTGGTCATTACTTTTCAGTTTCTTTGGCCTGTTCGGAGGAAATATGTTCATTACAATCCATTAGGAATAATTTGGAGGATGTTTGGTTGATTTTTTAGTGTTATTTTGCATCTGCACTCTCTGTACTCTTTTGAGAGTACAAATAATTTTAGCCTTTTTTCCCTAATTTTTTGGCCTGTTTGGAGGAAATATGTTCATTACATTCCATTGGAAGCAATTTGGAGGGATGTTTGGATGGTTTCTGGGGAATTTTTGCATATGTACTCTCTGTACTCTCACGAGAGTACAGAGTATTTTGGTCTTTTTTTTCCTGTTTCTTAGGCATATTTGGAGGAAATATGTTCATTACAATCCATTAGGAATAATTTGGAGGCTGTTTGGTTAGTTTTTTAGTGTTATTTATCAACTGTACTCTCTGTACTTTCATGAGAGTACAAAGCATTTTGGCCATTTTTTTCTAGATTCATTGCAGGCATTACATAGTTTGATATATACTCTATAAAGTACTCTACATTTTATAAAATAATTTTTATTGCATGCATTACAATTTTTGATAAGCCCGTATGTTCCTATCAACAAGTTTAGTAGAAAGAAGAAAAAAATTATGTGATGAAGATGATATTAGTACTCATGATATTAGTTTTATAATTATTTATAAATTTATCAATAATATTAATTTAATTCAGATGATACTTTCAGTTATTACATTATTTGAAAAAATTCCTCATCTTAAAATATAGAATTTGCTCCATACTGCCTTCAAAATTTATATTTCTGAATAAGACAGTGGTAAGCCACATCATCAACATTTTATTTGTCTATTTTATGCACATATTTCAGTAGAAAGTAGGTTTTAAGAAGCAGGATTTTGACTGATAGAAAGTAATTTTATGCATTCACAAAATTCTACCATATTTTTAAAGATCATAATTTCCTTTATTAAAGAGTTAAGTTTAATAATCGTACCCAGTTATATTACGTTCACATGCTAAGTAGTTCATATTGCTTCTCCTGTATACTTTCAAATTGAGATATGCTGAATGTGGCTGAGTATAACATAAAATTTAGATAATGTAAATTTTAACTTCACTTTTTCAGGTGATCCGAATTTAAAATATGATATAATTTGAACATCAAAATTAAGCTTATTTTCTCCAAACAAGTAAAGAAATTATCATATAATCGTAAACAATATTATATCAACTACCCATGAGTAGAGAAGAGTACATAGAGAGTCCAGAGAGTCCAGAGAGTACAGAGAGTACATAGTACAGAGAGTATAAAAAGTATAGAGGGTTTAGAGAGTATAGAGAGGGTTCACATGCAAAACTACTCAGAAAACTCATAAAAAAGCAACCCAGGAGCATCCAACTTGCTTTAAGATTATAGTGAACAATTCTTCTCCGTCCTGCAAAGCAAAAGTGAAAATAGAAAAAAATAAGCAAATAATATGTACTATGAGGAGAATATAAAGAGTTAAGCTACAGAACACCTCAAATATTCTTATAGTCAGCCTTCAAACTACCCGTAATGGAATAGAGAGTATAAAGAGTACATGAAGTACAGAGGGTACAGAAAGTACATGGAGTCTAGATAGTAATAGTACGGAGAGTATAAAGAGTATAGAGAGTATATATAGCATAAACAACACAGAGAGTACAGACGAAACACATCTCAATAGAGTATCCCAGCTTCAACCAGATTGCTACATATGTTCTCTGCTAATCATAATTTATCCAAAATTGCCAAGAAAAATTGAAGAAAAATAGATGAAATACTCTGTGTACTCCCAGGAGAGTACAAAGAGTACAGATAAAACACATCTCAATAAAGCATTCTAGTGTCAACCAAATTGTTGCAGGTGTTCTCTGCTAATAATAAAAGATCCAAACTGCCCAAGGATATTGAAAAAAAATAAAAGAAGTACCCTGTACAATTATTTCCTACTTATCAAACTTTAAATGTACAGTTCTTAGCTTGGCTTTTTCATTCCCAAACAAAAGATAACATAGGAGAACTAGGCCCTAAAGCAATTCATCTTCGTTAGCCAATCTTGGTGGTCATTGACTAAGTGGGGATTTCTAATTCTTTGCCTCCATGTACTTCGACAAACATCCATGATCCGGCTTGTTATCTTGGACTAGCGACCACTCACCATTTTGATTGGCCATTTTGTGGATCGCTCACAAAAGGCGTGACATCTTCAACAAGTAATTTGATCTGAATAGCAAGAAATATAGTCAATAAGGGGGTAAAAAAAAATAGTTTACGGAAACCAAATTAAAAACAACTGTTACAATCTTAGGAAGAATAACCTTATGGGTTGATTTTGGTAATGAGTCATAAAAATACCAATTAATATGCCTAACGAGTGTCAGTCTTGATTATCATAATTGGAAGTAAGAGTATCTCATTATGACACCTTGTCTGGGTGACATCTTTGGATGAACATTTTGCTTTTCAGCCATATTTAGCATATCTCGTAAGAAAAGAAGAGAACGTTTATAAATTGTAGTTTTCCTTTATATAAACAAGGATTGAATGGTAATACACTGCATATCTGTGGGATAACTTACCCAGTGCAAGCATGAGATGTACAAATAGGGGACATACAACCATGACGAGGAGCTCCTCATTAAGAAGCGAAGGCATCGGCGTGTGCATCGAGATCTTGATCGTCGACAATCGATCTTTTCTCGTCCAATAATGAAATTCCCAACCGCGAATCTTGTATCCCTACAAGTGAGAAATATTTTAAAGCGAGCTTAATTAAGCAAATATGTTATTTTATGTATGAAGGAGTTGATTAAAGATTGACTTATTTGTCCTTGAATCGGGAGCACGACGTGCCAATAAGATGGAGCACCGACATAGGCAGAACAGCTTTGGATGAGAAGTCAACAAAATGATGTGCCTCTGCTGGCTGCAACGAAATCACTGACGATGAAAGTTAGTGATGAAGAGCTAGATTCATTATGAATTAAGGATCGATCTCGAGATGATGCATACGTGATGCTCCTCCACAAGCGATAGCGGTCGTGGGTCATCGACCTTTATTGGCTCATCTTTGCGAACCTATAAAAAATTTAGTGAAATCCATTTCTATTATCTCAAATTTAAAGAAAGTAACTTAATACCTCTGCTCTCTTGAGTGGAGGCCACCACATCACTTATTCTTTGTGACTTTTCTTTAAGTGTTTGTGAAGAGAACAACAGCTTTCCTCTTCCTTATCTGTCAGCCTTCACACCATGCTCAATCTTTGCCGATTAAAGGCTTCAGCATCTTCATGTGTGGTGGAGGCCTCCATAATAGCTTCCCCATGGTGGACTCAGCGGGGCTTCCCCAGTGGAGGCTACCTGGGGGCTTCCCAAGTGGAAGTATCCACAGGGGGCGTGGCAGTTACCTCCACAGACTCCCACAGTCTAGCCTCCACGGAAGCTCCTCAGTAGACTCCATAGGTCTCATGCGCCTCTCAGAGTTTCCCCATGGTGACCTCCCAGGAGCTTCCCCACATAGGGATGGTGGGACCTCGCCCAGAGAACCTCCTCGATAGCAGTAACCCGCAAATCAATCCCATCCATTCTCTCTGTCATTGTTGCTTGAAAAGAAGATACTATATCTTTCAAGTCCCTAAAACCTACAAGTATCCTCTCCACCGCAAAGCCTTCTGTGGGGGTAGTAGCAGAGGGCAGGCTATATATACTAGATGGGGGAGAATATCGAGAAGAGACATATGGAGATTCTGTGGGAGCTGAACTCAATGGACTTAGAATGGGACTGCTATCGGGCTCAACATGTATTGCATGTTGGATAGGGGAAAATGATTCAAGGAGCTAGGTCTCCTCTTCTGATATGTCCTCGAATGAAAGGCAGACCTGTGATAAACAAATAAGAAAATGTGATGACTACAGCATAAATAAATACATTCTTATATGAATTATATGATATTATTATATGGCACCTGGTATTCTCCTAAACTAGTGAAGGCTTCATCTGGAAACTTTATTTTGGATCATCGCAGCATACGTTGCTTTACAGATGGAGATGGCGACCTCATGATGCTTATGTGCTTAGCGGCCCAGATTTACAATTAATATTTATACAAGTTAACTTCAATGCATCAAATAATACATAAGCGAAGATATAGAACATACCATAAGAAGAGTGGCAAAGCCAATCATGTACCCGGGTGTCTTCTGGGTATGAATCTTTGATGTAATACCATCAAATTGTGAAACTAGGAAGACCCAAATAGCCTCTGCCCAGTTGTATTCAACAAATTTATCTATGTCATCGGCGTAGGCAATCAATTCCGATGCCACTCTATAGTTGTGATATACAAAAAAAAGATTTGACAGTAGAAAACATATGTACAATTGCACAAACTGTGCCATAGGAAACGAGCTATCTGCTTGCTCAAGCATAGTCTTATAGTCCAGGCTGAGCTGCGATGGGAGATTTACTAAGACCTTCTCCCTCTGTTAGCATCCTATTCGCAACTTCTTCTTGGGTGAAAGAAATGCCGCCCACCGGAAAGAAAGCTTGCTTCTCTATGTCCAAGAAGGCGATTGAGGTAATATTGTGAGCTTCTTGAATTCCATGGAGTCTAATGAATTGATGCAGATGAAGCCTCTTTAAAATGTCAATGACTTCATCGATGCGTCTTTGTATTTACCGTCTAATGGTGGTAGGCCTACATCTCAAAGTTATCCTTTTCCCAGACATAGTAAACTTCAAAATAAAAAGTCAGTTAATGATAGTACAGATGCAAATCACCCATAAGAAATAATCAATCAGCCTCTAAATTATTCTCAATTGATTTGTAATGAACAGATTTTCTCCAAACAGGCCAAAGAAATTAAAAAATAAATAAATTATACGTACTTTCAAGAGAGTACAAAGTACATATGCAAAATAACACTAAAAACCAACCAAAAGTCTGAGTGCAAAATAACATTAAAAAAATAATAAAAACCTCCAAATTATTTTTTGATGGATTGAATAAACATATTTCCTCCAAGAGCCAAAACAAGGAAAAAAATGACCAAAATGCTCGTACTCTCATGAGAGATACAAAGTCTGAATCTGAAATCCCCATAAACCATCCAAACAGAGAGTACAGATGCAAAATAACACTAAAAAACCAACCAAATAGGCTCCAAATTATTCCTATTTGATTGTAATGAACATATTTCCTTCGAACAAGCCAAAAAAACTGGAAAAAATAACCAAAATGCTATGTACTTTCATGAGAGTATAGAGAATACAGATGTAGAAATCCCCCAGAAATTATCCAAACAGCTACCAAATTGCTTCCATTGGAATGTAATGAACATAATCTGAATAAGAAAGCGGAAAAAATTGGCCAAAATGTTACTCTCAAGAGAATGCAGTCTGATTACAAAATAACACTAAAAATTAACCAATCGACCTCCAAATTATTCTAATAGATTGTAATGAACATATTTCCTCCTCCAAGAAAGCAGAAAAAAATGACCAAAATGCTCTACGTACTCTGAGTATAAAATCTGAGATCAAAATCCGAAATCATCCAAACGACCACCAAATTGCTTCCCGAATGTAATGAATATAATTTAAACAACGGCCAAAAGCTGGAAAAATATCCACAAAATTATCTACTCTCAAGAGAGTACAGGAGATGATCAAAATAACACTAAAAACCAACCAAATAGCCTCAAATTATTCTAATGGATTGTAATGAATATATTTCCTCAGAACATGCCAAAGAAACCGGAAAAAATGACCAAAATGCTTTGTATTCTCATGAGAGTATATAGATCTGAAATTCCAAAACCATCCAAACATCCCTCAAATTGCTTCAATGGAATATAATGAACATATTTCCTCCAAACATGCCAAAAGAAATTGAAAAATTGCCAAAATCGTCGTACTCTCAAGAGAGAGTCTGAATCTGCAAAATAACTAAAAATCAACCAAACATCCTCCAAAATTATTCCGATGGATTGTAATGAACATATTTCCTCGGCGGGCCAAAAGCTGGAAAAAATGACCAAAATGTACTAAAGTACATGAGATCACAGAAATCTCCTAGAAATCATCCAAACATCCCTCCAAATTACTTCCAATGGAATGTAATGAATATAATCTCAATAAGCAGGCCAAAGATACTGAAAAAAAATAGCCGCAAAATTACTTCTAATGGAATGTAATGACCATATTCTCTCCATCCAGGTAAAATAAACTGTAAAAAATTGAGAAAATCATATGTACTCTCATGAGAATGCAGAGATCTGAATGCAAAATCCAAACCATCCAAACACCAAATTGCTTTGGAATGTAATGAACATAATCTCAACAATCGCCAAAGAAACTAAAAAATTGGCCAAAATCGTCATACTCTTGAGAGAGTCTGAGAATGATCTAAATAACTAAAAAACCAACCAATCAGCCTCCAAGTTGTTCCTAATGGATTGTAATGAACATATTTCCTCCAAACAGGCCAAAGAAACTGGAAAAAATGACCTAAATGCTCTGTAGTAGAGATGTAAAAAACCCTAAAAACCAAGCATTGAGCCTTCAATTTGCTTCATAAGCCATGTACTGAGCATTTTATATCCAAACAGGGACAGAAGTATTTTAAAAAAAATGCCAAAATGGGCTGTATTCTTCTAAGAGTACAAAGAATCATATGTAAAGCGAAACAAACAATCAAAAATTAACCTACAAACAAATTTTAATGCCATTGACTAAACATACTATCATCCCTAATCAGGCCACATAATTCATCTTGAAACATGACCAAACATCCTACCATGTGATATACTAAATATTTCACAAGACTAATCAGTTCAAAAATTTGAAAATAACGGCGTGTACCATCTTGACAGTACAGAGAGAACACATTCAAAATATCTCCAAAAACTACTAAAATACATCTCATTCATTTAAAGAACTCAAATATTCTAAAATGTTCACATACTGGACGGTGAGAAGAACAGAGAAAACTTTAAATTCATTAAAGTTCTGGAACACAGGTGTAAATACCTCATGTAGTTGCCTACAATACCTCAACAGAAGTTATTCGCAAGATTTGCTAAATCACTGAGCGACGGCCAGACGTTCACCGATCGAGAGCGGGAGTTGGGCTAGCGGAGAAAGCCTTAAACTATCATGCGCGGGAGGAATGTCGAACGACGCCCGTCTCGTTTTTCTTCTCCCGCTGTTTGAACGAGGCGGTAGGCGGGTCAGCGGGATAACGGCGTCATCGCCGTCCATCCATTCTCGTTAAGCGCTAAAAGCGGAAAAAAATCCGTCGGCCAGATTGGAGTCCGCACGTAAAGCTACGTGCGGACTCCGGACATAATATTTTTTATATGCTACCTGTGGCTTTTAACATCTCCATTTCTCTTCCCAGATTGAAGGCCAACTTGCACTAAATCGAGCTACCTTGTCTACCTTTTCAGCCCATTTTCCTACAAAGCGTCTTCACTCAGATCCCTTCCAACCATAGCTTCTTGTGCGATCAATGACTTCTTCTTACTTGTTCTTGCTCAACATCCCTCCTCTCCTCCAACTCTACAAACTATAGCAACTTTCCTTCCTTAGTTGACTGCTTAGACACCAAACCGAACAAGTTGCCAAAGTCCCACTTATCACTCATTCTCTTTCTCTTCATAAACATAAAAAAATCCTTATTATTACTGGTTGTCAAATCAGCTACTTTGCCTATCATTACAAATGTGCAACAAAATAGATTTGAATGTGTGTGAAAATTATATGTATATGTATATGTTTGATTTTATGCAGGTTTGAAGACCTCGTCACGATCATCAGGGCGTGGCGAGATGAAAATTAGCAGAGTTGTTTTAAAACACCAACCGACATACTCATCAGGGCGTGACGGGTAAGCCAAAATTATTAGATGTAACTCCCCTATGCCAAAATGTTGCTAAAATTTGGACTAAATTTTGAACATAGAAAAAAAAAGGAGTAATCAAAACTTACTTAAAAGCACTAAAAAAATATAAAACTAAAATTGGACTAAGAAAGTAATGTAAATTTGAGTATTGAACAAATAAATAAAATATACTTATAAGGATTTTTAAAAAAATTGAGAACCCACCCAAATTTTGAGCTAGAATCTTTCTCCTTCTCTTTAAAGACTTCAAACTCAAGCATATGAAATGAAGCCTATAGCACTCCAATTTATAAGGAGAGAATGAACATCATTTGATGACTCTCATAAATATAAATATGATTTTCAATTGAATAATTAAAATTTAATGCAACTTGCATTGAGAACTAAGTTGAATAACTAGTGACTAGTGTTGATGTTGAAGATCTATTCAACAAGCGTTCGAATTACAATATTCTATTCTAAGTGAATTAAAAATAATTTCAATTGAGCACAATCAAGCTTAGAAAATAAATATGAAGCATGATATCTCACCTATGAGCAAATGTGGATTTCGGTATTTCATCAACTAACATGGACAAGATTTATCATTGATTATTTCAAATGTCAGATTCTGGAACAATAACATGCATTATAAAGCTGCTCGATTAACAAATAAATTATATTTTAATTCATACTGAGCAAGATGAAAGAGAGTTGAATAAATTTAAATGAGGTTGGCAAATAATTTGGTAGCTCATCAATAGCTTGAATGCAATTCTTGTAATATCTAGTTATAAAATTGAGATGTAAATAGAGTGGTGGGAGTGAATCAAACTGAGTCACTCAAATCTCACTTCCACCTCCACTCTGCTTTGCCTTCACCTTCACCTCTGCTTGGTAATTCGCCACCGATTATGTAATTCTTCGTACAAGCAGATAAAAAGTGATACTAAATTAAATTTTGTGTAAATTATGGAACTTTCTTTAATCCAAAAAATAGAAAATTTTCATTCTAATTATGATTTTTAAAATCAATGATTTTATTAATTAGATGAAATTATCTAAGCTAAAAAGCATGCATGTATTCGGATATAGGAATTTAGAATGTAAATTTCAATATCTAAAATGGCTACACTAGCTAAGTTGAGATTAAATAAAAATATAAAATTAATCTTATAATTTAAAAATAAAATTATCTAAATTATCAAATACCCGCATGGGCCTAGACATAGTTTTGAATATTTAAATTCAGGTGTCTGAGGATGCTGCGCTGGTTAAAAACTAAATTGACTTAAATATCTTACATTAAAAAATTATGCAATTATTTTGAAGGAGAAACAATCATTTTGAAAGCTTGAGCATATTTTTAAAATTCAATATTCTAAATATATGCTTATGTATGTATTTTAGTGAATCAACACATTCGTATTTAAGTCATATCTGAGCAGTTAAATCCTTCTCCCCATAGGGATTGGAGTTGATAAAACTGATTATTTCAATAGAAAACTAAATAATTAAGCTCACCAAAGTTGCATATAAAAACCAATATGAAATGATACCTTTAAGTTGATCACATTAAGCATACTCTTACTACTTTCATAAAGTCTCTGATAACTTTAATATGACTTTTTTATGTTTAGAAATTCAAATACAATTATAAGTTTCAATCCATAGATCAGATCCTCCTTCTATAAGAGTAGAGTTGATAAGATCTAACATAATATAATAAGATTTCAAAATTGTAGACCCGATCCTCTACGAGCAAAGAGTAGAGTTAGCAAGGTCTATCCCAATGATGATTGTGTTGATCGAGAATATCAACCAGAGAGGTTTATTAATATCAAAATTTTTCTAAAATCTTCAATGCTTAAGTGAAATTTATATCAACTATCAAATATTCAAACAAATTTCAAAAATAAAAAATTAATTAAATGAAAATTTCTTCATAAAAAATAAATAAATTCATTCATCGACCTTCCACAATCATTTTATGGTGACAAATTTAATGTTAACTCAAGCTCACAAAAGAGCTAATGTCATATTATGTATACTACTATATTCAAATTTAAAACATTCTACATCTGTCTGCGTGGTTTGGCCAGTAGGCTCCATATATGAAGCGGTTATGACAAGAGTCATCTGATCGGGTGGTTTGGCTAGTAGGCTCCACTAAATTACGGTGACGGCTATAGCCCATATGTTCCCTAATAGTTTTCTACTTCTTTGAGTTTTGGATCATAGGGTATACTTGATAAAGCGTTGTTAGCTAGAGTGGACTTAAGATTATCCCTTTTGACAAATATCAACCCTAGTCTACAAGGTCTCCTTGAACGACGCAACCCATGACTATTGACAAGAATCTTTCGGTCAGGTTGGGTCGACCACCTCCCCTGACTAAGTAGACCAGGGATCATGATAGCCCGAGATGACGGAATCATGAGATCTTGATCTAACGCGTCATCATTCCCCCAACCATATGCTTCAAGTATAAAAAAATGATGAATTTCATTAAATTTTAAATCTGAATTATTGCTGCTATACACTAAGCAATTAGCGATCTAATGAGCTTAATCGAAAGTTCTCTCTCACTTGGGAGGGTAATTATACTTGAGCCTATAGGAAACCTAAAACTAGATCTAAAGTCCTCATAAAATGAGGGTGAAATCTCTAAGTAGTGACTTACCCTATTCCATCTACCTTACGAAAATTTAGATATTTAAATCAAACTCTTTTCATGAGGTCGATGTAATTTTCGGTGCCACATTAATCGAATAATAAGTTTTTTAGATAAACATCTTGCATGAGTGCATTTTGCATGGAGCTAATTACAAATTTACAGTACAAACTTGTGAAGGCTATTCAAAGTGACTTCTAAACTTAAGAAATAGCATTAAATTGAAAAAACATATTCAAATTAGAAATTAACTTACAATTCTAAAATTACTCTTTTTTTGTTTTTTTAATTACATAAATAGTTTTTAATTCTATTAATATTTTTTTATACTAATTATAACTTTATTTTCTTCTAAGTTGATTATTATATGAAAATATTTGATAACTTAAATTATTATAAACCTAACATTAATCGATGAGGTGATCGAGACTTCAATTAGATTGAAGAAATTTAACAAACTTACATACTCTATTCTTCGAAAAATCATCCCTATATGTATGTAAATCTTCCTAAATAAAAAAAATTCAAAATGTTGGAGGAAATAATCTTTCTGTGAAGACAAACCTGAAAGAAGCCCCAATCCTCACAGGCCGAGTGCAGCTTCCTCGTCAGAGTACTCGGAATCGAATAACCTGCTGAAATCGATGACCAAAATGCTTTCGTTGGTGTCTTCGTCGTCGCCGGTGATTACTTCTACCTTCCTCTCCGGCCTGACATATCTATCAGGAATCTCTGGACTCACCTTTGCAGCGAGAGCCTGCACATTATTCACCTTCAAGGACCCTCCAAATCTCCCAAGTCTATTGTTTTCATCCATCTCTCTCTCTCTCTCTCTCTCTCTCTCTCTCTCTCTCGCTAATTGACAATTTGACATACACTATGAGTGGTTTTACAGTCAAAATAAGAAATCCGGGGTGTTGAGAAAATGGGTGAAAATTAGAATTTAATAAATCTCAAAGAGTACTAAAATCTGCAAAATATTATAAATTTTAAGGAAATATATTTTAAGATTGAAGATTTATGAAAAAATAATAAAATAGATTAGTTTATTCGTTCAAAATTTTAAGTTATTTATTTCAGAAATTAAAAACTTTTAAAATTCACTGTAAAAAATTATATCCTAATCAAATTTAGATCGGAATAAATTTTCAAATTATTAAATTTAATATGAATATAAAATTTATCTATTTTATTTTGAGATTAATATTATGCATTTTTTAATGCATAAAAATGTTATATATACATTTATTCGTTTAGTAAATTTGAGATCATTCAAACTAATAATCGTTGTACCTGAGAGCAACGCTTGACCAAAACTACTTAATTTTTTAAACAGAAATTCCGACTAAGCCCTTATTAACAGAAGATGATAATTGTCGGCTGAAGAAAGTCCGACTAAGGGGGTATTTGGCAATAGATTTATTTAAAATTTATATTTTTAAATTCAGTAAATTCTGTCAAATACATAAAAAAAAAATTTATTAAATCTAGAATTTATTAAATCCAATAAATCTGATAAATCCTCTTAAATTCTGGATTTAATAAATCTAGTTGAAATGATGAATTTATGGGACTTATATAAATTGCGCACGCGAGAAGAAATTGAGGAAACTCAACGGTGGAAATTTCAGTTATCATAATTTTTTTAAATTTTTTTAAAAATCTTAATTTTAAATAATTCATTTAACTACTAATTTTTGCTTAATTAAAATATTATGATAAATTTAATTTTAATTAAATATTATTAACTATTTATTAATATATAATTATAAGTTAATTATAATTTATTAAATATAATTATCATTTGATAGATAATTAGATTTAAGTAATTTTAGCTAATGTAATAGTTGATAGTTTTGAATTTAATTTAACTTAATTTAAACTAATTTAATCAAATATTATTGACGATTAACTTATAAGTTATTAAAATTAAATTATAATTTAATAGATATAATTATAATTATTATAAGTTTGATAATTAATTAATTTAAAATTTGGAAGAGTTCTTATGATTTTACCTCTTCACATATCTTAATGTAATTTAACTCCTAGGATATTAATCTACTAATAGAATTTTAATAGTTATTATAATAATTTAATAGTTAATATTAATACATATTTTAAATTGATATTAATATTAATACTATGAATTGATTAATTAATATATATTTAAGTTAATTTTAATTGAGCATTACTAATGATTTATTAATATATCATTAAATTTAATTATAATTTATTAAATATAATTATAGTTTCATAGTTAATTGATTTTAACTAATATAATAATTAATATTATTTGTAATATAGTTTAAGTTAATTTTAACTATTTTAATTTAATAGTAATAATGATTAATTGATATATTATTATAAATTAAGTTTTATGGATAGGTCAAGATTTTGAATAGATCAAGTATCATGGATATAATTATTATTTTAATATTTTTAAAATTAAAATACAATATGATAGAGAGTTATTTTTTATATTTTCTTCAAAAATTTTTTTTAAAAAAATCTTAACAGATTTAAATCCTCAAATAATTTATTAAATATCTCTTTGAATTTAGCATGATTTAATTAATCTATTACTAAATAATTTTCAAAATTTACTAAATTTAGATGTACTAAAATTACTAAATTTTAATTAAAATAAATTCATTTTATTACCAAACATCCCCTAAAAGACCCTACCAAAGAGCAAACAGTGATTAAAAAAATCAATCGTTTGAACACATTTTCTGTGCGATTCCATCATTCAATAGCGACATAAATGTAATAGGTATAACCAGTTTAATATTGGGATATTTTTCTTGCGCTGTCTAGTCACGTGGATTAGGTTAACTAGCCCTTTTAATGGGCCCACTTTGCATTTAAACTAAAATAAATAAATATTTTAAATTTAACATAAAATAAATATATATTTTTAAAATTAAGAGTTGCATATTTTATATTCGTTGAAGCTACTAAAATTGAATAAAAATATAAAAAATTAAACAAGGTCTTAAGCATTAAAAGGGAGCGAGGAGATCCTATTCAGAGGAATTTACGTTAGCAGCAGGTGATTTTATTAGTAATAATGGATTAGATCAACTGATTGTACGTGAGGATGGTGCAGTGCTTTAAACACTGACTGATTTAAAATTCATCCAATTTGATGAATTCTAAATTTACTAAAAATGAATCAAACAATAAATTTCAAATCAATCTCTCATAAAAATTCATTATATTCATTTTTCACTAAATTAAAAAGCAAAATAAAATAAATCTCAATATTTTTTAATACACTTACACTCAAAAATTGTGTAACCAAACATCCCTAAATTAATCCTTTATAATGTAGTATATTAGGACTAGAGTTTAGCTGCGAATTCAATCTGTTGAGGCTTGACAATAATTAAGGCTGTGAATTTGATTTGAAATTTATAATCATTAAAAATTTTAAAAATATTTAAATTGACTTAAATTAAATTTGTTAATTGATTTAAGCTAATTTAAAATTTAATCAAATTAAATTTTAATATTTATATGCATTACTTGACGTGAAATTATGCATATGAATATGTGAATAGAAGTATATTCGTTGGAAAAAAATTATCCAAGATAAAAAATCAACAATTTACATATCTAATAATTCTTATGCATTTATATATCTAATACTTAATGTTTAATATTTACAAACATATTTTTTTCAATTAATAAAAATGTATACTTCACTTTAAAATTAATAACAATAATATTTTTAATATAATATTAAGAATTTAGATGCTATTTATATACAAATAAAAACTATGTTATTATAGAAATGTCAAAAAATCAATATATCCTAATCATCCTATAGAGAATATATATATATATAAAGAGAGAGAGAGAGAGAGAGAGAGAGAGAGAGAGAGAGAGAGATAGACGAAGAGGACTATAGGGGTAATCTAACCTTCTTCGAAGAGTTTTGCTACTGCACTTCAAGGCTTAAATAATTTGAAAAGAAACTAAAAAAAAAAAATTATACTAAAAAATTATTTCTTTATCCATTAAAGACTGCTATATTATGTCGACAGACTACAGGTTACATCAGATCTCTAATCTGGTGTGGGATTCTTTAGTATAATTCATTTAAATTAAATCGCCCGTTTAGATTTATTACCATTTACCTTATAATAAACACCCTTTTAAAAACTTAACAAAGTTTTTTTTATTTAAATCATGTCTCTGCGTTAAGTGCTGAAACTAAATCATTCATCCAATTTCATGCAATCCAATAAGCTTTTTCCTTCCCGTTTACTGGAGAAGACCTGCTTCGCATACTCTTCAAATTCCAAGCTTCTATAACGCAACTTCTCTCCGTTCACTATCTCCATGATTGGTCCCATGACATCGCCAATATTTAGTTCATGAAATCCAGCGATCGAGAGCCGCGCCTTCTTATTATTCACGACAGCCCTATGTTCAATGCTCTTATATTTGCCGTTACATAATATCTGTAGCAACCAGAAGAATGCTGATGAGAAATATGAATTTATATTTCTATATGTATAACTATCCATTAATTTACCCTTATTACTCTTATTAGTGCAAAATAAAAATATTTACTTCAATGATGTGCGATGTTGATGATAAAATCTGGAGAATTTTAAGGAATATCCACCATTTCTTTTAATCAGCCTTGTGACTCATTGACTTGCAGCAATATTGTCAATCCTGACATCGGGTGAGGAGAGTTAAGACTTTTTTTTTTGAGGGAATGGGAGGATAGTAATTGAATCTGAAAATTTGAATACCTCCCTTGAACATATCATAAAGCTTCTCAGATTCAAGCCCTAGATTTTTGGATATCATTTTAATGAGGCCATCAACCAATCTCTTTACCTCAATTGCGTAAGCATCAAATGTTTCCCTAAAAAAATTGACATTAATGGCGCAGTATAAACATATAGTTTATGAGGGATTCATATACATACCATACAATTCTTATATATTTACATGTATAATATCTAAACTTTAATATTTAATATGTACATCAACAACATCTAAATCTTTAAATATCAAACTTTGTGGTATATAAATGTCTAAGAATTATGTAGTATGTATGTAACTCTTCCTATATTTTAATTTATCGATGAATATACGGGGGATTAGTTTAGCAATTAGTACCTGAATGAAGATGGCTTAGTGGGCCAAAACCTCAGTTGTTTGAAGGTTGGAGGAAATGTAGCAAGGGCAAGCATGTCTCCCCAGTCAAGTTTTTGTTCCTCCGAGTGAACAAAAGTTTGGCCGTAGCCTTCTATTTGGCCTGGTAATTGAGCAAATTTCTCTTTCTCCTCTAATGGAAGCTTAAAGAACTCTTCAACGTCATGTCTCAGTTTGGTTAGTACATCTTCAGGTATACCATGATTTACCAACTATAGTTAACATTAAGGTAGCAAATTAAAAAGGATCAAGTTGTTAGCCTCATCTGATTAAAATTAAATTCACTGATTAAGGTAAGAAAAGCATTATATTCTAATTTGTGAGTAGATGACTTAAGTCTACCAAGTTGAGAGGTAATTTGAATGTTTTAGAACAACAAAATTTTGTGATTATAGTGACGAAGCGAAGGCCTTAAGTCAAAGGAAGGAAAATAATAATTATTATAAAATTAATTTTATAATTATCTAGGCCACTTCCATCAAAACTCTACTATTATTTTATTGTTGATATATTGAAAATGAATTGATGAAGAAGACTTTATGGTGAGATCTCAATCATTGACGGAGATGAAATGGGGTATATAATATTTCTGTGTGAGTTATTATTAGAATTATGATCTTAGGTGTTCAAATAAATCTTTTGATAAATTGACTTTGTTAAATTTTTATAAAAGTGATATAGAGCTCGAAGATATCATTAGAGAAGAAACCTAATATTATAACATGACAAGAAGCTCAGAAGACCTGAATTTGATGAGTTGTTAACGTGAGATCTTATGATAAAAATTCAAAAAAATAAACAGACATAAAAGACAAATAGCATAAATATAATAAGTATAGTATTTATATATATCATTTTAACAAAATCATAAAGATATTTTTAATTTAAATATATAATAATTTGTGAAGTAAAAAGATGATCCTTGCATAAAAAAAAAATAATCAAGAATCTCTTAAAATATTATATATAACTATATATGAATAAAAATAAAATTTTCCTACTATATAATATAATTATATTAGATTTTTTTTTTAAATTTTGAGAGAATAAGAGTCATGAGCATAAGATATCTTAGTCTATTATTTGAGAGTTTTGATTTGCAATAAAAAAATATTAAGTTCAAGTTCTTATATATATATATATATATATATATATATATATATATATATATATATATATATATATATATATATATATATATATATATAAATTTATAATTAAATTAACTTAAATGTCCCCAAAAAAATAAGAACGATCAGCCATCCGATCTAAAAATAATCAGATTTAATTCTTCGGTCAATCCTTGTATGCTAATAAAATATTCGGAATGAAGGAAAGAAAAAAAAAATCTTTTCTGCAAAGGACTTGTTGCGTGCTGTAAATAGATTAAAAAAAAGGGGATAAACCTGAAAGAATCCCCAGTCTTCACAAGCAGTGGAGCTTTGCAGCTTCCTCATCAGAGTACTCGGCATCCAATAACCTGCCGAAATCGATGACCGGAATGCTTTCGACGGAGTATTCGTCGTCGCAGGCGACTATATCTTCCATCCTCTCGGGCCTTACATATCTTTTGGGAATCTCTGAGCTCACCTTCTCAGCGAGAGCCTGCACGTTGTCCACTTTCAAGGATCCTCCAAATCTCCCAAAACCGATATTTTCCTCCATCTCTCTCTTTTCCTTCTTCAAAGAGTAAAGCTTTTAATTTCATATAATTTCTTTGACGAGGTCGAATGGCTGAACACGCAGTACACAGCTTGAGATTTTTTTTTTTCCTTTTAAGACATTTGAAAATCTGTCATTTTGACTGAAATCTTACAAGTATTTTTTTTCCAATATTTTTTTTTCTAGCGCAAACAAAAATATTATTTCATTCCTAAATTTATAGTTTATTTGTTTCATTTGTGTCATTTAAATTTGATGATAAATTTATATGCGTGTATATATATATATATATATATATATATATATATATATATATATATATATATATATATATATATATATATATATATATATATAATAAGGAAGTGAGAAATTTTTTTAAATAAAATTAAATTTTTATCTCGCCAAGACTTTTCATCAAAGTATAAACTTGTCTTTAAAAAAATTATAATTGATTTATAATAGCATATTAATTATTAATTAATTAGTAATAGTATTCTAATAAATTAAATTAAATTTAAAATTATTTCAAGTTAATAATATCTTCATCAATTACGTTTGATAAATTATAAATTTAATTCAAATTAAAAAATTTAATTAAATAAAATCATATAATGTTTTAATTAATAATTGATTAATAGATTTACTGGATGGTTTTGTGTAAGAGCAGAGCAAAAGTGGGAGAAACATAAAGGGTTTCGAATTTTGAAATCTCCTCGATATTCTACTCTTTTTTCCCATTAAAGTTTTCGAGCGAAAGAAGAACCAAAGGAAAAGAGTTGGCCATTAGAATAATAATTGATATATCCCTCTAAATTTTATAAATGAAGTACAAATCTTAAATTAAAGCATATATACAATCAAATTAACGACGTGAGGCAGTTAAACAATACTAAGCGGGTGGTCGAGCTCAAATGAAATCCAAAATCTACATATGAAAACTTGAAATTACTCTTGGATGATCAAATGACTTTTTTGGCGTCTTTATAGTTGAATCGGTGGCTCGATAAAATGAATCCAACCTAAGATTACTCAAATCAAAGATCGTTTGGGATCAAATAACCAAAATATTATCATGATCAAATGAATCAATATACAGTCGATGCGGTGTTTTTGATTTTGGCTACAATGTAAAATACCCCTCTCGAATCTATAAATAGAACCTCATTCTTATCATGAAGGGGAAGAGCTAGAAGACTTGGGAGAAAGGCTAGAAGTTTTGTCATCACCATTATTATTTTGTCTTGTGATAATTTCTTGCTGAAAACCATTATATCTACCTTTGCATAACTATTATGTCATGAATTCCCATTACTAGGATTTCTCATATATAATTTTGTAATCCTGTTTGTCGAGAAGACTTAAACTCATCAAATAGACATATTAGAAGCATTTTGGCTTGGACGTGATTTTCCCCTCTTTGGTTTTCACATAAAATTCTAGAGTTTTTCTCTTTTCAATTATTTGCATGTGTCTTTGGATTTAAATCTTAAGTGAAGTTTTATTCTATAACGGTTTGTGCATATTGACATCGTATCATTGTTTCGTCTTCATGGTTGACAATCACTTTATGTTGAGGAGCACCATCTATATGGTGGAGAAAATCTTATTTTGGAGAAACACATCGAACTCGATCCTTGACTTTTGTTGAAAGCGAGAGGCAACCCTTAATCTCAAAAGATCATCCAAATCATTCTAGATATTTAATTGATTTGCCCAAGAAACAAGTCAAAGTTGGAGGATATTTCAATATTGAGAAGATAGCTTGACAAACTATTATCTTTATATTAGAATGATCAAGCAACTTTGGCTATAATCTCTGGGTGTTTTGATTTGACCTTTTCGACGGGTTATGTCATCGAGTAATACTCGACAAATAATCTTAGAAGAATAAAATATTTAACCTCTTTAACATAAGTTAACGTCATACTTTGATAAAATAACCTCGGATGAGTTAAAATTATTAGCTTCATCCACGTTAAATGTCACCGAGTAATACTCTCACAAACAAGGATATGTCATAATTTTGTACACTACTCTGAGTTAACGTCGTTGTAATACTCTAACAAATAATCTAGAATTAAAATGTTTAACCTCTTCCACATAGGTTAACGTCATACTTTGATAAAATAATCTTGGATGAAAGTTAAAACTATTGACTTCTTCCACACAGTTAAATACAGTAACACCTAACAACAACTGATAGGTCAAAATCTTTATGGATTCCTCCCCAGAAGGCATCGAAAAGCTTTGATGGGAATAGTGTTGACAAGTTCCTCACAGAAAGACTCAAGAGAGAGCAAGTGGGCGACATGGTCTCCACTCATCAAAATCTCGAGGCAAAAGTCTTAGAAGATACGTGCATCAAAATCTCAAGATACATGTACTTTAAAATCTTAGTAAAAGCCTCATTCTGGTAGAGAATAAACTTGTTGCAATCTTTTAGGAGAAATAGCCACCAAATCATTTAAAAATGAAACTTCTTTCTGAAAATTGTCAAAGTTTCACTATTGATAGTTGGCATCATCGGATCTCGTCGTCCCCTGATACTTCTAACCCATCATCTTGTATCTTTAGACATTGAGATATTTGTTAAAGGATGCTCACCCAGAAGATACTCTATAATTTTCAAGTTTGGAAGCACACTGAGCTAAATTTGGGATGCGACTAGGTCTTGGAAACTCAGATGGGAGAACTTGAGAGAGAGGGTCTTTATACAAGTCAGTGGAGGCTACAAAAGAGAAGAAAATGAACACATTAGCCTAAATTTGGGATGCATGCCATCTAACGGTCAGTTGGAAATCGAGAAGCTGAACTGCAGAGAGAGTGACACCATTATAGTGTTACCAAGAAGAAAGCGCACTGAAGTCAACCGGATGTATGCTAACAGTTAGTTGGAAACCTCGAGATCGAGGAGAACTGGAGCGTGCGAGAGGGGTCGGCACTATTATACAGGTTAGTGGAGGTAAAGAAGAAAAGCACTAAAACTGAATTTGGGATCTTCATAACTAGGTGGGTTCAAACCCGTGACAAGGAGCTGACTTGAGGGGTCATGTACCATCTAGGTTAGTGGAGCCGAGGAGAAATGAAAGATGTGATTTTTTCCCTCAGAGTTTATACTTGAAAAGAATCTTCAAATTCTTTAAAGATTTTCTTTAAAAAAAAAAAACTCTTCTTCTTCTTTTAAAATAATAATAAAAAACAGAAGAAAAAATATTCATATAAAAAAATTCTTCATATTTCTCATTAAAAAAAATTATTTATATTCCTAAAAAAAAATTTTCTCATTTCTCATTTAAAAAAACTTTTCTTCTTGTTCTTGTTCTTGTTCTTGTTCTTGTTCTTCAAAAAAAAAAAAAAAACCGATTTTCCGTCTCTTTCTTTCTCTCTCTCTCTCTCTCTCTCTCTCTCTCTGTCTCTCTCTCACGGCAACATAAAAAAAAAATATTTTGGCCAGTGGTCCCCTCTTTTCAAACCGAACTCAATATATATATAATAAAATAATTTATATAAATGGTTACTTTATATATATATATATATATATATATATATATATAATATAATATAATAAATATTAATAATTAATCTTAATAATTTTTAGTTAAAGTGATTTTATTTTTGGATGAAATAAATTTTATCATTAAAAAAAAAGATGAAAAATGATATATTCCTCTAAAAATTTATAAATGAATCAAATCTCAATTCATTATATCAATCAAATTAAACGACCTGAGGCAGTTAAATCTTGAAGGTGATTAAACAAATGAGCTCAAGAAATTCAAATATGAAAACTTGAAACTACTTGATGATCAAATAGCTTTCAAATTTGATGTGTTTATAGTCGAATCGAGCGGCTCAACTAGACGAATCCAAAGAGCCTAAGATTACTCAAATCAAAGATCATTTAGATGGTCAAATCACCAAAATACTATCTATGATCAAATGAATCAATATACACCGTCCGATAGAGTATTTTTGGATTTTGGCTACAATAACCAAAATGCTCCTCTCAAAATCTTATAAATAGAACCCCATTCTTATTATGAAAGAAGGAGAGAGCCAGAAGTGAACTTGGAAGAAAGCTGGGAGAGAGATAGAAATTTGAAGTTCCTCATCGCCACCAATATTGCCGCTCACCTATTATCATCGCCATTGCAACAACCATTCTGGTACCCCGTATATATTGTAACGATTTATTCTCATTATCAGGATTTATAACATACAATATTGTAATCCTGCTATTGGAAAGATTCAAACTATGTACTCCAAAGTTGATATATAGTGAAGCATCTTTACTAGGCTAGCCCCGTGATTTTTTACCCTCTTTTTGGGGTTTTTTCACATAAAAATTCTGGAGTTTCTTATTCTCTTTCTAACTATCTGCGTGCATGTTGGATTTCCCAACGAAGCTAAGACGTGAAATTTTATTTTACTGCTACAAGTTTTCTAGCACACAATAATAATAATCAATTAATATTAATATAAAAATATTTAAATTAATTAAATTATTTATAATTTAATCTAGTTGTATAATAAAATCTATATTTATTTAGATTTATAAGTTTTAAATCAATACTTAATTAAAATAGTACATTATTTAATTTAATTACACTGCTTTGTTTTAATTAAATTTATAATTTATCAAAAATAATTGATGAATTTATTATTAAATTAACTTAATTTTAACTAATTTAATAGAATATTATTAATGATTAATTAATATGTTATCATAGGATACTCATAATAAAGGCATTAAAATTTTATAAGATTTATACTTGATGAAAAATTCTGAAGATAATTTCAATTAAAAAAGAATTATATATATATATATATATATATATATATATATATATATATATATATATATATATATATATATATATATATATATATATATATATATATATGTGTGGAATCAGAAGGTGGTTGGGAGGGATAGTCATCATCTTTAAAATTTTGTTAGAACTATAAGAAAATAAATTAGCAATAAGAAATAAATTTAACAAAACTATGTAAATAAAGATAAAAGTAATGAGATAAATAGCGGAGGAGGCGTGCGATGACACTATCCTAGAATAGATCAAACCATTGGTGCCAATTTTATCTTTTCTACACTCGTGAGATCTGACTCGCCTCCTCTTGATCGCGTGCTATTTGATTGACAAAACTTTAAACTAATTCGTGTCTCTTGTTTCCCAAAAAAAATGAAATGAAGAGAATCAAAAAAATTGTGAATGAAGAAAGGAAGAGATAATATTCAGATTTTTTCATATAATTCAAGCTCACATAATCATCTATTTATAGGTAAAAGATGAGAGCCAAATATTAAATCACCTAATAATAATTTATTGACGTTATTAGTTGTTATTTTAAGTTATGGATTAATTTATTTGTATTTATTTAATTTATGTTATAAGTTACATAATTAATATTTTTATTATAATAACGTTAGAATAATAATGTTAGAGTAACGTTATTATAATGTTATAACATTATAATATATATATATATATATATATATATATTCATATATATATATATAACAATTCCCTCTCAATAAAAAAAATATTTATAAATAAACTTGAGGTGAATAAAATCGATCAAGAATCAAAATTTTCATTTTGGACAACTTTTATCATGCATTCGATGAAAATACCTTCCGTTTGAACTTTCACTTAGTATAACTAAAATCTAACAATAAATACTATCATAATCAAGTTTTGAACTAAGTGTATAAATTATTGTATCGTTTGATATACACATAATATGAGACATGCTATAAGTTCTACTCAAAGGTGAGCTTTAAAATACATGCAATTTCATTTCAATTCATAAGTATTTTAGGATCTTAATAAGATCTCATTTGACTATTATTGCACTTATATAGTGAGATCTCCAAGATACAATTATAATATCTCGAGAAATTTTTTGTCTTTTGATCTCATTAAGAGCTATAACAACCTTATTTTCATTGCGATTTAGCACAAATATATATAAAGATAATATTATAATATTTAAAATTGTGCTTTTATCGTTGTCATCGACTTTTTTTATCTTGAACCTTCTATCATGGTGTTCTGTCAATATTGGGTTTCCACGATATTTTAACCCCATCCCTTCTAATGATCTCAATATAGAAGTCTTTGCAAACTTTCATCAATGGATCTGCAATATTTTTCTCAGAGCAAATAAAATGGTAAGTAACAACACCTCCTTTATATAATTCATATAAAGAACTATGTCTTATTCTCATATGACCTTTTTTATCATTGCATTTTACACTTTTTGCTTTTGCTAAGCGGCTTGATTATCATAATTTATTAACATAGTAGGTATAAGTTTTTCAATATAAGGTAAACAAAAAAATAATCTTTTAAGCCACTCGGCTTCAAAAGTAGTTAAGCCACTCGGCTTCAGAAGTAGCAAGATCAAGTGCTATAAATTCTACTTTCATAGTAGATCTAGAGATTAATATTTATTTAGTAGATTTTCATGATATTGCATCACCACAAAATGTGAAGAGATAACCACTAATGGCTTTTGTTTTATTTAGTATGCAATCCAACTAACATCATAATATCCTTCTACTATAGGAAAACCACTATAATAAATACAATAGTTTATTATACCTTTTAAATATTTAAAAATTATTTCTAGTGCTTTCCAATGAGTTTCACTAGGATTACTATTATATCTACTCAATTTTCCTACAACATAAGTAATATTAGGTCGAGAATAATTTGCTAGATACATAAGACAACTAATTTTTTGAGAATATTTTAATTGTGATACACTATCACCTAAATTATTTATAAGATGTAAACTAAAGTTATATGGAGTGCCTACATGACTCACATCTTGATAATTAAATTTTTTAAGGAGTTTTTGAATATAATGTGATTTAGTAATAGAAATGTTATTTGCATTTTTATAAATCTTTATACCTAGTATTTCATTAGCTTCACCTAAATCTTTATATCAAATTGAGTTGATAGAAACTCTTTAATATTATTTACAATATTGAGATTTGTATCAAAAATTAAAATATCATAAACATAAAGACATAAAATAATATAATCATGATCAATAATTTTAATATAAACACATTTATCAGACTTACTAATAAAAAGTCCATATGACAATACTACTTTATCAAATTTTTCATATCATTGTTTAGGAGCTTGCTTTAATTCATATAAAATTTTTACTAATTTATAAACTTTATTTTCTTGACCTTTTACTATAAAATCTTCAGGTTGATCCAAATAAATTTCTTCATCTAAATCACCATTTAAAAATATAATTTTTGCATCCATTTGATGTATAACTAAATTATATGTTGAAGATAAATCTAAAAGCAAACGAATTATAGAAATTCTAGCAACCAGAGAATAAATATCAAAATAGTCAACACAACTTTTTTGTGTATATCATTTGACTACTAATCTTGCTTTATATTTATCTATAGATCCATTTGAATTTTTTTTGAATATCCATTTACATCCAATAGTTTTATAACCTAGAGGCAAATCACAAAGTATCTAAATCTTATTTGATATAATAGAATCTATTTCATTATTAATAGCTTTTTTCCAAAATGGCGCATCTATAGAATTCATAGCTTCATCAAAAGTAGTAGGATCATTTTCTAAAATAAATATTTTAGTTAAAAGAGAATAAAATCATCACCTAAATTTTTTTTTTTTTAATTCATTTATTTTTTTCTAATATTTTCCATTATTACTATTAGTTAAAATAGTATCATCATTATTCATTATTGAATTTTCTATTGAAGATTTCTTTTGATTAATATATTTTGTAATCTTATTTTTTATAAGAAATATATTTTCAAAAAATATAGATCTCTAGATTCCATAATTGTATTAATAGAAATATCACTAATATCGAGTTAATGATAAAAAAAATCAATAAGTAGGATTATTAAGAGAATATCCAATGAATACATAATATATAGTTTTAGATCTAATTTTTCTTTTTACATTATGGAATAGATATTTTAGCTAAATTACCCTAAACTTTTAAATACTTCAAATTGAGTTTTCTATTTTTCCAAAATTCATAAGGTGTTTTATTAGAATCTTTATAAATAATCTGATTTTAAATAAAACAAGCTGTTAATAAAGCTTCACCCATAAATTATTTGGCAAATTTGATGAAATTTGCATTGCATTTATCATATTAATTAATGTTTTATTTTTCCGTTCTTTTATTATTAGATTGAAAAGAATATGAATGAGTAACTTGATGTATGATATCATTTTCTTCACAAAATTTATTAAATAATAGTGAAATATATTCCCCACCTCCATTCGATCTTAAAATTTTAATTTTCTTATTTAATTGATTTTCTACACTTAATCTATATTTCTTAAATATATCAAAACTTCATTTTAGTTCGATTAAATAAACATAGCAAAATTTTGAACATTCATCAATAAAGGTAATAAATAATCTTTTACCTCCTCTAGTTAAATTACCATTTTAATCACAAACATCACTATGAATAAAGTCTAATAAATTATTTTGCTTAATAGAAATAGATTTAAATGGTTTTAGTTTGTTTTGCTTGAGAGAAAATTTCACACTTCACATCTTTATTTATATCATTTTAGATATTAAATTCATATACATCATTTTTTTAATTTTTTGTAGTTTACATGTCCTAATCTTCCATGCCAAATGTTAGAAATAATTAATGAAATATAAGGATTTAAGCAAAATATTTTATTATTAGAAAATGATACATTTAATTTAAATAAACCATTAGTAAATATCTATCACAAATGATTCACTTTTTGGTTATAATAACCTTATTTGACTCAAAAATAAGATGATAACCATGTTGAACAAGTAGTAAACCACTAATTGAATTTCTCCTAATATTCGGTACATACAAAACTGAATGTAATTTTAAATATTTTCATGATGATAATTTCAGATCAATATCTCCTTCGCCAATCACACTAGCTAATGCTCCATTGCCCATGCTTACACTTCCTCTTGGTGTATCCTAGTAAAAAGAAAATCAAGATTTATCAAAACTTACATGTATAGTTGCTCCGGTATCTATCCAATCGGTAGAATAATATGAAAAATTAATTTCAAATGATGGGCTAACATACCTCAAAGGAAGAGAATCATTGACATTGGAAGTGATCATATTAATTTTATGGTTGAGATCGATTTTGCTCAAATGTCTTGTTATTTTCTTTGGATGTCTTATCTTCCATAGTAGCATTTGCAAGATGGTTGGTTCTCTCATACTCAACATTCATTATGATTTTTATTTTTATTGCTAGACTTATGTAAAATTTATTTCTTAAACTTTTTATTAAATGGTTTAAAATTTTTCCGTTTAAAAATACTCTTTTTTAGATTGATATGTGTTTGAAATTCAATTTTAGTTAGAGTTTTATCCTTTTCTTTATTTTTCTTCTATTCTAAGTGTATAATAAGATTATCAAGAGACATCTTATTTCTATTATGTCTAAGTGTTTGTGCAAATTGACTCCATGATTATGATAATTTTTTATTATCGATCAACTACAAATACTTGTAATGCTTATGCCATGTTCTTTTAGATCATGAATAATATCTTGAATTTCATTTACTTGATCTAATACGGTGCAGAATCACTCATTTTATATTCATTGAATGATTCATTGAATATTTTCTAGACCCATATCTTCATTCTATATTTTGATTCAAGTGCTTTACAAAGCTCAAAAGAAGATGTTGATGCACATATCATAAAGGCGATTAAAAGAACACTAAGAATGCGCAAAGAAAATCAATCACTTGTGGAGTTTTCCTTTTCCTAACCCTTCATCGAAAAGAAAATTATTTTCTCTTTTCAATTAGGTTGGATAAAGGAGGATTATATATTGGAGAAATTAATTCTAAAATGTCAATCAATATATAGTTTTCTTTTGCCATCTTTTAAAGTGTGTTCCTACAAATTTTCCTTAACATTATCATGACAAATATTTGTGTAGACATATTTTTAATTGATGAAAATAATTAAAACAAAGAAAATATTTTGATATACTCTAAGATTGTTAGAATTATAAGGAAATAAATTAGCAATTAAGAAATAAATTTAACACAACTATGCAAATAAAAATAAAAATAATGAGATCGAATAGTCTGGGAGGGAGGTGTGCCAATGACACTATTCTTAAAGTAGATCAATTGTGTGCCAATTTCTCTCTTTTTCTATTGAGAGATACCAATCCTCTTACCTTGATGGTACGCATCACGACGATGGGCAAAACTTGAACTAATCGCGTGTCTTGTTGCCCAAAAATAAAATGAAAGAATGAATGATTTGTGAATGGAAAGGAGGAGAACAATTTTTGTTACAATTCAAGCTCACATAATCATCTATTTATAGATGAAAGATGAGAGCCAAATATTAAATCACCTAATAATGATTTATTGCCATTACTAAGTTATTTTAAATTATGAATTAATTTATTTGTATTTATTTAATTTATATTATAAGTTACATAATTAATATTTTTATTATAATAATGTTAGAATAATAATGTTATTATAATGCTATAACGTTATTATATATATATATATATATATATATATTATATATATATATATATATATATATATATATATATATATATATATATATTTGATAATAATAATTTTACTAAACTCTATCTTTTATAATGCACTAATTATTTCAAAATTTTAAACTAAGCACCTTTTAAATATAATAATAAATAGGCAAAAAAAAAAATTCAAAATAAATTAGATAATGCTTGTTCAATATATAAAGATCAAAAATAATTTTTTTTAAAAAGTGGAAATTACATACATGTCACACAAAATCCTCCTTAGTCACCATGTCACTGTATTGTAAACAACATTTGGGATTGGATGTCTAAATGTACAAATTCATTGACTAAATTTACAAAAATTTGTACATGGTGCATAAAAAGGCAAATTTATCTTGTTTGGCAAATTCACATATATGTCTCTGCAATTAATTTACATTCTGATTAATTTTTTCTGCTTTCTTTCTTAACACTAAGTCGAGATACATAGTGCAATTAATTATACATTATAAGTTTATCTGATAACACTAACAATTAAGCACATCATGAATAATAGATGACATGGTGCGATAATGTATAATCTCACATAAATGCGAATAGGAAAACATTCGGTTACATGATTATATCCATAAAAGGCCATATATTGGTAAATAAATACTAACCACATTTCAAGTACATAAGTCAGAGGAAAATAAAATATACACTTCATGTACATAAGTAAAGAAACAAAACATTAACGAAACAACTATGTAAGCTTTGTGGACATGTATTCTTGTTATGCCCATAATTTTGCATAGTCCAATTTTACCGTTGAGCGTTCTCATTTATTTGTATATATTTTAGGCTGCGCACCTTCAACATTTGGTGGTGCATTGAATTATATGATAGATAAATACATTGGCATCTATAGAATGAGAAAATTAAAATGCGTCGTACATTTATAGAGTGTATGTAAACATATTCTGAATGTTTTACATGATGTTGCCCCATTACAACAATGATATGTGGACATGAAATGTGTAATTTAATTTTGCATTAGTGCAACATATCTTAATTTATTGAATGATATAGGACATTGTGAAAACCGAATTATCGTTTATTCTTGGGATAGCATCGTTTTCATTTTGTTGCTTGAGCTTTCACGTGAGCGAAAATAATCATTCATGGATAAGGTGAGATCGCTCTATTTTTGAAACGAAAACAAGGTTGTAGAAAATTGATGTTATTAAAGCACAATTGGTAAGCCATGTTCGCTTTAATTTTTGAAACACTAATCGTTAGTAGTCATTTTACATCATGCCCACTTAATCTCTTGTTAACACTCAACAACCTCTGGTTTAATATTTTTATGTATAATGTAGCGTGTGAATATGAATGTCTTGTATTGCCATCCACATGCATTTTTGGCACAAACTATATCAAATTCATCGATGCATGTCTTCTTGAAGTTTTCGAGATGGCTAACATTGTTTTGCCCATTAATTATTAATAGAATGAAGGTCATATAATGCATAAATCATTGCGTGCATATAAATGGAACCAACTCCCATCATGATAAACCAAATCGATTACATTAATTCTACAATTACAAATAAAGGGAACAAACCATTATTAGCATCAATACCAACAATTAGTAGAGTACTTTATACTTTAGAGGAAAGTATCTAAGAAAATAAATTAAAATATAGATGGTCCAAATGCCGAAAATGCATTGAAAATGGCGATAAAATATACATAGTGCCATGCATACATACAACAATCATGAAGATCAAATTATTTATGACTCCTCCTAAAAATAACTTGTATAGCCTTTTTTGGGCATCCCATGCTTTCATATAAACTTTAATGTTAAATTTTGATTTATGCGATAGATAATTTTTTCAAATCCAAACATCTAATGATGGATGTTAATAATAAATTGAGAGGTGTTTATATGTTTTTAATATGGAATGAGAACATTTATATGTGGCCTTGACATATTAAATCAAAACCACCAAATCTTGCTAGAGCATGTAGCATACAAACATGTACTAGAATGATTGCTATGAATGCAAAGTATAACCTTATTTTATTAGAATCATTGTCATATATTCCACATTATTTGTTATTGACCAACCCTTGATGGTAAATTTAAGGTGCCTCTTGTCATGGAAACACATTCCTTCATTTAGGTATGTTGGAATGAAATTATCTTCTAGAAAAATAGAATTTGTTAGGCCATCAAAGTTTAGTTCTTCATCCCATTCTTGGGTTGACAAGCTCGAATGTAGTCATATTACTAAACATATTTTCTTCAGCATCTATTTTGTTATAATCTCTCAATATGTTCCATGTTTGGATGGTGTTGTTCTCTCATATCACCTTCATTGTCATTTTATATCTAATTTATGGGCATTGTTTCGTCCCTCTATTTTACGGAGGAACACATCACAACGATTCTCACCCATAGTTGCAGTTGAGGCCATATGAGGATCATGAATAGGAGATGAGATATTTTACATCCATTCATTTGAATGTAGTGTATAAGGTTAAGATGAAAATATTTTTTATGCTTCAAACAACATACCAATGATATGGTTCACTCTATAATTGTTGGAAAGTTTTGATAGCTAAAATTCATCTTATATTATGAGCTTTTATCATCTATGGTTTTAATTCAATTTCAAGTACACAAATGTTTAATGCATTGATGACCACTCACAAAACATCATTTAATGTTGTAGCAATAGCACCAAGAAACCTACATATGAGATTAATCATGATATATGAATCAACTTTAGTATGCATGATTGATTTTGTATCTTTAAAAAATCAGGCATAAAAATTAATATATGATGATTTTTTTTGCCACTATACATAGAAGAAATCACTACATAAGTTGACGCCATAATATGCACTAAACATACTATATAACTCATATTATCAAATGTGTAAAAATAAGAACAACTGTTTAAATTATCTAAATTAATCTTCATCTGAACAAAAAAATCAAAGAATCAAAGATCGACTTACGAAATGATTGGAAAATTATACTTTATAGATGACCCCAAATAAATAAGTTAAGTCTCGATAGAAAAATTATGCTTCTCCCATACAAAAAATAAATATTTTAAATTTATAATACATTCTTCAAATCCATAGTTCACATAACTACTCATTTGGGAAAGAGAGAATATTAAGAATAATCAAGACTACAAATCCAGACTTTAGCACACATAGCTACGATTTCTTCTTCATATTTGAATCTCCCTATTTGATACACTTTCTCCATTCTCCATGGTAAATAACATAAAAGCATATCACATTCACAAACACTATACTATTTGATACACTTTCTTCATTCTATTTGATACACTTTCTCCATTCTCCATGTAAATAACATAACAAATTTACTACAAAAAACTATACCTAAAGAAAAGCATATCACATTAAAGAAAATGTCACACTATACCTAAAGAAAACCCAAATTTGCTACACACTAAATCCACATTAAGTTTTACAAACATCATAAAATCATATACATGTCACATTCACATATTACTCACTTGTTTAAAAAAAAAAGGCAAAATATATTCTTTCCACAAAATATCTACTTCACCATAAAAGGCGAGTAATGTACAAGTATATGTTTTCAAAAGAAAGCATAATCGGGATGTATGTCCTATCTCTATCATCACTTTTTTAAAAAATATTTATGAGCGAATTGGATTTAAGGCGATTTTGTATACTCTGATCGGCCTGCGTTAAATATTGCTAATTTTAAATTTTTTAAAAATATGCCTAATCGCTAATTAAGATTTTAATCGTGCTTGTTTTAGAAAATTTAGAGTAAAATTTTTATTAGCTTCATTGTGAAATCCACACACATATATAAAGTGTGAACAATAAAACTCATCATAAAAATCAAAAGAGAAAAAATCACATGATAAAGTTTACTATGTATTTTTTGAGTACAAGATCTTCCGATATCAGATTACATGTATATGAAAACAATATGTGACAACAATCGTTGTACTTAGTAAATGATGGTGAACTATGCTAGCAATCACTTAAAATCAAACAATTACTCGAAACAATCACAAACGAGGAACAATCGGTAGAATATCATGATGAAAGTAATTGGCACAACAGATCAACAAAAATTATTATCGTCAGTAAAACGATTGTGAAATCTTTAGCTCTCTCCTCTCTCTTGCTTTCTCTCCCTCGTATGAGAATGAAATTTATAGGTGGAGTTTCTGTAAATACATACAAAACTAAAGTCTAATGGTAATCATGATGATTCCCTTGATCATTTGATGTATTTTAAATATTTGAATGCTCAAATGAAGTCGGAATTTTGAGATCTTGGCTTATTAGATGCTCAGAGTTTCGATTTGACAATAAACACTCCATGTTTAAGAGCTTTTTGATTTAACGATATAAAGTTTTTGATGATATTTTAAGTGCTCGATCTATTCAACCATTTAGCATCAGATTTGTGCTTATTTTTAGTATTTTTAAATTTCATATCTTATATTTTTTGGATATCATTATTTAATCATAAAATATATATATCAATACTTAAGATAAAAATTCTTATGAATTTTATTAACCACATATTTTTAGAAACATCTTTGTAAAAATATTATATATAGAATTTATATGAGTATAAATATCTTTAAAAAATTTTGATTAGATTTAAGTTAAATTCATTTTCTTATATATTTGAAGCGTTGCTGTAGATACATTCTATCAAGATTATTATTTAATTCAATTATTAGAATTGGATCACAACTTATTATCATCTTCTCCAAAAACTCATTCAATTAAAACATTCAAACTTCTAACATCTCAATTAGCTACAAATAAAATAGCGCCCACAATCAAAATTTAAACACTTCTTCAATCTTTTTTTCTTCTTCTTGAGTGAGATCTTACATCCTAGTTTATTGATGCTCAGTTTTCCCCGAAAGATTATGACCTCGTATCCCTTTTCGATCAAGATTATCATTAGACTCCTTTTGAAAGTGTCAAGACCTTGTGACCCCTTTTATCAAGACCGTAGTTTATGGCAACTATTTTTTCGAAAGAGATGTTAATAACTCATGACCAGATTATCAAGATATTCATACAGATTTTAAATGCCTAGTATTTAAGAGTGAACAATAAAACTCGAGATTTTTTCTATAAAAAAAGAGAAAAACCACAATTAGCTTACTATGTATCTTTGAGTAGATCTTCCATATGATTACGAATTTTATGAGGAAGGAACCCTATGTGACAACGATTTTTAATATTTTTAGTAGTAGAATGATGGTTTGCAGCAATCATCTTATCGAGGACAATTAATCGAGCAATCAAAGCGTATGAACAATCACTGGTAGAAGTCATCATGATGGAGACAAACAGATATTAACCAAGGATTCTCTACTCTTGATGACCGTCAGTCTTTTCTGGAGGATCTTTAGATCTCTCTCTCTCTTCTTGCCTCCCCTATGAGGAATGAGATTTTTATATGAGATCGTCTAAAAACATAAAATAAAACTCCCAATCGGACTTTTGATGATTATTTGATCATATAGATATATTTTGTGTATTTGAATGCACAATGAAGTTAATTATAAGATCTTTTATTTGACTCTCGTAATTTGACTAAACATCCATATTGGAGAACTTTTAGAATTTCATATCCGTTTTTGATGATATTTTTAAGTCTTTGATCTCATTTCAATTGATTGACTTCTTTTTCAGATTCTTTACAAGAATTTCGGTCATCATGCTTATTTTAAAATTTTCCTTATTCCTTTACATTTCCTCTAGATTTTGCCATCTCTTTAAATTATCAAATTAAATTTATCATCAAATTTAAATAATATAAATAAAGAAATAATTATAAGTTTAATTATGAAGTAATACTTGTGCTAGAAAAATGTTTAGCTCCATCATTGATTATACTTATGATATATGTGAAATCAAATCTTTAACTTTAGTTTGGTTCTTTTTCGAACTTAAAAAAAAGGTTTCTCTGCATAGGAACAGGACTGTTGGATTAATCCAATTTTCTAAAAAAAATGTAAATATGTAATGCTCGGGGCCCCACAAAACATATATCCCAAAAATATTATCAACGATTGTGTTCACTTTATATTGTCCATCATTTTACAAAATATGAGTCTAGAGGTGAGGCTGAACCATTGCTTTAAATAATATTAAAAAGTTAAAATAAATAATTATCTCCTTTTTTTAATAATTTTACAGATTTTTTTTAGAGTAAGTAAAATATTTTGGCTTTTTGAATAAGATAAAGTGAGAACATAAATATTAAGAATTACGACAAATGTAAGCTTATAATATCATCAAATTCAGTTCATGTTATAATACATAAATTTTTTGTACTCAGGATAATTTTTTTTATATTTTTGTGAAGCATTTTTGTAAGTTACAATCATCATCAACCGAGAAGGAAAAATAAATAAATAGTTTGAAGTAAAAATATATTTTATATGGTATTACAAATATGTTAAAGCTGTTGAGGATCAATTTTATTTTAAATTTTATTTAATATATATTTTAATTCAAATAAACTATATAGCATCTTAAGAATATATATATAAGATTTTGACATGATCATGAGGGGTTCTTCATTAGTTTCTTCAAGAAAATTAACTCTATCATGTTGTTGATAAGGCCAGCTTTGTGGCATTCTTGATTGTTCACTCTAGTAAGAGGAAGGATTTGAGCTTGATGTTCCTCATTCTTTGCATGCACTTCTCAAAAGTATGAATGCTCCACCCAGTGGTTTTGATCTTGTTGAGAAACTTAGGTTATACATGATAAAATAATGAGAATCTCCTTCCTACGCAAACTATTATGTGCTAGAAAATTTGTAGCGGTAGAATAAAATTTCACGTCTTAGCTTTGTATGAAAATCTAGCACGCACACAAATAGTTGAAAATAAAATAAGAAACTCCAGAATTTTTATGTGAAAAAATCCTAAAAAGAGCGAAAAACTGGGCCTAGTCCAATAAAATGCTCAACTATATATCTGCTTTAGAGTACTAAGTTTAAGTTTTTCCGATGATGGGATTACAAGATCATATGTATGAAATCGATAATGGGAATCGATTCAAATTACAATGTTATGCAAGTAGTTGGTAAAGCGGTTGTTGGTGTGGTGACAATGGTGGTGATAATGACTTCAAACTTCTCTCTCCCAACTTTCTTTGGTTTGCTTTCTCCCTCCTCATGACAAGAATGTGGTCCTATTTAAAGGATTCGAGAGGGTATTTTGGTCATTATAGCCAAAATCTCAAAACATCCTCGGACGGTTTATATCGATTCATTTGATCATAAATAATTTTTTTGGTGATTTGACCATTCAAATGATCTTTAATTTGAGTGATCTTATGCTCATTGGATTTCACGTTAAGCCTCGATTCAACTATTAAATTTGGAAGTCATTTGATCATACGTGATGTTTTAAAGTTTTCATATGTAGCTTTTGGGCTTGATTGAGCTCATTTTGGCTCGATTTGATCCGATCTAGTGTTATTAGACTCATCTCAAGTTGTTTAATTTGATCAATACATGCTTTAACTTGAAATTCATGCTTAATTTATAAATTTTAGAGATATATCAAGTGTAGCATCAATTGGGAGGCATCGACCATATCTTTTAATTGTAGTCCTTGTGATTCATTTATTTGTAGCAATAATGTCACAGGATCGAGTGTGGAGGCAAGCCTATGACCTTCTCAAGACTTAGACATGGAGGATAGTAATTGAATCTTAATGACTGAATACCCTCATTGAACATATGATAAAGCTCCTCAAATTGAAGTCCTAAATTCTTCAACATTATTTTTAGAAGATCATCAGTCACTTTCTTCACCTCCTTTGCATATTCATCAGTAGTTTCCCTGAAATATGGATTAAGAGCAAGATTAATGCAAAGTAATAAATATATACTTTCTAACAATTAATGATTTTTAGTGAGATTAATGCAAAAAATTAGTACTTGCAAGAAGGTGGATTTGTTGGCCAAAAATCTTAGTTGTTTTGAAATTGGAGGAAATGTTCCACGGTAAAGCATGTCTCCCCAATCAAGCTTTTGTTCCTCTGAATGAACAAAGGCTTGGCCATAGCCTTCTAATTGACCTGATAATTGAGCTATTTTCTCTTTCTCATTCAATGGAAGCTTAAAGAACTCTTCAATGTCTCGTCTCAATTTGCTCATTACATCTTCATGTATGCCATGATTGATTAACTATAGTTCAAACATTAAGCACTTGATTAAAATGATTAAGAAAGATGATTATGAAGCTTTATGCTCTCAATTATTTCTGCTACTTATGTGCATCTTCTTATTAAGATTGAAATAAAAGAAAGATGAGACAAGTAGCATGATAAAATATATACGTATTGCCTAGTTAGACATTTTTTTCTAAATGGGGGGCACGTTAAGTATTTTATTGTATTGAGAAAGTAAGAATTTAATGTTTACTTCTGAAAATAAGAGTTTATTAATGTATCTATGTTTTATATATAATTACAAATTAAAGTTGTAGGAGGGCATGTGTCCGCTCATAAATCACCCTAATTAGATGGATCTATTATATATATATATATATATATATATATATATATATATATATATATATATATATATATATATATATATATATATATATATATATTTGTGTGTGTATATATCATTAGTATATAATAACAAAGAAAAGAAGATTAAAAAAGAGAAAAATATATTTATGATATGTATATATGTATATGTTTAACATAAATATAGTTATACAACAACAACAACAAAGAACCTTAATCCCACTAGGTGTTAAACATCCATAACTCGATTATGGGCTTTCATCCTTATTGTAATCCAACATAGGAAAATATTTATCAACTCTCTTTGTGTTTTACACGTAACAACTCTAGTATACATATCTTTAATGACTTAATATAACTAGTATTAACTCCTTTCTTTTCTAGAACTCTCCAGAGTACTTATCTTAGAACTTTATCATATGCTTTCTCTAAATCAACAAATATCATTAGATCCTCTTTAATTTCTCTTTCTCATCAAATCTCTCAACAAATATATAAAATTCATAGTAGACCTACAATCATGAAACACTAGTTTTGAAACTTTTGTATCACATTATAACCTATGCTCAATTACTCTCTCCATCATTTTTTTAATGTATGACATTAACTTAATTCATCTATAATTTGCACACTTTTGTGTTACTCTTTAAAATATAAATTAACAAATCTCTCCTCATCAAGCATCTTTTAGTCTTTCAAATAATATTAAAAGATTAGTAAACAAAAGAAATTCTTTAATCTCTTAAGCATTTCTATACTTCTATTAGAATATCATTATATCTATTGGTTCTCCACATTTCATTTTTTGTAAAACTCTTCAACTTCATTTTATTAATTCAATGATAAAAATAAATCTTTATTTTCATTTAGAGCACTATCATTAAAATTCATATTCTACAACTTTTATTGAAAAGTTTACCAAAATATTCATTCTCTATGTTCAATATTATTTTCTAAGAAAAATATTTTATAATTTTCATATTTAATGCATCTCAAATTAAATCATCACTTCTCTATCTTTTTTCTAATTTATACATACATTGTCACTATTTTAGTATCAATCTTATATAAATCTAAGTTTAATTTTTCATCTAAAATTTTAAGTATGTAATATTATTAGTCATACAAAAACATGCTGTACTTTGTAAAGAATTTGGCCATTCCTAATAAGTAAATTTATCCTCAATGCTGTATATAATAACCTAATGACCCAGATTAAGCATGTAATAATCCACTTATTATGCTTTCCATTTTATGATCAGATCCTGAATCACTTATTAATTTAATTACTGCTGCAAGGATGACCTGCTTTGTTCATTTAGGAAATCATCCCATTGTCACTCCTCGTCTTAGGTGTTTAAGATGCTTGATCTGTTTTAGACTCAAAATCCTTTGCTTATTTTTATTGAGTATCACTGGCACTACTCTGAAACCTTGTTCTTCTTTCTTCTTATTCTGGTTGAATCAATGAAACTTCATTGGTTCTTTTCAAAAAGCAATAATGGCATTAATGTACTTAAGTCTTCTTAACGTCTTATCTAATGGATTTTTTGATGTCTCGAAAGAACTTTTCTAAATGCACGTTAAGTATTTTTATTGTATTGAGAAAGTAAGAATTTAATGTTTACTTCAGAAAATAATTTATTAATGTATCTATGTTTTATATATATACAAATTAAAAGTTGTAACATGTGTCTCTCACCCTAATTAGATGGATCTATTCATATATATATATATATATATATATATATATATATATATATATATATATATATATATCTTATATATATATAATATATATATATATATATGTTATCATTGTATATATCAAAAGAAAGAAGATTAAAAAAGAAAAATATATTTATGATATGTATATGTATATTTTTAACATAAATATAGTTATACAATAACAACAACAAAACCTTAATCCACTTATCTACATGAATCCTTCTCATTTTTTCCATTATGTGTCATTCTCATTTAAATCAGTATACTAAGATAATTTTTTAACATCTTCAAGTCTTTTTTAGGTCTCTTATAGCTTTTCTTAACATAAGACAAATCTAATGCATCTACTCTCTTTTCTACCGCTTTATGTGTCAAAATCAACACTCTCCCTAATCTTATCTACCACCTTTCTTAACTTTTTTTCCAATATACTCATTTTCATTCTTCTAGAGTAAAGCCACTCATCCACCTAAGCATCCTCATCTCTAACACTTAATCTTATGCTTCTCTTTTTTTCCAATCACCATAAGTCATTGTATCTTACCATCATATAAAATTTTCTTTATGTTTATGTGGAGCTTTTCTATCACAATACATATTCTACTTCAACCATCCGACTTGAATTCTCTAATAACATCTCCATCTATTTCACCATCATTTTGAACAATAGAGCCTAAATATGTAACTTCATCTTATTAATGACTTGTTCACCTAATGTCACAACACTACCACTAAATTCTCAATAAATGACACTCCATATATTTATTTTTAGATCTACTTAACAAAAAACCTTTAGACTCTAATTGACCTCCATAATTCAAATTTCCTTTACTCCTCTCTTCTTATCAACAAGAAGAATGTCATCTAAAAGCATACACTAAACATCTTTCTTGTAAATATTAAGAACATCCTTAACTAAGTAAAGGATAAGCTTAAATCATATGTAATCCAAAAAAATAGGAAAATATTTTGTCAATCCTCCTTGTGTTTCACAAATAACAACTATTATACTTATCCTTAATGACATGAATATAACCAATATTAACTCTTTTCTTTCTAGAATCTCCAAAGAACTTCTAAAACTTTATCATAGCTTTCTCTATCAATAAATATCTATGAAAATCCTCCTTCCTTTCTCTATGCTTCTCCATCAAACCTTAACAAATGTATAGCATCCATAGTAGATCTACGGCATGAACAAATTGATTGTAAATTTCTTTATCATATCATTAATATGCTCATTATCTCTCCCATAATTTTAATGTATAACATTAACTTAATTCTCATAATTTGCACACTCTTGTGCATCTTTATTCTTAAATATAAACCAACAAACTATTTCTCCACTCATCTATCTTTTAGTCTTTAAAATGACATTAAAAAAGATTTGTAAAAGAAATTCCTTGATCTCCTAAATATTTCCCTTCATTAGAATATTATTCCTATTTGCTTTCCATATTTCATTTTCTTTAAAGCACTAAATTTACTAATCTGATGATAAAATAATTCTCTATTTTTGTTTAGTACTAATTGCTAAAATCAATCCAACTTTCATCCTTCATTGAAAAGTTCATCAAAATACTATTTTAAATATCCTTTTCTAAAAAAAGTATTTTATTATTTTCATCCTTATACATATAACTATGTCTTTACTTCTCCTATCTCTTTGGTTGGCTTCTTATACATACATCTTTCACCTTCTTTTATCTAATCTATTGTATAAATCACTAAAATAAATTTTTTTTCTCATATCTTTTCTTAGAACCTCATAGTCTTTATATCTTTCCCAATTCTCAGTTTTTACATCTAAACCAAGTTTATAACAATACTTCTTCTTTTTTAATCTTTTCTTGCATACTCGACTCCACCATAACTATTCTTATTAAAAGCTTTTTCTTTTGATTCTCTAAGCAAATCTTTATATGCTTAATTTCACTTCTTTATTTTTCCCACATAATGTTAGCTTCCTCATGAACATCCAAATTCTAATCTCTTTGGCTTGCTTTTAAAAATATTTTTATTTGTGTTCTTTAAGTGTCCCCATCTAATTCTAGACAATAATTTAATTTATTTTTCTCTTCAACCTTTCATCTTAAAATCTAAAACTAACATCGATGTTTACTTAGATTTTCACTTAAAATGACATTCAATCTTTTTTTTAATATAAACGATCTATTTTTCTTATCAAAATAATTAATCAGTGTTTACTAGATCCATTTTATAAACAATAATATGTTCATCTCCTAAAAAAAGTGTTAGAACCACAAAATCATAAGCTAAAGTAAAATCTAATATAGTCTTTACCTTCTTCATTAGTCCCTCAAATCCATAACATGAAACTTTTAAAATCTTCTCAACTCTATCACATGTCTATTTAAATCTCCTCCATAAATACTTTTCTTGAGAGGTATCTTTTGTATTAATCCCTCTAATTCATTCCAAAATTTTCTTTTCTTATCTCCAAACCTTGATATACACTTATAACATTGATAATCTTAATCAACAATAATCTTTAAAGTATAATTTTATCTCACATCTATTAATATTTATAACATTATCCTTAAACTTTTATCTATAATCACACATACACCTTTTCTAGTTACTTTTACAATCTTAAAGTTTAAAACCTAAACTATCTATCTCCTTGGACTTCTCCCAAACCCATTTAGTTTCTTGAACACAAAAAATATTTATCTTTCTATGAACCATAATATCTATTAATTCCATTAATTTACTAATACCATATTTCAAGATCTCCTAATTCTAGTTTCATCTAACTTCTTTGCGCATCAAATAATGTGAACTTGCTTATTTAAGCTCAACATTTGCTAACACATTTTTCATTCAAAATCTATTTTTAAATTGATAAGATAACACAATGATTTAAATGATTAAAAATAATGATTATTTTTTGACAATTTTACGTTGTCATGAAATGACAAAAACTTTTTACATCACTTGACCAAATATAGTGTTATAAACATATTTATATATATTTTATAAATATAAATAAGTGCAATATATTTTAATTTTACTATTAAAGTATGTTATTATTTCCATTAAAATCAAGTTATCATTTTAAGGAATGCTACATATTTAATACCTTCCATTTATATTCTTTATATATATATTATATATATATATATATATATATATATATATATATATATATATATATATATAAATTAGACAAATAAAATTCAAAATACTTTCTTTATTTTGAATAAATATTATATATATATATTAATTTGTAAATAAAATAAAGTAAAATAAAAAATGAAAAAGAAATGGGGATGGGTTAAATAAAAGAATATTAATTGATATATAAACTGTACAAATTTTATAAAAAATATATATTAATTAAATTAAATTTTAAAATAAAATCCAAAATCCCCTCATATCTTCTCACCCACATGCCTGTGTCCTTGACGGTTTTGCAAAAAGACAAAGGAAATAGTTTTTTTTAATAATTCCTATTCCTCTCTAGAAAAAAAAAAGAAAAAAAAAAAAGAGAGAAGAATTTCTGATTTCTTTTTTCCCGCATCCGCTCGGTCCTCAGAGTCTCTCGACTCAGCTTCTCACACTCGATCTGAAGAAATGAAACCTCGCCTCCTCTCGTTGAAATTCTCATGCTCTCGTCCTCCTTCGAGCTTCATGACAAGCGCAATCGATTCTCCTCGAATCCTTCCTCACATCTGACCGAGCGTCATCGTAATTATCTCCTTCTCCGGTCTCTCTTAAATGAGGGCAGCTGAGACCTCCGTCATCAGGCGAGTTCCTCTCGGATACCTTGATTCCTCTTCTGATCATTCCTTTTGCCACAGCCGAGAAGAACTCCATCACAGACATTCCTCTTGGTCTCCGACATTTTTCCCATTTCTTTCCCTTCTCTCGGCATACCCTTTCTGGAATCTCTCGTGAATCTGACTCCTCCAAAACACAACAGTTCATAGCATTCAATGTGTTTCAACCTACCTAAGACCGATCCCTTCCTATCTGTACAGGCCATCCGTCCAATTGAACACGCAACTGTCTCTTCTTGAGCCCTCTTTGCCTCTCAATTTAGGCACGAAATATGCTACCTGGCTTTTCATCTCCATTTCTCTTCCCAGATTGAAGGCCACCTTCACTAAATCGAGCTACCTTGTCTACCTTTTTAACCCATTTTCTACAACCAACGTCTTCACTCTAGGATCCTTCCAACTGTAGCTTCCTGCTGCCAGAATCAATGACTTCTCATTGTTGCTGCTCAACATACCTCCTCTCCTCCAACTCTACAAACTATAGCAACTTTCCTACCTTCGTTGACCTGCTTAGACACCAAACCGAGAAGTTGCCAAAGTCCCACTTATCCTCATTCTCTTCTCTTCATAAACATTAAAAAAAATCATTATTATTATTGGTTGTCAAATCAGCCACTTTGTTGATCATTACAAATGTGCAACAAAATGAGTTTGAATATGTGTAAAAAAATATATGTAATATGTTTGATTTTATATAGATTTGTATACCTCATCATGCTCATTAGGACATGATAAGATAAAAATTAGTTGAGATGTTTTTAAAACAAAACACTCAAAGAGGCGTGATTAGATATTATTAGATCGATCTACATGTCAATCTTGAAATTTATAAATTTGACTTAAAAAAAAAAAGGAAATCAAAACTTACTTAAGCACTAAAAAAAATCTAAAACTAAAATTAGACTAAGAAAGTAATGTAAATGTGAGTATTGAACAAACAAATAAAAAAAGTTACAAGGATTTAAAAAAAAATTGAGAACCCACCCAAATTTTGAGCTTGAATTTTTCTCCTTCTCTTTAAAGATTTCAAACTCAAGCATATGAAATGAAGCCTATAGCACTCCAATTTATAAGGAGAGAATGAACATCATTTGATGACTTGCTCACAAATATAAATATGATTTTCAATTGAATAATTAAATTTTAATGCAATTTGCATTGAGAACTAAGTTGAATAAGTGACTAGTGTTGATGTTGAAGATCTATTCAATAAGCAGAATTACAATATTTTATTCTAAGCTTAAAAATAATTTCAATTGAGCATCAAGCTTAGAAAATAAATATGAAGCTTCGATATCTCACATATGAGCAAATGTGAATTTCGGTATTTCATCAGCTAACATGGACAAGATTTATCATTGATTATTTCAAATGTCAGATTCTTGAATAATAACAAGCATTACAAAGCTGCTCGATTAACAAATAATTTATATTTTAATTCATATTAGGTAAGATGAAAGAGAGTTGAATAAATTTAAATGAGGCATAAATAATTTGGTAGCTCATCAATAGCTTGAATGCAATTCTTGCAATATCCATTTATCAAATTGAGATGTAAATAGAGTGGGTGAGTGAATCAAGTCACTCAAATCTCACTTCCACCTCCACTTTCTCTTTGCCTTCACCTTCACCTCAAAAGTAATTCATCATCGAATCTACATTCTTTGTTGTGAAAGCGATCTAAATTAAAATTTACACAAATTATAGAGCTTCCTTCAATCCAAAAATTAGAAAATTTTCATTCTAATTATGATTTTTATTAATTAGATGAAATTATTTAAGCTAATAAGCCTACATGTGCTTGTATATATAAATTTAAGTGTAAATTTCAATATAAAAAAATGCATTAAGTTAGGATTAAATAAAAATATAAAATGAATATCATAATTTAAAATAAAATTATTTGAATTATCAAAATACCCATATGAAACACAATGTTGAATGTTTAAATTTAGGTGTTTGAAGATCTTTGCTGGGTTAAAACTAAATTGACTTAAATATCTTACAAAATTATGCAATTATTTTGACAAGAAACAATCATTTTGAAAACTAAGCATATTTTTAAAATTCAATATTCTAAATATATATGTATGTATGCTTCATCGATGGCGAATTTTGAATACATTTGAGATCTTGGGACATGATTCTTTTCCATCTTTGGTTAATATATATATACTATAGTAGCAACAAAATTTTTAAAAATTTCAAAATAAATTAATGATTTAAATGAGTAATAAACTAAAATTATTAATGGATAAGAATCTATATTAAAAGAATAATTATATATAGTATACTTTTATTACATTATTGTCTTGTTCTGTAGTATCTCTACATTTTGAAAGTATGAGGTAAAATGATAATTGATGATTACTAATCCCCATCATTCATTTGTGCAGAATAGATCTACAAAATACTCCTTTCAGCATTGATAGGCATTGGTGTAAACATTCGCTTAATAGCATGATCATTAACACATGAGATGTTGGAGCCATTCAATTTGAGCATGAATTTTCCAAAACTTTACAATCAAGTACCTATCCATGGAGCACTAGGAAATGCTAGAAGACCTCGGTTCAAGCTCCTACACATTCTCCAATCCATTACAACCATCCTATTAAGATCCCTCAAAGAGAGCTTTGTTTGAAAAAACTGTCCCATGATGAAGAGGACCGTCATTAAATTATCTTTAATGCCTCATGGTACAACTACTTTGCCAATTGAAACTTTCATACAAAGGAGACATGATTTTGAGGCTTCCTCATCGAAGCAAATTAGATATTGACCTCACTTTTGTGAGTTCTTGTGGAGAAAAATTCCCACACACACATAGAGTCGTTAAATCTAATGAAAGGAGAAGGCAAAATTATATATGTGAAAATTTGTCTCACACGTATCTAGATATACTTATTGGTGATTGATCGTCATCAAGGTATAGTGTACTATCTCAAAAGGAGTCACTACCCTTTAATGGAACCCCATGAATAAGGACTCTAGGATGATGTGCATATGTGATTCTTCCTTTTACTTTAAATGGAAAAAATAAAGTAGGGTTTATTTTAAATCTTCATTAAGTTCTTAGCAAGCCCCTACATTAATTACATCTAAGGGATGAGATCCTTTAGAAAACTCATTAAGGTAAATGATGGTTGTCTCAAGACTTCAATGGAGGGACTATCATTCGATTATTTTGTATTTTAAAGATCAAATGGGATTGATCAAAGAGGGAGTTATTATGCCAAAATGGAAAATAAGTAGGAGATGCTCATGATAGAAACTGCAAGAATCTCAAACTATCTAAAATTGGGTTTACATTTTAGAAAAATTTAATTTATTTGAGTTATATTTTCATTAAAATTTTAGACTTAAGATTCCTTAACACAAGGGAAAATGTAGGTGATGAACTATGCTTATGGCCTACAAAGGGGAGAAGCAACCTCAGAACTTAAATCTAGGGAGCTTCGGTGAGGCCGAAAGAACAACCTAAATCTAAGGCAAAAATGGGTAATTAGATTGCCTCCACAAGAGAGGACAAATCACCCGACAACTTGTACTTACAACCGCCTAGGGGTGGCTGCCAATTAACTCATCCTATGATTTCAAATACATATAGACAAGTCTTTATGCTTATGCAAGATAGCTAGGTCCTTAAAAAAGAGACTATGTCCTTAAACTCACTCCCTAAAGAGATTAGATTATGTAAAGGGACTAGATCATGTAAAGGGACATGTTTCAAATGACCTAAATCTAATGTAATTTAAATTTCATTTTATTTCATTTTTGGATAATTATTTTGACTCATAATGATTTTATGACTAATATGAAATCGATTATTGGCCAAAATCAATGAGAAGTTTAGAGGTGAGTTTCCACCACCTCAAAGGTCAAGTGGTTCTCGCAAAGATGGAAGCCCTCCAATCAAGAGTGAAATAAGATGCATTTGTGCATGATATTATAAAGAAATGCTCATCCATATGCTAATTTTTTTGTCTTAATTTTAATCCTAAGCTTTAGGTGAGGTTACGAGTTGTTTAATTTTAATTTGAATTGTTAAGTCGGGTAAAAGATTTATTTTTTTCCTAAAGAGCTTAATCTACATCTAGGCAAACATAAAGCAAGGAAGAAACTAGGAAAGCATGCCACTTAATGCAAAAGCAAAATAAATCATCAAATAATTTATAAAGTTAATCGCAAAAAGACTAAATGGTCATTTGTAGTCGGGCATCACCGCACAAACCCAAAAATATCAAATTGGGTAGCCGAGCTCTACCCTTATACAACTCAGGTTACAAATGAATTAAATTATAATTTAAGCAAAGGAATTCATTGTTATGGGGGTCTTCAAGCTTTATTCTTCCTTCTTCTTTTCTTCTTTCTCCTCTTCTTCTTTTCTTTTGTTTCTTCTTCTTCTTTTGGTTCCTACTTTGGATGGTTGGATGGTAGATGCTCCAAGGTCTCACATGGTGTATAAGATGAGATCTTATGACCAATGTTCATCCTAATCCCCATAACAAATCATTCCAATATCCTAAATATACAAACTTTTACATGAAAAGGAAAGAATAAATCTAACTAACACCAAAAAAATAAGGTTAGTTAAATCACACACACACAAATCCCAAGCATGTATATTGGACTTATCACCTCACATATGGTGACTACCCACTATGGATTATGCAAGGGTATAAATGCAGCAAAGCATTTATATTTTTATTTATGATATCACCCCTTAGCACAATCCCCACAAAAAAAATAATAGTTAGACTAAGCACGTACCATTCATTCTTGAGCATACACCCTAACATCATTAAACATTCATCAAAACAAAACATAACATCAAACCATACGACCTAACTAAAGCTAGAAGTGGTGACTTGCTAATGTGTGTGTGCTTTGAAGGTTTGTGTGGCATACTTAGACCTTAGGTTCAAGTTTTAGTGTGAAGGACATGTTCAACATAGAGGAGGATTTTATTTAAGTTGTTTAAGTGTTATGGGTCATTTTTATTTCATGTTTTAATTTGATTTGAGTGAAACCTACAATTAATTATTAAGTTATGAAGAGAGGGAAAGAGAAGAGAACTTCTCTTTCCTTCCTTAATCCTTAAGTAATTTCTAAGGTAAGTTCACATTTTAATTTCATTTAGGTGAATATTTTAGTACATCTTTAATCAATCCTAAGTTTAGATAAACCCTAAAGAAACTTATTCAAAGAAAGGCATTTTAAGATTAAATAAAATGAATCAAAATTCACAACACACATTACTTAATTCTTTCCCAACATATATAACATGAATGTGGATGGACCCTAAGCATATATATACATGCAAATAGTAATTAACACACTTTATGATGCATGCTAAGTAATCCATTTAAGAAAATTTAGAAGTTTAAACATGTATGATTTTCTTAAGTAGAAAGGGTTTTCCTTATCCAAAATTTCACATACATGCATGAAAGTAAGAAAGATATAAGTGAGTACATCGCCATTATTAACCAAAGGTGTAAGTTATAAGACTAACTTAGATCTACTTAAAGCCTCACAACCTCGGGGTTGTCCAGACTAATATACCACTTTCCTTAAGTACTAACATGCATATAAAAAATGAAATGGAAAAGGAATATGCAAAAGTTGTTTAATAGTTTCATTTTGTTTATGCAATTTATTCATGCAAGCATAAGCAATCCTTCTTAGATGATGGCATAGGGATGAATATTTGAGATTAAGTAAGTGTTGAGTTTTCAAATGAACCCTACATCTTACCTATTCAAAACTATGCTAACATAAGAAAGGAAGAAAATGCTACACTAAACATGACTTTATAATCTATCACATGCAAGCTTATAATTAATATATAAGAATATCAAACTTTAATTTGATGTTTCATTTATAGGTTTTGAAAATACTTTGGATTTATTAGTGATAATAGCCACTCATATTTTACTTTAGCCAACACATGCACATTTGACATAAAGTAAACAATTTCATTTTGAAATATGAAATTATGAATGCATGAATCACATGACATACAATTTAACATGTTGGGAAAGATCTATAGCATTGCATTCATGTAAACAAACTCACTTTAGTCAAATCTTAAAGACATCCTTAAAGAATAAGACAATTTTGAATAAATCAAACTGAATTTCAAAATGATTTTACTTTTGTTTGAAGTCTGATTTAATTTTAAAAGGGTGAGATGAGTTTGTTGTTCTTAACCCCTTCCCACATGTTTTTTATTTTTGTTTAATTTTTATATAATTAAATCCATTTTTAAGTGTTGATTAGGTTAGAGTATGAATTAAGTAGCTTAATTAACCCTTACATAGACCATAATAAAAAATTAACTAAGTAATTATGAGCCAATGAGATGACATAAAACCCAAAGTATTTAAATTTGCAATGCACCTAATAATGAAAAGGCCTAATGTAATTTAGCTCACAATTAAAGTTAATTAAGCAAAGGGTTTAGCTTAACTACTTTTAAAACACCCTTCATACTTATGAAAGAAGTTTTAATTTATTGAACTTAAGTTATTAAACAAGCATCTACCCAAGGTAGATTAATTAACTAGAATTTAGAATTTTTGAAAGTTGTTTAAAGGGATAATTGAATCAACCCCTTAATTAAGAGGGGATTAAGGAGAAAAGGGGTTTAGGAAATAGCTTGGGGAAATACCCCAATTATTCCATAAAATCCCCATTGGATCTAAATCAACCTTAATCATAGGTAAATCCACTAATCATACCAATTTTCCTTAATTATATGAAGGGTAATTAGGGAATGAGTTAGCAATTTTTCCTATTAAGACCTCAATAAATTTCAAGAAAATTCATAGAGGTCATCCCCAAAATGAACCCTAGACATTTGAGATTTGGTGACTTTAGTGAATAATTAACTAATTAACATTCTCAAAACCCAAATTGGAGAAAAGGAATTCAAAATATATTGAAAATAATTTAAAAATATTCTAGATGAAATTATCTATCAGGCATTTTTATTTTTATTATTTTTTGATTTTTTTTATGAGGACTTATAATTTTAGAAGCTATGATTAATTAATTAAATAACTAATCCCACTAATACCCATCATGACGTGATGCATGGCAAGCAGTGCGCTTTACACGTCGCACCATGAGCTACCCATAAACATCAAATCAAGGGGCTAGCGCTTTTATCTTAGTCGTGATCAAAGATCGGACGGTAATGCTTAAAATAGAAAAGGGATTTATAAAATGTGTTAATATCTCACCATCTAAAAGTGGATGGGATGAGATGTGAGTTCTTCCCGAGGATGAATGTGAACCATTCACGCATCAGGGGAGATTTGATCTTTGCATAAATTCATTCAAGACTCAACCCACACCATCTAAAGGACTAGAGCGGCCAATCCAATGGTGGATTTCACCTGCAATGAAAATTCCTTTCATAAAGGACCTACACCTATCAATCTAAGTGGTCGAAAAATCACTAACCTCACCGGTGCTCGAGATTGATGAGGTAGCTTCGTCTAGTGAAGACGAAGCCCTGTTGAAGTTCCTAGGTCTTGAGGTTGAGTGGTTGAATGGGTGGACCAACTCCTCCTAATCTCCCTTGCATCTTTGATTGGGTGAGTTCTTCCTTGTTGGGAACTCATAGCTTGCTTTGGTCCTTGGATGATGAGTGTAGAAGGAATTAGGTAAAGACCAAGTGTAGATGAAGTTGGGAATTAGATCAAGCTCCCCTGTTTTGCATTGTGAAAAACTGAAGAATGGAAGATTCAAATCCTCTTTTGGGGCCTTGGGAAAGCTCTCTTTGAGAGTTCCTGGGTTCCTCAGTATGAGTCAATTCAAATTTTTGTGGAATAGGGGGAGTATATCTCCCCCTATGAAAATTGGACGGCCAGCAATGAGCTTGCCATTTTGATCCAATTGACCTTATAGAGTGGGCTATTTAGGTTGTTAGATCAATGCACATGGTCGCTTTGGCCAGAGGTTGTTAGATCAATGAGCATGAGGGGGAGTTTGAAAATTGAATTTTGCCATAGGTAGTCGGGTTTGGTCCATGGGCCAAATGGGTTGACCCAAACTCATTGGGTTGAGTGCACCACTCATCATTAAGTCCCCTTGAGCTTTTAGGAAAGCCTCAAGTGATTGTGATGAGTGTATGACCAAAATACCAATGGGCTAGGCCAAAATTTATTCTATGCCTAGGGTTAAAATAGTCATTTTACTATTTTTTTCAATTTGGGTATGTTTGGTATGTTGAGAAAAATAGGTTTGGTGAAGTTCCAATGGATTTGGAATCCATTTGATAGGGTTTGGCTCATGTTGATCCATTTAGGTCAAAATGGGTCAGTCAAGTTGAATTAATTGGTCAAATTGGGTCAAAAAGGTTGGGTCAAGTTCATATGACCATTTGAAATTTTGGTGCCTTTGGTTTGGTTCAATTTGGATTAGATTTGGTTTTGGATCATATGACTCATTTAGGTCAAATGGGTCAAGTTGACCATTTTACCCATTTGACCTATTTGGGTTGATCAAGGTAGGTTTAGGTTTGGTTAGTAATATGGAGTGGATTGATATCTTTATTTCCAATCAATTTGGGTTAGGTAATTTTGGCTCAACATGACCCTTTAGGTTATGTTGGTCTAAGGTCAATTAGCTAGGTTGGGTTTAGTTGGCCGGCTTTGGTCAAGTTCCACAAGTGATTTGGGATGGACTTGACCCATTGGTTTCAATCAATTTGGCTTAGATCAAGTTTTGACACATTTTGGCCCTTTAGGTAAAAATGGGTCAACTTGGGTCAAGTGGGCTAATTGGGGTAGGTTAGGCTCAAATGTTGGCTTGGTCAAAGTCAAACATAGGTCATGAGTGAACTTGGATCAATGGTTTCAATCAATTTAGCCTATGGTGGAATTTGGCTATGTTAGGTTTCATTTTAGGTTAAATGTTGACTTAGTCAACCCTTAGGTTTGATTTGATTTGACCCAATTTGATTGATTGATCATCCCATGATGATTGTTGATCATGATGGGAGGAAAGTATGAGTTTGGTTCAATCCAATTTGGTTAGGATCAAAAGTTGGCTCCTAAGGGTACTTTAGGTCACTTTGGGTCAAGTGAGCCTAAGTGGGTCAAATGACTTGGTAAAGCTTGATTTGAAGTTGATTGATCTTGTATATAGACTTATGATTGAAATATAAATCCATTTACAAGAGGTTTGAGTCAAATGGATTTTGATCCATTTGAAAATTTCATATTCAAAGGAAGAATATGAAGGGTTTTGGTTTGATTTTTGATTTGGGTTTTGATTTGAGTTTGGATTTATATATGCGCTCATGATTATAGGATTGATTGAACCATGAGAGAAAATCAAGAGTTTGGCTAAGTTTAAGATTTTGGCTTGAAAGGCTTAGATTTGGCCTTGGGTGGATTTAAATTTGATTTTTGGAGTTGATTTTGATTGCTTGAATTTATATTTCATTTATATATGTGAATATAAATGAGAATATAAATTGATCATGAGAAAATTTCAAGAGTTTGAAAGAGTTTAATCATGATTTGGTTAAATCATTAAAAGAATTTAAAGGATTTAAGAGAATTTTAATTTGAAATTTAATTTTGAATTAGATTTGATAGATTTATATTTATATTTTATTTATATGAGAACATAAATGAGAATAAATTGATTTTGAAAATCCTATGAGTTTGAAATGGTTTGATCAAAGTTTAGGTTAAATCCATTAATGGAAAATTAAGGGATTTAAGAGAATTTCAAGGATTTTAAATTTGGAACTTAATTTTAGGCTTTGATTTGATTGATTTATATTTATATTTCATTTATATATGAGAATATAAATGAGGATATAAATAAGTTTTGAAAATCCAGGATTTGAATTGATTTGATCAAGGTTTAGAGTTGATTTTGGTTAAGTCCTTTAATGGAAAATTTAAAGGGACTTGAGGAAAATTTCATGAATTGATTTGGAATTTTGAATTTGATTTGATGGGTTTGAATTTATATTTCATTTATATATGAGAATATAAATGAGAATATAAATGGATCATGAGAAAATCTCAAAGGTTTGAATAGGCTTAGATCATGATTTTGGCTAAGTCCTTAAGAAAGGGTTGACTTAGAAATTTGAACTTAGGAATTTTTGATGGATTTTAATCATGAGTTTCAATCACTTTCAATTATGGATTTCAATCATGGAATTGAATCATAGATTGATTTGAGTTTGGAGAAAATCAAATAGAATTGATTTGAGTTTGACTTGAAAGAAGGAAAGTGAGGAATGGTTTAAGCTAAAGGGTAGGAGATTTTCCTAACACCCATAAGGCATGACTGACCATATGGTAACTCTAAGTCTTCTAGTGGGAGTGTGTCCACCTAACAACTAGATTTTTCTTAAGACTGAAGCCTTAAAATTTAAGAGAAGTCTTATGCCTAAGATGGAGGTGTTGAGAGCTCATTCTAAAATGAGGTCAGCAGTTCTCAACTTTTTCATGTATCTAGACTCTTTTTGAAACTAAAATTAGTCTTAAGATACTTCTAGTGATTAGGTGAACACATAACCAAGTCTAGAGACTTAGAAGAGTTAGCCATAAATGTTATGCCTTAGAAATTTAGGAAGACTTGCCATCCTATAGCCTTAAACCTAATCCTTGCTTCCTTCCTCAAACCAAACCTCAAATTCAAACCCAAATCATAAATCCAATTCCAAATCAAATAATTGAAGCCCATGATTAAATTCAAATTCCAAAACCCTTCGTAAGCCCTGTGATTTTATCTTATGGACTTAACCTTTAACCTAATTCAAATCACTAATTCAATTGATTTTCTCAAATATCCATTCAATCTCAAATCAAATTTCAACCCAAATTCTAAATCAACTGGTTGAAACCCAAAATCAAATTCAAATTTCAAAATCAATCCCAAGCCATATGAAATACCATCATATGCTTAGCCAAAACTCCCAAAACCAAATCAAACTTGGTTGATTTCTTTATAAATCAATCATTACTTCATTTATATCCACAAATTTAAATAAAACCCCTCCCTCCAATGACAAAAATAAATTAAACTAAATCAATTCCTACTTAAGCCTTTTGACCAACATCCTAAGGCTTGGTCAAATTTGCTTCCAAATCACTCCAAACTCAAGTGATTTTTTTATGAATCATTTATATCTTCATTTATATTCACAAATATAAATGAAATATAAATCCAAATGGCCAAAACCAAACTCAAATCAAATCAAATTTCTAATTTTAGCCTTTTTAGCCAATTTCTTGAACTTGGCTAAATGATGTCCAAATCAATTCAAAACCCATGGTTTTCTTTATAGATCAATCACTCTTTCAATCACTTACCCAAATATAAACACAAACTACAATCATCAAGCCAAATCCAAGTCAACTCAAGTCAAGCCCATGTTGATACCTTTTGACTTTAAACTGTCATATGAACCAAAATCCATTTAACCAAACCATTGATTTATATTTCAATAGGCTCATATGTGAGTTCAACTAAACTTGAATCAAGTTATGATCAAGCCAATTGACCCATTTAGGTCCACTTGACCCAAAGTGACCTAAAGACCCTTTTTGAGCCAAGTTCTAATCCAACCAAATCGAATGAACTAAGCCCATCCAAATCCCACATCTTGATCAACAATCATCCTAGGGTGATCAACTACCTTGAATTGGGTCAAACTAAGTCAACCTTTAGCCCAAATGAAACCTAAACTAAAACCCACCATATACCAAATTGATTGAAACCATTGATTCAAACCAATTCATAATCAAGGATTGAACATGACCAAACCTCAATGAGCCAAACCAAGTCCAATTGGCCATTTGACCTAAGTTGACTCAAATTGGCCTAAATAGCCAAAATGGGTCAAATAATGATTTGATCCAAATTGATTGCAACCAATGACTCAAGTTCATTCCAAATCATTTATTGAACTTGACCAAAGTTATGATTGAGCCCAATTTGACCAATTGGTCAACTTGACCTAACTTAGCCCAAATTAACCTAAAAGGTCAAATTGGCCAAAATTTAAATTAAACCAAAATAAAATCAAACAAAAACCTACAATCATTTTTAATTAACCAATTGAACATGAACCAATACCTAACCCAACCCAATTTCATCAAATTGGTCAAATTGGTCAACTTAGCCCATTTGACCTATTTGAATCCAAATGAGCCAAAATCAAACCTAAGCTAAATTAATCAAAACCACTTGAACCAAAACTCTTCAAAACATCATTTGAACCTAACCCAAGCCTTGATTTGACCCAATTTGACCAATTGGTCAACCCAACCCAACTTAACCCATTTGAACCCATTTGACCATATGAAGCCAAACCACCCCAAATTAACCCATGGGACCTTAGGAGCTGGACAAACCCGACCCAAACCAACCCTAGATCATTCCCAAACCAATTCAAGTGGGAGCCAACCCAAGGGAACTAATCATTGGACAAGCCTCCCCACATTAGATTCTTTCCATAAGAGGCATGGTCCACTCTCCCATCACCATGACAGCCATCCAAGTGCCAAATGGGGTGTACCTTGGCTTCCTAGCCCACCCTAGAATAGTTAGGATAAACAATGGACCAAGGGGAGTCCACCTCCTCCCCTCTCAAGACAAAACTGAGCACCTAAATGACCAAACTCAATCCTCTCATATCTTAGCTTGAGCTCCCCTTCACTCCTCTAGCAACGTGGAGCAAATGGCGACCCCTCCGACGCCTTGATGGCGATGAATTGACATAATTTTAGAGATGGATCCCATTCATCCATCACCCTCAAAAATTGTTACAATTCGCACTAGGAGAGCCCCTTGAGTGATTTTTGAAATCCCATAGAGTTTTCTAGAGCATTCCAAAGCCTCTCGAGCTCGGATCTCTTTCTATTGTGCATAGAATAAATAGGGGAGGCCAATCCGAAGTTCCATTTCCTCTATACTCAACCAAATCTCAATCAACCTTGCACACACCATCACTACACCTTGCCGAGCAGTACCAAGTCATTTCCCAAGCTTTCATGCTACTGGAGGTCTAAGTTCGATCAGTGAACCTCCTACATGCATGGATTGGTCATCCAAGTGGCTCTCTTCAAATTGAGGTCCAAGCTTCTCAACAGGGCTTCATTTCTACCAAATGAAAACTACCTCGATCCCACCGCGGACATTAGCTCTGAGGTAATTCCTCAAAAGTTTAGAAAAATGTGTTGGTCATTTTCGAAGTGAATTTGCATTTGAGCCCATCATAGCCGTTGGATCCTTATGGATCCTTCGCGCGAAGGTGTGGGTTGAGTTTGGAGTGGATTCAAGCTTGGGTGAGCTCGGATCGAGCGATCCATGGCAGACAGGCTCCGTCATTCATCGCTCGAAGGAAGATGGATCACGGGCCGTCCATTCCGTGTGATTGGAATAGACGGCCGTAATCAAATGCATAGAATCCCTCTATGTTTCCTTCTTAATCATGGGATTTGATCTTGGCCGTCCGATCTTAGATCGGACGGTCCACGAGAAAGTGTGTTCGTTGCAATCTGAGTGAGCTTCCTGATTTGACAACTTAAATACCCTACCCCATGGAGCTATGTGGAATGTGCCTTTGTGTAAAGCATTCGTTAGCCGATTAAGGGTTAATTAAGACTATTTTAATTAATTTTTAAGCCTTAAACTTCCTAAAAGCATAACTAATCTTAAGAAAATCCAAAAAAAATATAAATGATGGCTCATTTTGAATATATTTCAAAGGGGAATCCAAGACAATTATTATTATTTAATTTTGAACAGTTATTTCTGCTTACTTAAGATTTAATTAAAAATTTAATTAGCCTAATTACTCTCTAATTAATTACCCAATTAATTTTAAACTTTTAAGAGATATTTAGGGATTTCTCCTCTATTTTCTTGGAATTTATTAGGTAGTTAGTTAGGAAATTGATTAAGCCTTAATTACTCTCTTAACTTAATTAATGATAATTAATCAAATGAGCTGATTGATCAAATGAATGAGGAATTGATCCATCAATTGAGTTCATTAGCCTCATTAATAGTGGAGAAACTTACAAAATGGGTTGGGACCCTCTTCCAATCTTTTCCTTAAGTCTTCTTCATTCCCTCTTTAAAATTAATTAATTAATCAAATTAATCAAAACCCAAATAATATTTGAACTTTAATTAACAAATTGAAAAGATTTAGGATTGAGACTTAGTCTTCTTTCTTCGTCTCTTCCCCTAAGTCCGTTTCATATTGTTGATTAAGGATAATTAGGATTTAATTAAATAATTAATGAACTTAATTAACTTGATTAAACCTACCTTCCTTAAGTAACTCTTGGGTAGCTCTTTGGGTGTTCAATAACCTAAAGAGAGAGCTAATGAAATTATGGTTAGCTCACATGTGTGAGAAAACCATAAAAGTAATTAAGTGACTCATTTAAGCTTAATTGACTATTAATTATGAGCCAATTGCATTAGACCTCTTTCATTTCTTAGGAGCATTGCTAATTTACTTTTCATGTGGTTGCATCTCATGTTGGCTCATCATTATTTAGTTAATTAGCTTAAGGTGAC
>CM038223.1:98197195-98287070 GCA_021442155.1 Cymbidium sinense
CCGGTATATTTTAAAACACAACCTGCCACACTCATCGCGCATTTAATTTTAGACTAATATTATCGATCTATCTCCCATGCCGAAACGTCAAATTCTAGACTAAATTGACTTAAAAATAAAAAAAGAGGAAATCAAAACTTACTTAAATGCACTAAAAAAAATCTAAAAAACTAAGAAAGTAATGTAAATGTGAGTATTGAACAAACAAATAAAAAGAGTTACAAGGATTTAAAAAAAATTGAGAACCCACCCAAATTTTGAGCTGGAATCTTTCTCCTTCTCTTTAAAGATTTCAAACTCAAGCATATGAAATGAAGCCTACAGCACTCCAATTTATAAGGAGAGAACGAACATCATTTGATGACTTGCTCACAAATATAAATATGATTTTCAATTGAATAATTAAATTTTAATGCAACTTGCATTGAGAACTAAGTTGAATAACTAGTGACTAGTATTGATGTTGAAGATCTATTCAATAGGCGTTTGAATTACAATATTCTATTCTAAGAGAATTAAAAATAATTTCAATTGAGCACAATCAAGCTTAGAAAATAAATATGAAGCTTGATATCTCACCTATGAGCAAATGTGAATTTCAGTATTTCATCAGCTAACATGGATAAGATTTATCATTGATTATTTCAAATGTCAGATTCTTGAATAATAACAAGCATTACAAAGTCGCGATTAACAAATAATTTATATTTTAATTCATATTGAGCAAGATGAAAGAGAGTTGAATAAATTTAAATGAGGCTGATAAATAATTTGGTAGCTCATCAATAGCTTGAATGCAATTCTTGCAATATCCATTTATAAAATTGAGATGTAAAGTAAATAGAGTGGTGGAGTGAAGAGTCACTCAAATCTCACTTCCACCTCCACTGCTTTGCCTTCACCTTCACCTTAAATTCGCATCACATCGACTAATTCTTCAGGGCATGTATATACTAAATTCAAATTTACACAAATTATGAGCTTTCTTCAATTCAAAATTAGAAAATTTTCATTCTAATTATGATTTTCAAAATCAATGATTTTATTAATTAGATGAAACTATTTAAGCTAAAAAGCCTACATGTGCTCGAATATAGGAATTTAGAGTGTAAATGTCAATATCTGAAAAGGCTACATGCACTAAGTTGGGATTAACTAAAAAATACAAAATAAATATCATAATTTAAAAATAAAATTATTTGAATTATCAAATACCCGTATGGGCCTCGACACAGTATTGAATGTTTAAATTTAGGTGTTTGAGGATGCTGCGCTGGTTAAAAACTAAATTGACTTAAATATCTTACACCAAAAAAATTATGCAATTATTTTGAGAAACAATCATTTTGAAAGCTGAGCATATTTTTTAAAATTCAATATTCTAAATATATGCTTATGTATGCTTCATCGAGAGATTGGTATTAATTTTGAGCCCATAGATTTACACTGGGACATAATTCTTTTCCATCTTTGGTTAGTTATATATAGTATAATAAGAACAAAATTTTTAAAAATTTTAAAATAAATTAATGATTTAAATGATTAATAAACTAAAATTATTAATGGATAAGACTCTATTGAAAGAATAATTATATATAGTATACTTTTATTACATTATTGTCTCGTAGTATCTTTACATTTTGAAAGTATGAGATAAAATGATAATTGATGATTACTAATCCCTATCATTTATTTGTGCAGAATGGATCTACAAAATACTCCTTTCATTGTTCAGCTAGGGCATGGTGTAAACATTCGTTTAGCTAACGTCATCATTAGCACATGAGATGTTGGAGCTACCATTCAATTTGGTAGCATAGATTTTCCATCCTTTGCAGCTACAACTTCTGAAGTACCTATCCATGGAGCACCTGTCCGAGGCCATGCTGGAAGGCCTCAGTTTACCGAAGCTCCTACACATCAGATTCGCCAATCCATGCAACAACCATCCTCTATTAAGGAGATCCCTCAAAAGAGAGCTTCGATGTTTGAAAGACTAGGTCAGCCCGAAGCCCCTATGATGAAGAGGACCGTCATTGGGCAAACTCTATCTCTAATGCTTCATGGTACAACTACTTTGCCAATTGAAACTTTCATACCTAGGAGACATGATTTTGAGGCTTCTTTATCAGGAAGCAAATTAACTAGATATTGACCTCACTTTTGGAGTGAGTTCTTGTGGAGAAAAATTCCCACACACATATAGAGTCGCCTTCAAATCATGGTGAAGGCAAAATTATATATGTGAAAATTTATCTTGGTAAGACGCCACGTAGATCCGCAGATATACTTATTCAGGTGGTCAGATACGTCATCAAGGTATATTGTACTATCTCAAAAGACAGAAGTCACTATCCTTTAATGGAACCCATGACCTCAATAAGGACTCCTAAGGACGATGGGTCTGCATATGTTCCAGAGATTCTTCCTCGACTTTAAATGAAAAAGTAAAGTAGAGTTTAGTTTAAATCGGGTTCGTTAAGTTCTCGGTAAGCCCCATTAAAGCATAAACATACAGATCCTTTAGAAAAATTTTCGATTAAGGTAAATGATCGTTATCTCTCAAAGACTAGGAAGGACTACCATTCGATTGTTTTGTATTTTGAAGATCAAATGTGATAGATCAAAAGAGGGAGTTATTATCGAAGCCAAAATGGAAAATAAGTAGGAGATGCTCACGATGATAGGAAACCTAGCAAGCATCTCAAACTTTCCTAAAATTGGGTTTTACATTTTAGAAATTTATTTAATTTATTTGAGTTACATTTTTCATTAAAATTTTAGGACTTAAGATTCCTTAACATAAGATTAAGGAAATGCCTAAGAGGTGAGGAACTATGCTTATGGCCTACAAAGGGGAGAAGTAACCTTAGAACATAAATCTAGGGAGCTTCGGCGAGGGCCGAAAACACAACCTAAATTTAAGGCGAAAATGGGTAATTAGTTTGCCTCTATAAGAGAGGACAAATCACCCGACAACTTGGACTTACAACCTGGGGTGCTAACTAACTCATCTATGATTTCAAAATACATAGACAAGTCTTTATGCTTATGCAAGATATGTTATTTTTATTTTAAAAGAGACTAAGTCCTTAAACTCACTCCTAAAGAGACTAGATCATGTAAAGGGACTAGATCATGTAAAGGGACATGTTTCAAATGACCTAAATCTAATGTAATTTAAATTTCATTTTATTTCATTTTTGGATAATTATTATGACTCAAGCTAATAGGATTTTATGACTAATGAGAAATCGATTATTGGCCAAAATCAAAGTTTGGAGCTAAGTTTCCTCACCCTCAAAGGTCAAGTTTGACTCTGGCAAAGATGGAAGCTCCAATCAAGAGTGAAATAAGATGCATTTATGCATGATATTATAAAGAAATGCTCATCCAAATAGGGTTGCTAATTTTTTTATCTTGATTTTAATCCTAAGCTTTATGTGAGGTTACGAGTTGTTTAATTTGTATTTGAATTGTTAAGTCAGGTAAACGATTTATTTTTCCCTAAAGAGCCTAATCTACATCTAGGCCAAACATAAAGCAAGTAAGAAACTAGGAAAGCATGCCACTTAATGCAAAAGCAAAATAAATCATCAAACAATTTATAAAGTTAATCATTAAATGATCGCTATTGGGCATCACCACAAACCTAAAATATCAATCAGTAGCTCTACCCTTATACAACTGGTTACAAATGAATTTACAATTTAAGTAAAGGAATTCATTATTATGGGGGTCTTCAAGCTTTATTCTTCCTTCTTCTTCTTCTTTCTCCTCTTCTTCTTTCTTTTCTTTCTTCTTCTTTTTTGGTTCCTCCTTTGGATGGTTGGAAGGTAGATGCTCCAAGGCTTCACATGGTGCATAAGATGAGATCTTATGACCAATGTTCATCCTAATCCCCATAAAAAATCATTCCAAAATCCTAAATATACAAACTTTTACATGAAAAGGAAAAGAATAAAACTAACTAAAGGTTAGTTAAATCACACCACAGAAATCCCAAGCATGTATATTGAACTTATCACCCCACATATGGGTGACTAAGTCCACCTGACCTATGGATTATGCAAAAGGGTATAAGCACCTACAAGCAAGAAGAATTTATATTTTTATTTTTGATATCTCCCCTTAAGCACAATCTCCTACAGAAAATAATAGTTAAGCCCCCTACCATTCATTCTATGAGCATACACCCTAACATCACCAAAACATTCATCACAAAATAAAACATAACATCAAACCATGTACAACTAACCTAAAGAAGTGGTGACGCTAATGTGTGCTTTGAAGGTTTGTGTGGCATTAGCTTAGACCTTAGTTCAAGTTTCTAGTGTGAAGGACATGTTCAAATATAGAGGAGGATTTCATTTAAGTTGTTTAAGTGTTATGGGTTTTTATTTTTTATGTTTTAACTTGATTTGAGTGAAACCTACAATTAATTATTAAGTTATGAAGAGGGAAAGAGAAGAGAACTTCTCCTTCCCTAATCCGTAAGTAATTTCTAAGGTAAGTTCACATTTCATTTAGGTGAATGTTTTGAGTACATCTTTTAATCAATCCTAAGTTTAGATAAACCCTAAAGAAACTTATTCAAAAAGAAATATATTTTAAGATTAAATAAAATGAATCAAAATTCACACAACACACATTACTTTAATTCTTTCCCAACATATATAACATGAATGTGGATGGACCCTAAGCATATATATACATGAAAATGAGAGTAATTAACACACTTTATGATGCATGCTAAGTAATCCATTTAAGAAAATTTAAAAGTTTAAACATGTATAATTTTCTTAAGTAGAAAGGGTTTTCCTTATCCAAAATTTCACATACATGCATGAAAAAGATAAGGCATAAGTGAGTACAACGTTAACCAAAGGTGTAAAGACCTACTTAGGCTACTTAAAGCCTCACAACCTCAGGGTGTCTAATATACCACTTTCCTTAAGTACTAACATACATAAAACAAATGAAATGGAAAAGAATATGCAAAGTTTTTAATAGTTTCATTTTTTTTATGCAATTCATGCAAGCATAAGCAATCCTTCTTAGATGATGGCATAGGGATGAATATGAGATTAAATAAGTGTTGGGTTTTTTCAAATGAACCCTACATCTTACCAACCCCTATTCAAAACTATGCTAACATAAAGGAAGGAAATGCTACACTAAACATGACTTTATAATCTATCACATAAGCTTATAATTAAGATATAAGAATATCACACTTCGATTTGATGTTTCATTTATAGGTTTTGAAAATACTTTGGATTTAGTAGTGATAATAGCCACTCATATTTTACTTTAGCCAACACAATATTTGACATAAAGTAAATAATTTCATTTTGAAATATGAAATTATAAATGCATGAATCACATGACATACAATTTAACATGTTGGGAAAGATCTAAAGCAATGCAATCATGTAAAAAAAACTCACTTTAGTTAAATCTTAAAGACATTCTTAATAAATAAGATAATTTAGAATAAATCAAAGTGAATTTCAAAATGATTTTTGTTTAGTTTGAAGTCAGATTTAATTTTAAAAGGGTGAGATGAGTTTGTTATTCCTAACCCATTCCCACATATTTTTTTTTTAATTTTTAGATAATTAAATCTATTTTAAGTGTTGATTAGGTTAGAGTATGAATTAAGTAGCTTAATTAACCCTTACATAGACCACCATAGAAAATTAACTAATTATGAGCCAATGAGATGACATAAAACCCACAAAGTATTTAAATTTGCAATGCACCTAATAATGAAAAGGCCTAATGTAATTTAGCTCACAATTAAAGTTAATTAAACAAAAAAGTTTAGCTAGTAAAACACCCCTTCATACTTATGAAAGGGGTTTTAATTTTCTTATTGAACTTGTTAAAGCATCTACCCAAGGTAGATTAATTAACTTCTAGAAATTTTAGAATTTTTGAAAGTTGTTTAAAGGGATAATTAATGAATCAACCCTTAATTAAGAGGGATTTTGATTTTGGAGTTGATTGATTGAATTTATATTTCATTTATATAAATATAAAATGAGAATATAAATTGACCATAGAAAATTTCAAGAGTTTGAAAGAGTTTAATCATGATTTAAATCCATTAAAAGAGAATTTAAAGGATTTAAGAGAATTTTTAATTTGAAATTTAATTTTTGAATTGGATTTGATAGATTTATATTTATATTTCATTTATATATGAGAACATAAATGAGAATATAAATTGATTTTGAGAAAATCCTATGAGTTTGAAATGGTTTGATCAAAGTTTAGGTTAAATCTATTAATGGAAAATTAAAGGATTTAAGAGAATTTCAAGGATTTTAAATTTGGAACTTATTTTGATTTGATTGATTTATATTTATATTTCATTTATATATGAGAATATAAATGAGGATATAAATAAGTTTTGAGAAAATCCCAAGGATTTGAATTGATTTGATCAAGGTTTAGAGTTGATTTTGGTTAAGTCCTTTAATGGAAAATTAAAGGACTTGAGGAAATTTCATGAATTGATTTGGAATTTTGGATTTGATTTGATGAGTTTAAATTTATATTTCATTTATATATGAGAATATAAATAGATCATGAGAAAATCTCAAAGGTTTGAATAGGCTTAGATCATGATTTTGGCTAAGTCCTTAAGAAAGGGTTAATGACTTAGGAATTTTGAACTTAGGAATTTTTGATGGATTTTAATCATGAGTTTCAATCATAACTTTCAATTATGGATTTCAATCATGGAATTGAATCATGGAATTGATTTGATTTTGGAGAAAATCAAATAGAATTGATTTGGAGTTTGACTTGAAAGAAGGAAAGTGAGGAATGGTTTAAGCTAAAGGGTAGGAGATTTTCCTAACACCCCTAAGGCATGACCTATTTATGGCTTCTTCTTCTGGCTTTGTATCTACCTAACAACTAGATTTGTCTAAGGAAGCCTTAAAATTTAAGAGAAGTCATATGCCTAAGATGGAGGTGTTGAGAGCTCATTCTAAAAATGAGGTCAACAGTTCTCAACTTTTTCATCATAGATCTAGGACTCTTGTTGAAACTAAGAGCTCTTTAGTCTTAAGATACTTCTAGTGATTATGAACACATAACCAAGTCTAGAGACATAAAGAGCCATAAATAGGTTATGCCTTACATTTAGGAAGACTTGCTCCATCTTTCCTTAAACTAATCCTTGATTCCCTCAAACCAAACCTCGATTCAAACCCAAATCATAAATCCAAAATTCCAAATAATTGAAGCCCATGATTAAATTCAAATTCCAAAACCCTTGTAAGCCCTTTGATTTTATCTTGGACTTAACCTTTAACCTAATTCAAATTAAACCCAATTAAATTGATTTCTCAAATATCCATTCAATCAAATCAAACCCAAATTTAAATCAAGGTTGAAACCCAAAATCAAATTCAAATTTCAAAATCAATCCTAAGCCATATGAACCACCATCATATGCTTAGCCAAAACTCCATTTAAACCAATCAAACTTGGTTGATTTCTTAAATCAACCATTATTTATATCCACAAATTTAAATAAAACCCACCCTCCAATGACAAAAAAATAAATTAAACTAAATCAAGCCTTTTGACCAACATTGGGATTGAAGTGATTTTTCATGAATCATTTATATCTTCATTTATATTCACAAATATAAATAAAATATAAATCCAAATGGCCAAAACCAAACCCAAATCAAATCAAATTTCCAATTTTAACTTTTTTAGCCAATTTCTTGAACTTGACTAAATGATGTCCAAATCAATTCAAAACCCATGGTTTTCTTTATAGATCAATCACTTACCCAAATATAAACACAAACTACAATCATCAAGACAAATCCAAGTCAACTCAAGTCAAGCCCCTGTTGACCCCTTTGACTTTAAATTGTTATATGAACCAAAATCCATTTAACCAAACCCATTGCAACCAGATTTATGTTTCAATCCTAGGCTCATATGTGAGTTCAACAAAACTTGAATCAAGTTATGATCAAGCCAATTGACCCATTTAGGTCCACTTGAGACAAAGTGACCTAAAGACCCTTTTGAGCCTAATCCAACCCAAATCAGAATGAACTAAGCCCATCCAAATCCAACATCTTGATCAACAATCATCCTAGGGTGATCAACTACCTTGAATTGGGTCAAACTAAGTCAACCTTTAGCCCAAATGAAACCTAAACTAGCCAAAACCCACCATATACCAAATTGATTGAAACCATTGATTCAAACCAATTCATAATCAAGGATTGAATACATGACCAAACCCTCAATTAAAACCAAGTTGATTGGCCATTTGACCTAAGTTGACTCAAATTGGCCTAAAAGTCAAAATGGGTCAAATCATGATTTGACCAAATTGATTGTAAACCAATGACTCAAGTTCATTCCAAATCATTTATTGAACTTGACCAAAATGAGCCCAATTTGACCAATTGGTCAACTTGACCTAACCTAGCCCAAATTAACTTAAAAGGTTAAATTGGCCAAAATTTAAATTAAACCAAAATAAAATCAAACAAAAACCTACAATCATTTTTAATTAACCAATTGAACATGAACCAACACCTAACCCAACCCAATTTCATCAAATTGGTCAAATTGATCAACTTAGCCCATTTGACCTATTTGAATCCAAATGAGCCAAAATCAAACCTAAGCTAAATTAATCAAAATCACTTGAACCAAAACTCTTCAAAACATCATTTGAACCTAACCCAAGCCTTGGTTTGACCCAATTTGACCAATTGGTCAACCCAACCCAACTTAACCCATTTGAACCCATTTGACTATATGAAGCCAAACCACCCCAAATCAACCCATGGGACCCTAGGAGCTGGACAAACCCGACCCAAACCTACCCTAGATCATTCCCAAACCAGGCCAAATTCAAGTGGGAGCCAACCCAAGGGAACTAATCATTGGACAAGCCTCCCCACATTAGTTTCTTGCCATAAGAGGCATGGTCCACTCTCCCATCACCATGACCACCATCCAGTGCCAAATGGGGTGTACCAGGCTTCCTAGCCCACCCTAGAACAAGGATCAGTAGACCAAGGGAGTTCACCTCCTCCCCACTCAAGACAAAACTGAAAACTGAGCACCCAAAGGACCAAACTCAATCCTCTCATATCTTACCTTGAGCTCCCTGCCATAGCTTCCTCCACTCCTCGTGAGCAACGTGGAGCAAATGGCGACCCCTCAGACACCTTGATGGTGGTGAATCAACAAAATTTCTGAGATGGATCCCATTCGTCCATCACACTCGATTTTGGGGTATAATTTCTCAATTCGAGCGGAAATTGTTACAAGTCGCACTAGGATGTCCTTGTGGGTCTCTTCAAATTGATGTCCAAGCTTCTCAACAGGGCTTCATTTCTACTAAATGAAACTACCTCAGTCGATCCCACTGCCATACATTAGCTCCGGTGAGGTAATTCCTCAAAATTGTGAGTTTAGAAAAGATGTGTTGGTTGTTTTTGAAGTGAATTTGAATTTGAGCTCATCATAGCTGTTGGATCCTTTGCGTGAAGGTGTGGGTTGAGTTTGGAGTGGATTCAAGCTTGGGTGAGCTCTAATCAAGCGATCCATGGCAGATATGCTCCATCGTTCATCGCTCAAAGGAAGATGGATCACAGGATGTCCATTCCGTGAGATTGGAATAGACGACTATAATCAAATCGCATAGAATCCCTCTATGTTTCCTTCTTAATGGGATTTGATCTTGGCCATCCGATCACTCCACAGAAAGTGTGTCCGCAACTGAAAGTGAGCTTCCGATTTGACAACTTAAATACCTAGCCTGGCTAGGAATGCGCACCGTGTCGCACGCGTGTTGATGGGATTAAGGGTTAATTAAGGCTATTTTAATTAATTTTTAAGCCTGAAACTTCTTAAAATCATAACTAATCTTAGGAAAATCCAAAAAATATAAATGATGGCTTATTTTGAATATATTTCAAAGGGGAATCCAAGACAATTATTATTATTTAATTTTGAACAGTTATTTCTAATTAATTAAAAATTTAATTAGCCTAATTACTCTAATTAATTACCCAATTAATTTCAAACTTTCAAGAGATATTTAGGGGCGACCGCCTCCTCAATTTTCTTGGAATTTATTAGGTAGTTAGTTAGGAAATTGATTAAAGCCTAATTACTTTCTTAATTTAATGATATTAATCAAATGAACAAAGGAATTGATCCATCAAATGAATAGTGAGTTGATCCATCAATTGAGTTCATTAGCCTAATAGTGGAGAAACTTACGAAAATGGGTTGGGACCCCTCTTCAATCTTTTCCTTAAATCTTCTTCATTCCCTCTTTAAAATTAATTAATTAATTAAATTAATCAAAACCTAAATAATATTTGAACTTTAATTAACAAATTGAAAGATTTAGTTGAGACTTAGTCTTTTTCTTCGCTCTTCCCCTAAGTCCATTTCATATTGTTGATTAAGGATAATTAGGATTTAATTAAATAATTAATGAACTTAATTAACTTGATTAAACCTACCTTCCTTAAGTAACTCTTGGGTAGCTCTTTGGGTGTTCAATAACCTAAAGAGAGAGCTAAATTATGGTTAGCTCACATGTGAGAAAACCATAAATATATTAAGTGACTCATTTAAGCTTAATTGACTATTAATTATGAGCCAATTGTATTAGACCTCTTTCATTTCTTAGGAGCATTGCTAATTTACTTTTCATGTGGTTACATCTCATGTTGGCTCATCATTATTTAGTTAATGGTGTAAGGTAGTAAGGGTTAAATTAATTGATTTAATCCATACCTCAACCTAATTACTTTTAATTAAATCAATTCAACTCACATATGGGGAATGAGATTAGGATTATCAAACCTCTTTCACATTTCTTAAATCAAATCAAACATAAAGATAAAAAATGGCTTTAAGAAACTTTAGCTTATTTTAAATGAGTTTGTTTAGTATGATTGTCCTTAGGACTTAGTTGGATTGAACAAAATTTTATGTTTGTGTTTCTTTATTTCCTTCCAATCATGTTAAAGTGTTGTATGCCACTTATATTCATGCATTCATTTCTTTCAAATTAATCAAATGAAAATGATTTCATTTATGATAGTTTGTATGTGTTGACTTAATTAGACATCATATGTGTATTATCACTATAAATGTCAAATGTATTTTCAAAAGCTTATTAATGAAGAATAATATGTACATTGTGACTTTAGTTACACATACATAGGAGATGCATGTGAATATAAGCTTTGTATGAAGTGAAGTCTCTTTCTTACGTTAATGTGTTGATTTGCATAAGTTTGAATGTTAATGGGTATATCAGTCTGGACAATTCGGGGATGCATAGTTTTAAGTAACCCCAAGGAGGTTCCTACCTCACTCCCCTAGAGCAGAACAATAGCAACGTACTCGTTTGATTTCATTCTTATGCATCTTAAAATTAGGATTTAGATAGAGTTTTAATTCATTTACACAAATAAATCAATTCAACTAAATTCTACTTTTGCATGATTTTCTGTTCTTATAGTTGCTTATACATTCATATGTATTTAAGAATAGTGGGTATATTAGTCTGGACATTCTGGAGATGGATGGCTTTAAGTAGCCCCAAGGAGGTTCCTACCCCACTCCCCTGGCGCAGAATAATGGAGCCGTATTTGCTTAAAACTTTCATACATTTGAATGTATTTAACTAATTAAAGAAAACCTTAATTTTCTATTAAAAAGATGTGCATTCATATTTTGTTCAAGTGGTTGGATTTATTAGTCATATGATTTAGAGTTCTTTTCTTATACTTTTGTATAGGAATTTAGATAGAGTTTTAAATTAATATGGAAAAATGATTCAACTAAATGAAACATCAATTCGAAGTATATTTGCTTACATTCAACATTTAAGTGTGCTAAGATACAAATTGTATGTATAGGTATGTTTAGGACTTAATCATGTGCATGAAATATATATGATGGAAAGAAATGAACAAACATGTATTATGTGATAGTAATTAATTTCAATTAATCTTAAGATGTCTTTCTTATTGAATGAGATCATTTAAGTGAACTTAAATCTAGGATTGATTAAAACATGTAATAAGCCATTATTGACCTCATTTTTATGATGAGCTCTCAACCCCTCCATCTTAGACATAGGACTCCTCTTAGACTTTAAGAGATCCTTAGTCTTAAGACACATCTAGTAATTAGGTGGACACTCAACCTAGCCCTAGAAACTTAGTAGAGTTCACCATAGGTATAGGTCATGCCTTAGGAGTGTTAGGAAAATTTGCCTACCCTATAGGTTTAACCAACTCCTCACTTCCTTCCTTCATGTGAAATTAAAATCAACTCCAAACTCATGTCAACTTCAACTCCAAGTCAAACCTTGAATCAATTTCAATGAATTTTCTCAAATCATGAATAAATTCCAAATAATCAAACCCCATGATTGAAATCCAAATTCAAATACCAAAAATCTTTCCTAAGCCCTTTGATTCTATATTATGAACTTAGCTCAAATCAAATCCAAATTAATTTAAATTCAAAAAAGTTTCTCATAACCCACTTATATTCTCATTTATATTCACATATATAAATAAAATTAAATTTAACAATCAAACTGAATCCAAAACTTAAATTCAAATTCCAAAAATCTTTTCTAAGCCCTTTGATTCTATCTTATGTAGTTAGCTCAAATCAAATCCAAATCAATTCAAATTCAAAAATTTTTTCATAACCTACTTATATTCTCATTTATATTCACATATATAAATGAAATATAAATTCAAATCAATCAAACTAAATCCAAAATTCAATTCCAAGTTCAAAATCTTTCCTAAGTCCTTTAATTCCCTCTTAAGGACTTAGCTTAAATCATGTTCAAATCAATTTAAACTCATGAAATTTTCTCACAACCCATTTATATTCACATATATAAATGAAATATAAATTCAAATCAATCAAATCATATCCAAAATTCAAACCCAAAGAAAAAAAAATCTTTCCTAAGTCTTTTAATTCCCTCTTAAGGACTTAGCCTGCATCAAGTTCAAATCACTTCGAATCCTTGAAATTTTCTTATAACCAATTTATATTTTCATTTATATTCACATATATAAATGAAATATAAATTTAAACAACCAAAACCAACTCCAAAACTCAATCTCAAATTCAACCGAAATCTAACCTAAGCCTTTCATGTCAAATTCTTGAACTTAGCCAAATCAAACTCAAATCAAGCCAAACCCTTGGTTTTTCTTCATGAATCAATCAATCATTCAATCATGAATCCAAATATAAACACAAATTTCAATCATCAAATCAAAATCAAGCTAACCCAAGTCAAACCCATATTCACCCTTTTGACTTGAAATGGTCAAATGAATCAAAACCAATTTGACTTCAAATCTGCAAATGGATTTATATTTCAATCATAAATCCATATGTGAGTTCAACCAAGCTTGAATCAAGCCTTGACCAAGCCAACTAAACCCAATTAGCTCACTTGATCCAAAGTTTCCAATTTGACCTAGATGAACCAAAATTCAATTCAATCCAAATCAAAGTGATTTAAGCCACCCAAACTTCATGTCATATTTTTTGATCATAATAGGTTAATCAATTGTCATGAATTGGGTCAAACCAAGTCAACCTAGTATGTTGACCAAGTCAACCCTTTAACCCATATGAACCCAAACTAGCCAAAGTGCAACCTAAACTAAATTGATTGCAACCAATGGCTTAAGTTCACTCCAAATTAATTATTAAACTTGACCAAAGTCTCAATTAAACCCAATTTGACCAATTGGAAATAGATCCAACCTCCCAATTGACCATGAACCCTTTTGACCTAAAAAGGTCAAATCAAGCCAAAATCAAATTAAACCCAAATTGATTGAAACCAAAGCTTGTAGTATATTCAAAATGATCAATCAAACCCAAACCAAGCTATGATTTAAGCAAATTTGGTCGATTAGGTCAAATTAGTCAACTTAGCCCAACTTGACCTAAAGGATAAAATTGGCCAAAATCCAAATTAAATCCAAATTAAATCAAATTGTTCAAAACCAATTGAACTAATGCAATAAAAATGATCATTTGAACTTGACCTAACTCTTAGTTTGACTTAATTTAACCAATCGATCAACCTAACCCATTTTGAACCAATTTGACCCAAATAGGTCAAATTAACCCAAATTAAACTAAATGAACTTCAAATGACATGAAATTTGGTGCAACTTACTTTTGACCCATTTCAAATCTACCCAAATCAAATTCAATGTCAAATGATCACTTTGCCTTTGGGTCAAGGGCATCCCATGAGAAAAGACACTTTCTCAAGTGGTCATTTCTCTTCTTTGGCCACTTGACACTTATCCATTGGTCCACATAGGCATCAAGGACACTGATTTTCTGACCCAAGGAGTGGATGGGGCAGCCATGACTAATGGGGAGGTGAAATCACCTCACCTCTCTCATTGGAACACTTGGCATGAAGGACTCTCACCTTGGCTGGGGACACCCATTTGTCCTTCATGCCCACTTTCTGTGCCTTAGCCAACCATAGGAGCCACCTAGGATGATTCTCTTCCATTCCCAACCACCCCAAGCCAAATGAAATGAGTTTGGAGCCAAAATTTTAAACATAAGGTTCAATTTTGTTCACTTTTGATTTCAAGACATTAAAGGCTGAAGAAAACACCCATTCCTCTCATTCTCACTCTCTTAGAGCTCCCAAAGCTATTGACAATCACCCCCACTTCATTTTGGAGAGAAATACTTCAAAACTAAGTGGATTTCGGCAAGAAAATGGTGATCACCAGAAGAAACTTCATTTCGACATGAAGACGAGGATCCAAGCTCATTCCAAGGCCTCTTCTCTTGCTCAACAACATGCTCCAGTCATCATTGCCGTCAAAAATCATCCTCGGTGAGGTAACTTTCAAAAAATTGTAGCCAGCCTTATGATCCTTCATTTTACGATAATTTTTTGCGTGATTTTTGGGAATTTATCCAAGATAATCACACATTTTTACTTTAAATCATCTCAATTAGAAAATAGAATTTTTCTAGTATGAATCGAAGTGAAAATGAGTTCATTTGAATATATTTTCACTTAGAATTTCTTATAAAAAACCCTAATTTTACTGTTCACCATCTAGAAAGTAATCGCCTAATCCCATTCCATGATCGATGATCATGCGTGATCGCGTCCACTCTTTGGATCGCTTGATGTGATATGGATCATCAGATCGTGCGGCTTGCAAGGTCGGCAGCTGCCAATCGCCTCGTTCGAGTGATCGATCCGGACCGTCCGATTTGATCGACCGTCCGAGCAAACCGCACGCCATCGTGCTTGACGGTCTTTCCTTCTCATTCGGTTGACATGGCGTGGTGGCGTGGCACCACGATCTGGGCATGCAATGTGTCGCCGTATTCATGTTAGTACCGCAGTATCGATTGTTAAATTCGAATTTTCTAATTTAAAAAATTACTTTTAAATCAGTTAAAATTTCAAAAATTTATAAATAATAAAATGCTTATAAAAAAATTACAAACAAGGGCTCGTTGGATTTGTCTTTCCGAGAGGAATCCAACAGATCCAAAATCCCCAAATTTTATTGAATATTTTAAGCTTAATTTAAGTTTTAGTAAAAATCAAATTTTATTAATTAAACCAAAAAACATGTCAAATTAAGTTGTAATTTTTTAATATTAAAATTGATTTTAAAATACACCTACCATTAAAATTTCAAGTCAAAATGACCTTTGGATTAAAATATATTGAATTTTGAGTGTCAAATGATTTATTTTAATAAAATAAATTAGCAATTTAAATCTTAAAACTTCTTAACTAATTGTAAAAAATATAAAAATACAAACTCGGTTTATCTTAAAGATAATTCAGGAGAATCTAATAAAACTATTTCTAATTGAATTTGAACAGAGATTTTCTTTAATCAGGATTTATTGGAAAACTTAATAACCCTAATTACTATCTAATGACTTCATTAATTAATTTCAAACTTCTCAGATATGTTTAGTGGAATGACTTCTGCCTCCCCTAATCTTCTTGGAATTTATTAATGACTTAATTAGAGAAATTAATTAATGAACCCCTAATCACACTCTTAATGCAATTAAAGTTAATTAAGCATGTGAACAGTAGTTTAATTCCTTGATTAAGATAATTAAACATTGTTTAAGTGGTTATGAGGTTTACAGAATGATTTTGGGATATTTTTCTTTAAATATTCCCTAAACCGCCTTTCTTTCTTAAATCTAAATTTAATTATCGCCCATCGTAGTTCATCATCTGCTACCACTAAGAATGCTACAACCAACGCGACTATATAGTTGTTGTCTCGATTTTGGGATTCCCATCAACCTTCTCATATACAATTATGTAATCCCGTTATCGGGAAAACTTGTACTTCAAAACAAATATATAATTGAAGCTTTTTACTGGACTAGGCCCCGTGATTTTTCCCTCTTTTCGAGGTTTTCCACGTTAAAATTTTTGGAGTTTTCTTATTCACTCTTTAAATACCTATGTGTGTGCTAGATTTCACAACAAAGCTAAGACATAAACTTTTACTCTATTGCAACTGATTTTCTAGCACACAACAAAATTTAATTTTAATCAGATGAGGTAACAACTTGATCCTTTTTAATTTCCTTCCTTAAAGTTAACTATAGTTGGTAAATCATGGTATACCTAAAGATGTACTAAGCAAACTGAGACAAGACGTTGAAGAGTTCTTTAAGCTTCCAATAGAGGAGAAAGAGAAATTTGCTCAATTACTGTGCCAAATAGAAGACGGCCAAGCTTTTGTTCACTTGAGGAACAAAAGCTTGATTGGGGAGACATGCTTGCCCTTGCTACATTTCCTCCAACCTTCAAACAACCAAGTTTTGGCCCACTAAGCCACCTTCATTCAGGTACTAATTGCTAAACTAATCCCCCTCATATTCATCATTAAATTAAAATATAGGAAGATTTATATACATACTACATAATTCTTAGACATTTACAAGTCACAAAAGTTTGATATTTAAAGATTTAGATGTTGTTGATGTACATATTAAATATTAAAGTTTAGATATTATATGTATAAATATATAAGAATTATATGATTTGTATATAAATCTCTCGTAAACTCTATGTTTATACTATGCCATTAATGTCAATATTTTTGTAGGGAAACATTTGATGCCTACGCAATTGAGGTAAAGAGATTGGCGATGGCCTCTTTAAAATGTTATCCAAAATCTAGGGCAATATGAGAAGCTTTATGATATGTTCAAGGGAGGTATTCAGATTTTCAAATTCAATTACTATCCTCCATGCCCATGCCCCAAAAAAGTCTTGGCCTCTCCCTCACTCCGTAATAACAATATTGCAAGTCAATGAGTTGCAAGGGCTTCAGATCAAAAGAAATGGTGGATGGCTCCAGCTCAAATTTCAGAGCTCTTATCACAACATCTAACATCATTGAAGTAATTATTTTTATTTTGCACTCATGAAAAATAAAAAAATTAAAGTTGTTGAGTTTTGAGTTAAGTAATAAGAGTAAATTAATGGATAGTTATGCAGTGTAGAAATATAAATTCATATTTCTCATCAGCATTCTTCCGGTTGCTACAGATATTATGTAACGGGAAATATAAGAGCATTGAGCATAGGGCTGTCGTGAATAATGAGAAGGAGCGGCTCTCGATCGCTGGATTTCATGAACTAAACATTGGCGATGTCGTGGGACCAATCATGGAGATTGTGAATGGAGATAAGTTAAGTATTGGAATTTGAAGAGTAAGCAAAGTAAACTGGATGGAAAAAGCTTGTTGGATCGCATGAAATTGAATGACAGATTTAATTTCAAAACTTAACGCAGAGAGGTGATTTAAATAAAAAAACTTCGTTAAGCTTTTAAAAAGGTGTTTATTATAAGCTAAATGGTAATAAATCTAAACGGGCAATTTAATTTAAATGAATTATACGGAAGGATCCCACACCACAGAGATGTAAAACTAAATTATATAGCTTTTCAATGGATAAAGAAATATTTTTATATAAGAATTTTGTTTTAGTTTCTCCGAAATTATTTAAACCTTGACGATAAAAAAAACTCTTGGAAGAAGATTAGATTAATCCTAATATATATATATATATATATATATATATATATATAATCTCCTATTGCTAATATAAATTCTTCTGACTGTGATCGTTTTTTTTTTTTTTTTTTGGAAGAATTTAAGAGCCGAAGCCCAATTATATTCCAAAAGTAAGGTTACAAAAGAGACTAATCCCTTACAGGACTGAAACAAAAGGAAAAGACTAAACTAGAACTATAATTCTGGAAACAAGATCAACTGATTGAAAAAGAAAAGCCTACAGAAAAGAAGAGCTATGAAAGCTCAATGGACTCAGGGATACAAAATACATCAGAGATGCCCCAAAAACTAGCACAACAGCAATACAATCATATAAGTCGGCAAGGCAAGAAAGTCCCCTCACGGTTGTCTACCCGCTCATCAAACAATCCCCAAGTATCTGTTCGTCAATAGAATCTGTTCGTTAGCAAAAGGGGTCATGAGTTGCAGAGAGACCATCCAGCGAGGAGGAGCTTTTAAGAGATCAATAAGTTGTGCAAAGATATCCTCATCATCATCCATTGCAAAAGCAACAAAGGGTACCACCAAGGCCACAGCAGCAGAGAATAACAAAAGCAGCAAGGAGGAAGATCATGCCAGATATAAACAGGAATGTCAACACAGAAAAGGAGTTGGACATAAGAACCCCAGTGCAAAACAAATAGCATCCTCCATGGACAATAAACAGCTAGAGTATCCATAAATCCCACGCACCCGAGAATTCAAAATGTAAGAGGAACAAGAAGCCAAACTAATACAGACTAGGGGAATGGCATAGAAACCAGCAAGAAGCAACAGCATCCTCCATGAACAAAAACAGCTAAAATATGCATAAATCCCAATGCCACCCGAGGAGATCCAGGTAAACAGAACAGAAAACAAGAGGCATCCAGAAACATTACACCTAAATAAAGACCGCAGAGAGAAAGACAAAACTAAAAAAAAAAACATCTGTAGCCCTCTTCGATAAACAAAGACGGTGTAATCACCAACAATAGCTAGAGTGAAACACCAAGACAGCAAAATGACTTCCAACAAAAAAAAGAAGCAGGCACAGAAAATGAAAAAAAAGAATTAAGGTGGATGATAATTCCTCCATTTGCAAAGTAAATCCTGCACAGAACTGGGCCAACCAACTTTCAATTTCCAACTTTGCATTTTAGCCGAAACCCGGTCTTTAACCTGATTTGATAAGGCAACAAGTGGAGTGTAAATAGAAGAAAAGAGGCGATTATTCCTTTCTCTCCACAAGGTATATACAAGAACAGAAATAATCAGAAAGTGTAATCTTTGTAACATTTTATGCTCCCCATCATTAATAAAATTAAGAACCTGCGGGAGAGTAGAATGCAGCAATAGAAACATACCATTTGGGATGAGAGCTCTCACCAATTTCATAGCCAAAGGACATTCAAAAAATAAGTGATTATGAGATTCTAAAACTGAATGACAAAAACAGCAAAGGAGTTGAGTTCCAATCCCTTTATTTGCTAACTTATCAGATAATTTGAGGCCCTGAATGAAAGCCATCCAACAATATAAAGCATAATTAATAGAATAGCCTTTGAACCAAATTCCTTTAGTCCAATCTAAAGAGGGGTGAGAATCAAAGATGGCTTCTCTAAATTCCTTGGTAGAAGGAGAGTTAGAATTCAACCAACAAACAGAATCAACTCCATTATGTATAGAAGTATCCAAAATCTTTATGGATAACCAAGGATGAGAGGACTCAAGTAGAGGAGGGATGTTCCAATGCCCATTTTGTATAAGAGAGTGGACCTTTAGGTCAGCCGTGAAATTCAGATGTTTCAACCCATTAACTCCCAACCAATAACAAAGAGAATGCCCATTACACCAAGGATCATAATATAAAGAAAAAGCTTTGCCATCCCCAACTTGAAAATGCAATTTATTTCTAAATTTTTCAGCAACTTTCACAATCGATTTCCAAAGTGGAGAAACTCTATAAATGCAAGGATTCCATAGTGATGTGTATTTAGCTAAACACCAATTTGCAAAAGGAGTTTCTCTCTTGCAGATTTTCCACATTATTTTCAATTTGCAGATCAAATTAAGAGAAGAAGCAGAGAGTAACCCAACTCCACCTTTATCTGCCCCATGAAATAATATGCAACTTTTTTGCCTTGAATGATAGAAAATTTAGTAAAGAGCAGATTTTTTTATAATACCATCCGGAATAGCCATGAATAAACCGATGATAAGTAACTATTTATAGAGGACCTAATAAGCTGCAACCTTCCCCCTAATGAGAGGAATTTACTTTTCCAGCCTGCCAGCCATACATGTAATCTATCAAAGAGGGGGGTGAAATGAGCCATCTTGATTGTACCTTTAATAAGAGGAAGCCCCAAATATTTGAATGGGAAAGAGCCCAATTGGATACCCAAAACAGTATGAGAATTGTCCAGTTTCCTTGAAGAGAGACACAAGGAAGATTTAGAATAGTTCACCTCAAGTCCCAAGTAGTGTTTAAGAGATTGGAGAGAGGACTTGAGTGAGGTAAATGTAGAGGAATCACCCATCAAGGAAGATCATTATAAGAGATGAGAAGAAATTTGTCCAGAGTAATGATTATATAATCCTTTGTTAATTTCATTTTCCAACATGGAAAATGTGTCCATGGCCACCGAAAAGAGGAGGACAATATTTTAAAGAGGTATTATCTAACACAATGAAATACAAGCTTCCACCCATGTAGTAAATCTCTTGGGAAAACCTTTATCCAAAAGTCTATGGATCAATGCTTTTCTATTGATTTTATCAAAAGCTTTTTTTAGATCAATTTTGGTTAAAAAGTAAGAGCTATTAGAGGTAGAAAACTCGTTACATATCTCAAAGGCCATTGCCAGATTATCAGATATGTCTCTTCCTTTAACAAAGGCTGATTGAGATTTGTTGATTATAGAGGGGAGAAATCTCTTCATACGATTAGCAAGGATTTTGGCCACCACTTTATAGAATGTATTGCATAAAGAGATAGGACGATAATCTTCAATTCTATTGGAATGTTTCACCTTATGTATGAAAGTTAAGAGAGTATGCTTGAAACAATTGGGCAATCTAGAATTCTTGAAAAAGAAAAGAACTGCCTTAACAAAAGATTTGCCGATAATACTCCAAGAGTCAATGTAAAACTTAGAATTAAAACCGTCAGGGCCTGGCGATTTGTTTTCACTTATACTTTTCAAGGTAGCAATAATTTCCTGTTCAGACACTTCATCTTCAAGATCGGCAGCATGATCTAATGAAAGACAAATCCTTGCAGGAAGATTTTGCACAGGAATAACAAGTGAATCATCACAATTGAAAAGATCCTCATAATACCTACAAAAGATAGCAGAGATATCATTTTGATGAGAAGAAAATCGCAAATTCTCTAATCAAATTGAGCTTTCTTTTATAGAAAGGTAGAGGAATTTTAAATCATCATTAGAATGAATAAGCCAATGTGCCTTAGCTCTCTGTTTGATCCATAGCATTTCTTTTATAAGTAACTCAGAATATCTGTTTTTAATCTCCTTTGCATCATGAATAAGATGGATGTTATAAGGATCTTTTTCCAGATACCTAAAAACCTCACATTGTTCAGCTTTGACTGTATTGATTTGCTGCTGTAAGGGAGAGATATCTCTATATCTACCTTTCAACATGTTTCTAACAAGTTTTAGCTTGATAGAAAGAACATAGAAAGGGTCGCCTTGAATAAAGTTGTGCCAAACCTCCTGTATATCATCCTTAAAACTAGGTTTTAAGATCCAATAATTCCTGAAAAGGAAGCGGTGAGATGCCATAGAAGGAGATTGCAGAAGAGTAACCAAAGGAGAATGATCTGAAGATCTAGGAGAAAGAACTTTATAAAAGGAAGAAGGAAATATCTCAATCCAGTTGGAATTGCAGAAAACCCGATCATTCTTTAGTGCTCTTGTTTACTTTTTATATTTTTATTCAATTTTAGTAGCTTCAACTGAATATATGTAAACTCTTAAATCTCAAAAACATATATTTATTTTATATTAAACTTAAAATATTTCTCTTTTTTTTTTGTAAAGAATTTTTTTAAAAAATTTAAATATTTACCACCACTCAGCCCATTAAAAGAATTAGTTAACCTAATTCATGTGACTAGAGAGCCCAATAGTTAAGCTGCCTACCTATCACTGTTTAAGTCGCTATTCAATGATGGAATCGGATGGAAAATGTGTTCAGATGATTGATTTTTTTAATCACAGTTTGCCTTTTTATGGGATCTTCTGTTAATAAGGGCTTAGTCGGACTTTTTGTTTAAGAAATTAATTTGTTTTGGTCAAGCGTTGCTTTCAGGGACAACAATTAGTGGTTTGAATGATCTCAAAATTACTAAACGAATATATATATTTATATAATATAAAACATTTTTATACATTAAAAAAGTGCATAATATTAATCTCTTTGTATGTATAATATTAATCTCAAAATAAATTAGATAAATTTTATATTCATATTAAATTTAATAATTTGAAATTTTAGTCAGATCTAAATTTGATTAGAATATAATTTTTTAGAGTGAATTAAAAAAGTTTTTAATATCTGAAATAAATAACTTCAAAATTTGAACGAATAAACTAATATATTTTATTATTTTCTCATAAATCTTCAAACTTAAAATAAATAATCTTAAAATTTATAATATTTTGCAGATTTTAGTACTCTTTGAGATTTATTAAATTCTATTTTTCACCCATTTTCTCAACACCGAGAACTTTGTTTTTTGGAAAAAACACCGAGAACTTCTTATTTTGACTGTAAAACCACTCTGCGCGTATGTTAAGTAGCGCTCTGAAGAGAGCGGAACGGAGAGAGAAAGAGAGAGAGATGGATGAAAAAAATGGACTTGGGAGATTTGGAGGGTCCTTGAAGGATGTGCAATTCCTGAAGGAGTTGAGATTGGAAGGAATAGAATGACGAAGACATGCTGAAAAGCAGTCATCGATTTCGAAGTTATTCGATGTACTCTAACGAGGAAGCTGCAAAAGCGCACTCACCCTGAGGATTGGGGCTTCTTTCAGGTTTGTCTTCACAGAAAGAATATTTTCTCCAACATTTTGAATTTTTTTTAGGAATTTACATACATACCACGAGGATTATTCGAAGAATAGAGTATGAATATTTTTATACGTTTGTTAAATTTCTTCAATCTGATTGAAGCTTTGATCACCTCATCTGATTAATGATAGGTTTACAATAATAGATTTAAGTTATTAGATATTTTCAGATAGTAATCAACTTAGAAGAATATAAAGTTGTAATTGGTATACAAAATTTATTAATAGAATTAAAAACTATTCAAAGAATTAAAAGACAAAAAAAAGATTACTTTTAGGATTTTAAGTTAACTTCTCTTTCGATTATGTTTTTTATGAACACATACAAAATTTTATGAATTTATTTTAATTTAATGCTATTTCTTAAGTTTAGAATCACTTTGAATAGCCTTCAGAATTTTGTACGGTAAATTTGTAAAAATGCATTAGTGCACTCATGCAAGTTTTATCGAAAAAAATTTATTATTCTGATGAATTATTAATGTTTGGTAATTAATTAATTAATTTTTTCATTATCTATGTTTATATCAATATGCTAAGAAGCTCAAGCAAGGCATAATATTTGTTTAAGGTGGCCATTGAGATTCCTCATCACTTGATTATCTTTAATTTTTTAATTAATCACCTTAATCAAATTCTTAGCGTTTAAACTACAGTTAGTAAATCATGGTATATCTGAAGATATTATAAGAAAGCTGAGACAAGACATTGAAGAGTTCTTAAGCTTCCATTAGAAGAGAAAGAGGAATTTGCTCAATTGCCAGGCCGAATAGAGGGCTATGGCCAAGCCTTTGTTCAGTCAGAGGAGCAAAAGCTTGATTGGGGAGACATGCTTTTCCTTAGAACATTTCCTCCAACCATCATACAATTGAGGTTTTGGCCCACTAATCCACCTTCATGCAGGTATTAATTTTTTAATTAATTTTACTATAATACATCATTAGAAGTAAGAAAATTATGATTCTTCTTTCTCATCATTGTTAATGTTTCTAGAAAATTATTGATGACTATGCAATTGTTTGAAGAGTGGTTGATGGTCTCTTAAAGATATCAAAAAATTTAGGATATGAATTTGGGAAGTTTTATGAGATGTTCAAGGGGGGTATGCAGTCTTTAAGATTCAATTATTATCCTCCATGTCCATGCCCTGAGAAGGTTTTGGGTATCTCACCGCACTCTGATGCTGTGGGATTAACATTACTGTTGCAAATGAATGAACTGCAGGCGCAAATCGGGTGGATACTTGTGAGCTCTTCCAAGAGCATTCATCTAATATAGGTGACATCATTGAGGTAATCAACATAAAATTTTAAGTTCATGTGCTCTACATCAACTAGTATGAGATTAAGCTATAATTAAAGCTTATAAATTTAATCTTAAATTAAAGATTGGTTTCAAATTAAATTAAATTAAAACTTGAAAAACTATATGAACAAGTAGGCAAAATTAAAATTCTACTTAGATGTAAGTTAGATTAAAATCAAATTGAGCAAATTTGAAATCATATGGACATCTTTTTAAGCAAGTGTATGAATGAATGCATGCATTATCCTCTCTTTTTTTTTTTTTTTTTTTTGGTTCACGTACGCATGCATTTAAAGATAAAAAGCCTAAGATAACTTCCAAAAATGAAAATTTGTTTGTAGATTACATAATCATGAATCAAGCTTCTTCACCAATACTTCTCTGATTGCTGCAGATATTATGCAACGGGAAATATAAGAGTATCGAACACAGAGCTGTTGTGAACCATGAAGCTAGAAGCTTCCATATTGAAACATGGCATGTGTGAGGCAATCCAGATAGTGAAGAGAGATAAGCTGCTTTATAAAAGTTTGCTATTTGATGAGTATTTAGAGCAGCTTTTCACTAGCAAACTGGAAGGAAAGAGTATATTGGATCGCATGAAATTGGATGAATGATAGAATCTTCTTACTTGTATTGATATAAATTAAATTATGAGCTTTCAAGCTTTTTATGTGGTGTTTGTTTCACCAGAAATGATTCTAAAACTATGTAAAATCAATGTATCTGATTTAACCACATTTATAATGTTGGTATGTCGTAAGCTAAAGTTGTTCGCCTGCAATAGTTAAGTAAGCTTAGACGTTAAAATTTTTAAAAAATTAAATTTCTTTACAATCACTTTCTTTTCTTTCAACTTAAATTTAAATAGCATGATGAAATCTCTGCACAGAGCGAAGATTTGATGAAATCTGAAGTTGTAGAATGATAGCAAACTTTGCAATTCTGAACTTATAGCATGTAAATGGCACAAAATCTGGAGCAAACTAGTTGGAAGGAATGGGCAATGGACAATGGTTTCAGGTTGAGTCTATGCGTGGTTCTGCCTGCATATATAGCTAGTAATCTTACTTAAAAACTATTTGTAATGAATCAATCCAACAATCTTTCATAATTTCACATACTAACGAGAAGGACTCAAACCGATTCAACAAAGAAAACTTAAGCAGTTTAAAACAACAGAAATCAGATAGACATTTGGATAACATTCGTTGATAAAATTTGTACGTAATTCTGCAACTATATACATATGATCCAAATAGATCCACTTAAACGGGTCAAAATCTCGACTCAAATCCAGCACAATCTGAGTGGCCTATCTGGACATACATTTCAAATAAAAATCAGATAAAATTGGCTTAAATTTAAATTTAGAGTCAAAATTGAGCCAATCTTGCATTCGAGTCAAAATAGCATTAATTTTAAATTTACAGATAAAATAAGGTCAACTTTGACCTTAACTCAAATTTGACTTTAAAAAAATTTAAATGAATAGGCTATAAGACCAATACCTGAAATCAACTCCTAGAGTTTTCAAGTTAAATTTGTCAAATTGTATATAAATTATTGATAACCCTAAATAGGTTTTAGTGTTGGCATAAATGATGGATATTAGTTTTATTAGCTAGCAATGATAGCCATTTGTGTAACAATTTTATGTGTCAACAAACATCTAATGATAACAAGAATATTTGATGACATGTAATTTACATATCTACAACTCTCAATTCTCTTTTAAAATCCTCCTTTGATCTCAATAAGTATCTTTTTAGACGTGTTGAACAATGACATTTATAAATTTGTAGATGAGACATAATAATTATTCCAACTTAAAAACATTAACTTGCCCTTTATAATTTAATATGATATACTCTAATCATCATCCAAAAATCTAACTATATTCAAAATTTAGATTTCAATTTTAACTTGGGTACACATTTAAAATTCAAGCTCATTTGCAAATAGAAGAAAATGACATTAAGATAAGTTATTTTGAGGAGTATGATTGTCGATCATGAGATATAGACTCGAGTCCTTAATTTCAGATCGAAGTTCGATGGTCGCTTAGGGTGCAAGGTTGCAACATGACCCTACTTTTTAGTGAATAGCATCTTGATGCTATGGCATTGAGGTCTTAACTTCAAAAATAGAGATGGCAATGCCTCAACACTAAGATCCATTAATTTTCATCACAAAGATACAAAGTCTAAGCAGTAATAGAATACAGATTGAGACCTATGCATTCAAACCACAAGACAAATAGACTAATGCCTTAGCCACAAATATCTCAATAACCAAGGCAAAAGAACCTAGAAGATAAAAAATGCTATAAAATGATAGAATTTGTATTCATATAATTTTCTATAGTTTTTTGTGTAGCCTTTTTCATTTCTCTCTTAGGAAGAATTGGATAGTGTGTGCAAATGAAAAGTATGGAGATGCTTGAGTGAAGTATAAATAATATTATTCTTCTCATTTTCTCTGAATTTCTTGATGTAATGGAGCTCATAATTTTTTTTATATTAAATATGATATCTTCTGTATTTTCTTATTTTATTCACTTATGTTCAAAATTTTACTCCCAATTTTCAAAATTGATTTTTGTAATTTGATCTCCCAACAAGATATTCTGAATTCTGATCAACTCCATCGTTGTTAGATTTGCGCTGAGATAATTCAAACTAAATACAAGATATTTTATGAATCTTAAACAATATATATATATATATATATATATATATATATATATATATATATATATATATATATATATATATATATATATATATATATATATATATATATATATATATATATATATCATTAAAAAATATAAAAACTAATCTGATATATGAAAATCAAAATCTTAATCTTTCAAACTATATTTTAATCATCATAGAGTGCAATCAAACACCTCATTAGAAATCGATTCTCAAGCAGAGATTAAGACTTAAAAAATATAATTAAAAATTTTATATCAATCAAATTTTAAATATTATAAATGAAATATTTATAATCAAATCAAAAGTTTTGACGAACATCTAACAAGTCTAGATCTCTTAATAATTTCATTTAAACATTAATATAACATACATGATCAAAGAAATCATTTTGAGTCGTAGATATTAGTTTGAATTTTAATCAGATAAAAAAACTTTATAATCTATAAATAGCCCCTCATTTTTCAAATGAGTGAACTCAAGCTAAATAGAGCAAAAAACTCTTAAGACTCAAAGAATCTCAAAGATAATCGAAATACCGATCCGTCTTGATCTTCATCAAACCATTACTGCCACCGACACCACCACCATTATCGCCGCTGCAGCATCACTTTTGTCTTACCACCGCTAAGAATCATCGCCACCACCTCCGCTAATCGCATCGCCACCGCATGTAAGCGACAACCAACTACCATAACTATGTCACACCGTATCGCTCGACATTCATGACGGCATCACTCACCGCAACCAAATTCATCATCCAATACATTATTCGAGATTGTTCGACTAACACTGATGACATCTTCAACATTTACTTTTGAAGATAAATTTTAAAATCTAATTTTATCTTCTGATAATTCTTATGAAGTCAGATAATCAGATTAGATTAAAAATATAAATTTCACATTACATATTTCATAAAACATGGCACCCAAACAATACTGATGCGGTGCGACACCAATCAAAAAAATTTTCAGAAGAGAAAGTATAAGTCTTGAGAAGAAAATTTTGAAACTCAACAATTACTTTTTTAATTAATTTTAAATTTTTTAAAATAAAACATTTTTTATGAACGCTCAAAATAAATCTAAGATACTTTTTTAAATACTTTTAATATTTTTAGAATGAATACCACTAACACCTTTAATTATCATCCCCAATCATCATTATTAGTATTCCTAGCCATTTTAGAAATTTTAGAAAGGTAGAGAAATGTGCACAAGGAGCAGAGAGTAGAATAGTATTTCCTTATGATTTCTATATAAGTATACTAAGCTTATATTTACCTGAGTTTGTTATATGACATAACATTATTGTATGTCAAAAAAGTATCAATAATAATAAAAAAAGATCATAAGTCAATAAAATATTTAACAAATACAAAAAAACAATTAGGAAAAATCGCACAGCACTGCTAGAAAAATTAATCCACTATATAATTAGAGTTATGAGATTTCACTCTTATAAATTATGAAATGCGAAATTAAAGAGTAGAGAATTCAAATAACAACATCTTCAGAGAAACAAAATCAATCAAAATAATTATTGATGCTGATTTAAAATAATTATCAAAAATTATTGACTTAAAATTTCTTTATAAGCTCAATTTAACTTCTAACCCAATCTCTTCTCTCCAAATTATAATCAGCCTCTATTTATAATATTTTAGAGATTATCAATTTAAAAATTTTAGTCAAAATCTTAAATCACTCAATTAGAGTGTCCATATAAATTCTCCAAAACATAAATCTTTTTATTATTATTTAAGTGCTATAATAACCTCAATTAAATCATTTTGAGATCTTTGAATTTCTCTCTTATGATCATCACTCTCAATTAGGGACAAATTTACATTAATCAATTTCAAATATATCATACCATTTTAAAATTTTATTGATCATCAAAAAATTACTTTATTTTATTTTTAATTCTAACCAAACAATTAATAAATTTAAAACCATAATTTTTTTATTCTTTATTCTGATTTCAAATACACCAAAATATATAACTATCTAATAAATTCTAAATATATTACATCTTACAAAAAATTTAAAACCTCTACATTTACTTTACTTTTAATTCCAACCAAAACAATTTAAAACCTCAATTGAGCTTTTTATTATTTGTTCCAATTAAGTGCAATATTATGTGAAGTATAGATCTCAAAGAATCTAATTAATTTAATCTAAGATCAAATAAGCTCAAAATTGCCTTAAATAAGTTCTTTATCATTAAAAAAACAAGGAGCAGAAGAAAAGTTTTCGCCTTAAAAAAATCCAAAGACATAATGTATTTAAAGAATTAACAAGAAAAAAAATTTTTTTACAAAAACAAAAAGAAAAATCAGTGCACTGCTAAAAAAATACCACTATATTTAGAATTATAAGATCTTCCATAAATTAGAATTAGATAGAAACAACAAACATGCGACAACGATCAAATTGTAATAGAAGTCATAATATAACTAAATAAAATAAATCAAAACAATCAGCAAATGCAAACAATCAGCTAAACGCATAACAATCAAAAAGAACAATCAAAAAGTCCATAAACAAAATCTATATTATTATAAACATACCTCCAAATTAAATTAGATCTTTGAATCTCTCTCTTATGATCATCCTCTCAATTAGAAATACATTATTTCAAATATATTATACGCCTCTTTAAATATGATCATCCAAAATCCAACCACTCCTCCATATACTATCTGATGAATATATACATTTTCATATTTGAATATTCAAATAAAGTCATTATAGATCTTTTAATTCCAACAAAAGACACAATAAACACTTTAAGATATTTGTTATTTAACCGATATGCAAATTTTCAATAATATTTTAAAGATTTGACCTTCAAATTTTATGCTTTTAACATCAAGATCAGCTCAAAATCAGTATTTAAAATATCTGAGCATCATTTTCAAATCATATGCTCTAACTAACGCTATGTTGAAAATTTAATGGTCTAATCAATTATGATAAAATAAAATTGACATCAAAACATTCAAAAACAAATTTATATATTGTGACAGCTAAGAGTGGTAAATGAAAGAAAGAGTTTTATTAATTTAAAATATTTGATTTGATATAAAATAATTTAAAAAAATGCATTTAAAATACTTTAAAATTTATAATTAAAATGTAAAACAAGAACCACCGCCAATGCAAGAACCGCCTATCAACCACCTCTCATTACCAGCTGACTTCAAAAACATTATATTATATTCTCTACCAAACAAAATAAATAGATAAATTTTTAATATTTATTAAATTTTCAATCAAATAATTTAAAATAATTTACATATATTAAATTCATTTTAAAATATATACAAATTTCCATACATTAATAAAATATTATAAATATAAATATGAAATCTTAAATATTAGATGTATAAATAAATAAATCTGTGTGAAATGTATGAAAATCTTTCTTACAATTTTAATGTTGTTTGTATTTGATGTTATTTTTAATTAAATATTTCATTAATTAATCAATTATAATAACATATGGCATGCATTGAGAATCTCATGACAATGCAGCGAGTGAATATCAATTAATTCCATTAGTAAGATTTTGAATTCAAATCTCACTTACAATATAACATACATAAACACATATATAATAGTTTGCAGGATCATAATAAGCAAAAAAAAAAACTCTTTAGTACACAGAGCCAAATCCAAAACATAAACCAGAAATTATATCACATAGAAATACTAAAAGCCGGATCACTTAGAAAGGATTTCCATGCTTCACCTGAAAATTCCCGATCATCAATCCACACATTCACAACACTCCTGAATCAACTTCCCCAATCAAAAACCATGCACGAGGTTAGAAATTAAAAGAGATTATAGCTATTGAAGTCGAAATCTATAAATTTGTAGGAATTTCTGAGGAGCATCTCTAAAAATTTCAATCTCTACATAACACAAATGGTTGAGATTTAGAAAACAGTGGCAACGAATTGCAAAGGGTTGGCCATTAAACAATTGGCAGAGCTAGATTTAAGAATCTTGAGTAGAATAATACATTGGCAGAGCTACTATTGTCAACTAAAATTCTTTTAATAGTATAGCAAGGATCTCCAATCCCTACGTTAATAACTAAGGGATCTTGATGTGGAATTTGTATCCCTTCGAAGTCAGAATCATCAAATATGATAGACTGAACAATTCGTGACTTCTTCATCTTAGGCTCTTCGAGTGTAGTGAGTAGAACTTGAAAAGAAAATTATGGTCCACCAGCAATAGTTTTAATTTCTCTGATTATTTATTGATTTTCTTGTGTTGTCTTGGTTGTTGTCTTGGTTGGGGTTGGTTTTGGCCTCTGATAAGATTATTATTATTTCTTTGTTGATTCAACAAACTGCCGAGGTAGCCCATGTAACAACCTTTCAATTTCTTTCTTTAGATGTCTACAAGCCTGGTATGTTCAGATCCTCGATGAAAATAATAATATTGATCCGGATTTTCGTATTCTAGGGGATTAAGCCATTTGATTTTATTTTCATTATGAATAGCCATTAAAATGTTTCTGCGAGTGGCATTTATGGGTGTATATTGTGAGCGAGGCTCACACGATGATTAGGAAGGTTTTGGGGATAGGTTATGAAACTACCATGTTTTTTTTGTCGAGATGCATGAGTATTTGCATCTCCTTTACGCTTCTTAGAAGAATGTTCGAATTGCATCTTATGGGCATTGATGGCCTCATCTACCATGATTTGTATCTTTACTCTCTGTATGAGGTCTCCATATGAAGGAACTATTTCTCTCATTAATGACGAGTAGAACGGTTTAGGCCTTAGGCCTTCCAAAAAAATACCTCATAATAATTCAAGGTCTACTCGTAGAATTTGTCGAGCTTCACCCGAGAATCTTTAAAAATATCTTTTAGTGTTTCTCATTTGTTCTAGTGAATTCCAGAAAGGTGAGATGGGTTCTTAATGGTTCACGATGATATGAATTGTTTGGCAAAAAGTTTAAAATGAGAGAAGTTGGGAATGCTCCTCGAAGAAAGAAAATAGAACCACGTACGAGCTTGTCCTTTGAGAGTAATTTAAAAAACTTGGAAGAGTAAAGCATTGGAGGTTTGTTGAATGTAGTTTAGAATGATCGGTATGCTCAAAAGGATCAGAAGTCACTTCATAAGGCTCTATATTAGGTAGTTTGAACCACACTGGGGTGGGTTATTGAAAAATTGTATCATGCAAAGGAGAAGATTCTTGAATGCTCTCATGAGGAATGAATTGTCTATCTCTTTAAGGAAATTATTCTTAGACTAGATGATTTCATGGGATGTTTCAATAAAATGGTTAAGAGGCATGGGGATTGAAGGTTGGTCAGATAGCATAAGATCGGTGAGTTGAACTAGAAGTATCATCAATATCCATATTAGAATGACGCATGGGGAATTTTACATGATCATGAGGGGCTCTTCATTAGTTTCAACAAAATCAACTATATCATTGATATAGTTGATTTTCTCAAGTTGTGGTGCCCTTCTGTCCAACTCTAGTAAATCAAGGATTTGAGCATTATTTCTCCATTCTTTGTATATGCTCCTCAAAAGTATGAATTATTTCACCGACCGATGATTTTGATCTTGTTGGAAAACTTGGTCTTTGACATGATGAAGTAATGAATTCCCAATGCCAAAAAATAGCGTGGTAGAATAAAACCGCAACCAAAATCACAATGGATAGATAGTTAAAAGAGAATGACTCTAGAATTTTACGTGAAAAATTCTAGAAATAGGAAAAATTACACTAACTCAATAAAAATGCTCCACTATATATCTATTTTTGGAGTACAAAATTTAACTCTTCGACAATGGATTACAAGATTGAATGAGAAAATCGATAATGGAAATTCAACGGTTACAACAACTAGCGGGGTATTTGGCAGAACGATGATGATGATGAACCTCTGACTTTCTCCCAATTCACTTAGCTCCTCCCACTTCATGAGAATGAAGTCCTTTATAGGATTTGGAGAAGCATTTTAGTCATTGTAGCCAAAAAACACTCATGGATGATTGTATATCGATTCATTTGATCATAGATAATTTTTTTGGGTGATTTGACCATTCAAATGGCCTTCGATTTGAGTGATCTTAGGTTATTTGGATTAGATCCGTCGGCGCTCAATTGATTATAAGCACGTCAAATTTGGAAGTCATTTGACTATTCAATTAGTGTTTTAAAGTTTCATATGTAACTTTTAAGCTTGATTTGAGCTCATTTGAGTTCGATTTGACCAGATTCTAGTGTTGTTAGGCTTATCTTACTGAGTCGATTAATTTGATTGTATATATGCTTTAACTTGAGATTCATGCTTGATTTATAAATTTTAGAGAGATATATCAAAATTAAATAATGTATTATTTTAATTAAGTATTGATTAAAACTTATAAATATAAATAAATAAAGATTTTATTATACAACTAGATTAAATTATAAATAATTTAATTAATTTAAATCTTTTTATATTAGTATTAATTGATTATTATCATTATCATGGGCAACTCTCTTTTACCCTTCATTTTTCTTTCGCTTGGAAATTTTGACGTGAAAAAAAGAGTAGAACATCGACGGGATCTCAACGTTGGAAACCCTTTGTTTTTCTCTCACATTCACTCTGCTGTTACACAAAACCATCGAGTAAATCTACTAATCAATTATTAATTAAAACATTAATTTATATATTTAAGAAAATTATCATTAAAAAAAATGATATATCCTTCTACAATTTATAGATGAAACACGGATCTTAAGTTAAAGCATGTATACAATCAAATTAAATGACTTTGTGAGACAAGTTCAACAATGTTGAAATTAAATCGGCAAATGAGTTTAAATCAAGCCCAAATGCTACATATGAAAACTTAGAAACACTAGTGGATGATCAAATGAAATTTGATGTGCTTATAAATCAGTCGGCTCGATGAGAAGAATCCAACGAGCATAAGATCACTCAAATTGAAGATCATTTGAATGATCAAATCATCAAAAAAACTATCTATAATCAAATGAATGATATGAGTCGATTGAGTGTTTTGAGATTTTGGCTACAATGCCAAAATGCCCTTTCAAAATTCTATAAGTAGGACCTCATTCTTATGAGAGGGAGGGAGAGGAAGTAGCTAGAGGAGAACTTGGGAGAAAGCTAGGAAAGAGATAGAAGTTCAGTTCTTCATCATGTTGTTGCCGATCACATCTTATTATCATCATTTCAAAACCCGTTATACCAATTCTGTTGCATAGTTACTGTTGAATTCTCATTTATGCTTTCTCATACAACCTTATAATCCGTTATCGGAAAACATAAACTTTACTCCAAATATATAGTAGAGCATTTTAATAAAGTTAGGCCATTGATTTTCCCCTCTTCACGGGATTTTTTCACATAAAATTTTGGAGTTTCTTATTCTATTTTCAACTATCTGTGTATTTTGGATTTTCATACAAGAAGTGAAATTTTATTTCTTTCTACAAGTTTTTTCTAGCATTTGGCCTCATTTATGAAAGTTATTCTCATTACTTCATCATGTCGACAACTAAGTTTCCAAATCGAAACTACTAGCGGATGGAGCACTTCATACTTTTGAGGAGCGCAAAGAATGAAAATTCATTAAATTTTGATCCTTCAACTTTTGTTGGAGGGTGCAACTCTTAATCTCATAAGATCGTATATTAATATTATGAGCATCTAATTGATTATCGACCCAAGAAATAAGTCAAAGTTGGAGGATATTTCAACATTGAGAGAAAAATAGCAAGCTGTTATCTTTATATTATAAGGAAAAGATGAATGAGCAACTTTACTACAACCTCAAACAAATATTTTAATTTAACCTCTTTCATATAGGTTAGCATCGAGTAATACTCGACAAATAATCTGAAGAATCAAAATGTTTAACCTCTTCCACACGTTAACGTCACCATAACACTTTGACAAAACAACCGGATGAGAGTTAAAACTATTGATCTCTTCCACACAGGTTAAATATCGAGTAACACTCGACAAATAACCTCGGATAGGTCAAAAATAATTCATGGATTCCTCTCCTAAAAGGCATTCCCATTAGGAAGCCTATATGGGAAGCTGGTAGTGAACAAGGTCCTCACTAGAAAGACTCCAAAAGAGTAAGTGGCTGACATGGTCTCCACTCATCAAAAATCTCAGAAGGCAAAAGCCTCAGAAGATACAAGTATATCAAAATCTCGAGGAAGGTAAAACCTCATAAGCTATAGGTACATTCACCTTAGAAGGCAAAACCTCATAAAATAGGAACATCAAAATCTCAGGCAAAGCAGTCTCGGAAAGGTGCATCATCAAAATCTTAGAAAGGCTCGAAGTACATGTACATCAAAAATCTTAAAATACAAAAGCCTCAAAAAGATACAGGTATACTAAAAATCTCTAGAGATATACATAAATCATAATTCTTTCAAAGTCAAAGTCAGACTGAGAAAGGATATATGATTACAATTGTCATTGGGAGGTAAAAATTTTATAGAAAAATATATATACAAAGGCATAATAGACATAAAAGATAAAACTAAAGTCCAAAGTGGTTTATGCACATATCTGGGATATTTTAACTTTTACTTAAAAAAAATGAAGGATCTCAGAATCACACTAGAGCCTGAATTTAGGATACGTTACTAGGAGTTTCAAACCGGGGCTGCGAAGAACTGAGCTGCGAGGGTCGCCGTCATCTGAGGTTAATGGAAGATTCAATTTAGAAAAGTTGGAAGAACTTGAAAAGCATCGATTGGATGCACACCCTAACAGTTATAAACCCAAGATCGGGAGAACTAGAGCTGTGAGGGGTCAATTACCTCAATGATGGAGGTTAAAGAAGAAGAGGAAGCACATTGGAGCTGAATTTGGGATCGTGTCACTAACAGTCGGTTGGAAACCTAGATGGAAGCTGAGTCGAGAGTCTATTTATATAGGTGATGGAAAAGAAAAAATAAGTGCGATTTCATTACCCTTGGGTATTTATACTTGAATAAGAAACTTTTCAAATTTCAAAAAAAAAATTTAATATTAAGGGGATGACTCCCCCCTTCAATCTTCTCATTATGACAAAGCGTCGGCCATTTAATTAAAAAATTTCTCTTTCTCTCTCTCTCCCAAGTTCACTAGCTCATACCTCCTTCATGATAAGAAAAATTAAGGAGGCAAATGATATATCTCTAAAATTTATAAATGAAGCATTGATCTTAAGTTAAAGCATGTATACAATCAAATAACTTGATTGGTGAGTTTAACAATGCTAGAAGCGGGTCAAATCGAGCCCAAATGAGCTCAAATCAAGCCCAAAAGCTACATATGAAAACTTCGAAACACTGACTGGATGATCAAATGACTTCCAAATTTGACATGCTTATAGTCGAATCGAGTGGCTCGACGAGATGAATCTAAAGAGTTTAAAATCACTCAAATCGAAGATTGTTTGAATGATCAAATCACCAAAAAATTATCTATGATTAAATGAATTAATCTGAACTAATAGAGCATTTTGAGATTTTGGCTATAATGATCAAAATATCTCTCTTAGAATCTTATAAATTGGATACATTTTGTCATGAGGGAGGAGGAGCTAGATGCAAACTTTGGAGAAAGTTGGAAAGAACTAAAGTTCAAGTTTGTATCACCATCGTATTTATTATTATTGCCGCATATACTTTGTACAATTCTGACCATCTCTGCGTGGTTGTTGTTACTGATTGAATTTCATTGTCGATTCTCACATCTGATCTTGTAATCTTGTTATCAAAAATTATAAACTTTATACTCTAAAGATATATCTGATTGGGCATTTTTTCTTACGGTTTTTCCTCTCTTATTGGGTTTTTTTATAAAATTCTAGAGTTTTCTATTAAAATTATCTTTGATGAGATTTTCATAAGTTAAAGCGTGAAGTTTTATTCTCATATAAATTTTTAGCATGCAATAAACATTATATTATTTTATTTAATTACTTTTTTATTTTAATTAAATTTAAATTTATCAAACATAATTGATAAAGATATTATTAACTTGAAATAATTTTAAATTTAATTTAATTTATTAGAATACTATTAAAATTAATTAATATATTATTATAAATTAATTATATTTGTTTTAAAGTTATTAAAATTTATGAAGTTTATGCTTTGAGGAAAAAAAGCTTGGCGATAAAATTTTAATTTAATTAAAAAAATTTTTCTCACTTTATATGTATATATAGCCATATATATATATATATATATATATATATATATATATATATATATATATATATATATAAGATTTCAGTCAAAATGACAGATTTTCAAATGTTTTAAAGGAAAAAATAAAAAAATCTCAAGCTGTGTATGTGTTCAGCCATTCGACCTCGTCAAAGAAATTATGAAATTAAAAGATTTACTCTTTGAAGAAGGAGAAAGAGAGAGATGGAGGAAAGATCGGTTATGGGAGATTTGGAGGATCCTTGAAAGTGGACAACGTGCAGGCTCTCGCGGAGAAGGTGAGCTCAGAGATTCCCAAAAGATATGTAAGGCCCGAGAGGATGGAAGATATAATTGCCGGCGACGATAAAGACTCCGTCGAAAGCATTCCGGTCATCGATTTCGGCAGGTTATTCGATGCCGAGTACTCTGAGGAGGAAGCTGCAAAGCTTCACTCCGCTTGTGAAGACTGGGGATTCTTTCAGGTTTATTTTTTTTTTAATCTATTTACAGCACGCAACAAGTCCTTTGCAGTAAAGATTTTTTATTTTTATTTTCCTTCATTCCGAATATTTTATTAGCATACAAGGATTGACCGAAGAATTAAATCAGATTTTTTTTAGATCGGATGCCTTATGGCTTTTATTCCCACAAAATATAAGAAAAATCTAATTTAGTTATATTATATATTATGAAAATTTTATTTTTATTTCAAATATAGTATATATAATATTTTAAGAGATTCATTGGTTGACCATTTATATTAATTAAATTGAAATTTTGGCGAATAAATTCTTAATTTTTTTTATTCCAGGGTTTTTATGTACTTCACAAATTAATATAAACTTAAATTAAAAAATATCTTTATGATTTTGTTAAAATGATATATATAAATACTATACTTATTATATTTATGCTATTTGTCTTTTATGTCTGTTTATTATTATTTTTTTTTTTGAATTTTTATCATAAGATCTCACGTTAACAACTCATCAAATTCAGGTCTTTTGAGCTTCTTGTCATATTATAATATTAGGTTTCTTCTCTAATGATATCTTCGAGCTCTATATCACTTTTATAAAAATTTAACAAAGTTCATTTATCAAAAGATTTATTTGAACACCTAAGATCATAATTCTAATAATAACTCACATAGAAATATTATATGCCCCATTTCATCTCCGTCAATGATTGAGATCTCACCATAAAGTCTTCTTCATCAATTCATTTTCAACATATCAACAATAAAATAATAGTAGAGTTTTGATGGAAGTGGCCTAGATAATTATAAAATTAATTTTATAATAATTATTATTTTCTTTCCTTTGACTTAAGGCCTTGGCTTCGTCATTATAATCACAAAATTTTGTTGTTCTAAAACATTCAAATTACCTCTCAAGTTGGTAGACTTAATTCATCTACTCACAAATTAGAATATAATGCTTTTCTTACCTTGATCATTGAATTTAATTTTAATCAGATGAGGCTAACAACTTGATCCTTTTAATTTGCTACCTTAATGTTAACTATAGTTGGTAAATCATGGTATACCTGAAGATGTACTAACCAAACTGAGACATGACGTTGAAGAATTCTTTAAGCTTCCATTAGAGGAGAAAGAGAAATTTGCTCAATTACCAGGCCAAATAGAAGGCTACGGCCAAACTTTTGTTCACTCGGAGGAACAAAAACTTGACTGGGGAGACATGCTTGCCCTTGCTACATTTCCTCCAACCTTCAAACAACTGAGGTTTTGGCCCACTGAGCCACCTTCATTCAGGTACTAATTGCTAAACTAATCCCCCTCATATTCATCGGCAAATTAAAATATAGGAAGAGTTACATACATACTACATAATTCTTAGACATTTATATACCACAAAGTTTGATATTTAAAGATTTAGATGTTGTTGATGTACATATTAAATATTAAAGTTTAGATATTATACATGTAAATATATAAGAATTATATGGTATGTATATGAATCTCTCATAAACTATATGTTTATACTTGCCATTAATGTCAATTTTTTAGGGAAACATTTGATGCTTACGTGAGGTAAAGAGATTGGTTGATGGCCTCATTAAAATGATATCCAAAAATCTAGGGCTTGAATCGAGAAGCTTTACGATATGTTCAAGGGAGGTATTCAAATTTTCACATTCAATTACTATCCTCCTCATTCATTAAAAGTCTTAGGCCTCTCTCCTCACTCCGATGCCGGGATTTGATGATATTATTTTGCAAGTAATGAGTCACAACTATGATTAAAGAAATGGTGGATGGTTCAGGTTAAAATTCAGGAGGTTTTATATCGTCATGACATCATTGAAGTAAATATTTTTATTTTGCACTAATAAGAGTAATAAGGGTAAATTAATGGATACTTATACATATAGAAATATAAATTCATATTTCTCATCGCTTCTTTTTTAAATTAGTACAATTAAAACGTAATTAGAGGCAAAAAAAATTTAAAATGATGGATCAACTGACTGGATCGTATGATGGGAGTAGGATAAATAATTTTTTTAAAAAAATCAATATGCTTGGTAATTTTTATTTTCTCTCTCTCTAAAAACATGATTTAAATGAAATTTAAAACTTGAGGCTGAAATTTAAATAAAAAAAATTGTTAAGTTTAAATATATTATATGATTATTAATATGAAATTAAAATAATTCAAATTAATTAAAATAATTCAAATCAATTAATATATTATAGTTTTTTAAATTTATAATTATTAAAAAATATTTTTAGTATAAGTTTTTTTTTTTTTCTTTATCTATATATATATATATATATATATATATATATCTATATATATATATATATATATATATATATATATATATATATATATATATATATATATATATATATATATATTTTAGGATATATTGATTTTTAAAATAATTATAATTTATAAATTAATTATTAAATATTTTTTTTTTATAAAAATATAATTAAAATTTTTATTAATAGAAAAAATATATGTTTGAAAATATTAAAATTTTTTTTATTTTATAAAAAAGAAATATGATATGCATGTAAATTTTATTGATTTTTTTTTATTAATATAATATTTCCAAAATATTTAAAATATATAATTTAAAATATTTTTTTATAAAATATTTAATAATTAAATATTTATTTATTTATTATTAATTATTTATTTATAAATCAATTAAATATATAATTTAAAATATTTTTTAATTATATATATAAATTTAAAATTTAATAATTTTTTATTGTAATTAATATAATTATTTAAAATATATGAATTTTTAGCTAAACTTTTTGTTAATATACTAATTATAAAAATATTTAAAATATATGAAATAAATAATTTTAATAAATAAATGAATATATATATATATATATTTATATTTTAAATTTATAAATATTTTTAATTATATAAATGAATTTAAAATATTTAAAATATTAAATAAATAATTAGTATATAAATAAATAATTAGTATATAAATAAATGACAAAGAGAGAGAAAGACGTTTCGCCTATTTAATTTTTTTTAATTATTTATTTATTCAATTAGTACTCAAGATTAATATATTAATTTTTTAAAAATTAATTATATTTTTTTAATTATAATTTAAAAATTAAAATATTTATTAATTTTTTATTTAAATTATTAAAGAATATAAATTAACTAATTAGCGTTAATAATAAGCGTACTCCGATGTATTTTCCCTAAATATTGGCGATGTAAAGGGACAATCGTGGAATAATGAGCAGATAAGTTATATAGAAGCTTGGAATTTATATCTGAAGCGTCTTATCCGAGCTTGGAAGGAAAAAAAGCTTATTGGATCGCTGAAATTGGATGAATGATTTAGTTAAAGCAAGCGAGCTGATTTAAATAAAAAAAAAAGATTTTGTTATTTTTAGAAGGGTGTTTATTATAAATAGATAAATCTCATTTAATTTAAATTATACTAAAGAATACAGATGGAGATCTGATGTAATGAGTCTATTACATAATATAATTCTTCAATGGATAAAGAAATATTTTGTATATTTTTTTTTTTTTTTGAGTTTCTTTTCATTTAAACCTTGAAGTTATTTTTTTTGGTAGCAAAACTCTTTGAAGGTTGATTTATAGTTTTTTTTTTTTTTTTTTTTTTTTTTTTTATATTTATTTTTTATATATATTTTTTTTTATTTTTTTTTTTTATATATTTATATTTTCATATATATTCTCTTGGATGATTAGATTATTGATTTTTTGACATTTTATATAATAACATAATTTTTTGTTTTTACATAAATGCATCTAAATTTTTTAATATTATGGTTATCTTTTATTAATTTTTTGAAATATACTTTTTTATTAATAGAGATATGTTTGAAAATATTCTTGAGTATTAGATATATAAATGTATATTATGTCACATCATGTAAATTTTTTGTTTATTTTTTATCTTGGATTATTTTTTTTTCCAACGAATATGCTTTTATTCACATATTCTATGCATAATTTCATGTCAAGCAATGCATATAAATATTAAAGTTTAATTATTAAATTTTATTAGCTTAAATCAATCTTAAATTTAATTTAAGTCAATTTAAATATTTTTTTAAAATTTTAAATGATTAAAAATTTCAAATCAATCAGCCTTATTTATTTGTGAAGTCTCGAGCTCATATTCATTGATCCATGATAGATTGAATTCGCAGCTAAACTCTTGTCTAATATACTCTTGGATAATTTAGATGTTTGGTTTCCATTTTTGAGTTTTTTTTATTTGCGCATTTAGAATGCGATTAAAGTTTTATGAATTTGAATTTTTGGTTTTTGATTATGTAAAGTAAATACCTTTATTTTACGTTTGGTTGAGCGTATTATGTAAATAAATTAAATCGCTTTTAAATATTTGATTGGATGAATGTAGTAAATATTTGTATTACGAATCTTATTATTAAATTAATTTATGAATTTATTACATTTAATTAAAAGTATTGATTAAAATAAATATTATCAAATAAAATATAGATAAATTATAAATAAAATTTTTCTTGACTAAAAATAAATAAAATCAAATACAAATGAAATTTATTTTGAATATTTAATTTTTAGTAATTAATTTACAAATTTTTAAAAGCATTAAAATAAAATTAAATATAAATAAAATTTATTTCTAATATTTAATTATTAGTAATTAATTTACAAATTTTTTTCTAAGATATTAATTATTGGTGTTATAAATAAATAAAATTTGAATATTATCATTTTATATTAACATGAAAATTTAATATATATATATATATATATATATGAATATATAATATATATATATATATATATATATATATATATATTTCTCATATAATATATATATAATTTTATTACTAAAAATATTAATTAATTAATAAAATTTTTAGAAATTGTGATCAAGATTTAATATTGATTAAATAATTTTCAATAAATAATTTATGCTTTAATTATTTTTTACTAAATAAACAAAAATTTAATTATTATTTTTTATTTTATTTTATTTATCGTGAATTATTTATCTTCAATTTGAATAAATATAATTATATTTATTAAATCTTAATTAAGCATAATAATATTTATTTAATTAAAGTTATTATTATCAATTCAAGATTCAAAAAGAAAAATAAAAATATTTTCAGGCTGTATAAGCTCAAAATGAAAAAAAAATTTGCTGCTTGTTTTGGTGGCGGTGTTTTGTGATTTATTAATAAATAAAATGCTATTTAGTATTTTTCGAAGAAGGACAAGAAGCAAATTTTAGAAATTTTCTGAATTAAATGAGTCAAACACGAAAAGTGAAAACATATTTGGTTACTTTACATGACCTTTCAAATCAAACCATATGTATTAAAATTAGGAGATTTATTTTTATTTTTTCTTTTAATTTAAGAAAATGAATATAATGAATATGAAATTGATTTGAAATTTATTGTTTGATTCATTTTTGTAAATTTAAAATTCATCAAATTGGATGAATTTTAAATCATTGTTGAAAAAAGTCAAGTGACTTCAGCACCAAGAGGCTTTTACATCAATAGATAATCTAAGACTAATAAAATCATACTAGATAAATTTTGAATGGGTCTTGCTCTGTTTTTTAATGCTTAAGATGTTTAATTTTTTATTTTTTTTATCAATTTTGGAGTCAAGAATATAAATATGCAACTCTTAATTTTTAAAATATATATTTATTTTATGTTAAACTTAAAATATTTATTAATTTTTAGTTTAAATGTTTACCAGCACTTGGGCATTAAAGAGAAAATATAGCGATCATACAAACTTTATGATGATCAATCTATAATGTGAGATTTTTTTCCAGATTACATAGCCGGATATATTTTAAGATGGCATATAATGTCGATTATTAGAGGTTTTAACCAAAGAGCGCGTTAGAATCTTGAGAATTTAAAAGAAATATATATTATTTATTTTATGTATTTTTTAGAATTGATGAAGAGAAATGAAAATCTCATTTCCTTTAAAAAGAATCATGAAGATGGAAACTTGAAAAAAATAGCGGAAATTTCGAGGATGTGTAAAATAAATTCATTAATATTTCTCGTACAATTTTCTAGGTTTGTTAATGATATTTACTCTAATAGAAGAGAATATATTGAGATATTATTAGAAAAATTTGGATGTTTTTTGGTTGAATTTTTTTTTTTGTGTTATTTTGTATGCTCTTTATACTTTTCTTAAGATGACATTTTAATTCTTTTCAGTTTATTTTTGTATTTGAGATTATGTTTAGAACATTCCAATGGAAGCTATTTTGATGGGATTGTTTTATTTTTAAGGTTTTGAATTTTTTCTGATTTTGTTTTGTAAGATTATATTCATTAGTTAAATGGAAGCAATTTGAGCTTGGATGATTTTAGGTATTTTTTGCATCATATCGTACCTCTCTGGAGTACAAGCATTTATTTTTTTAGTTTATTTTCTGTTCTTGAGATTATGTTTTACATTCCATGAAGCAATTTGAAGTTGTTTGGATGGTTTGGGATTTTTTTCATATTCTGTACCTCTCTTGAGTGTAGATCATTTAGAACACTTTTTTCAAGTTTATTTTGCCTTCTTCTTGAGGTTATATTTAGGGCATCCCAATGGAAGCAATCTGGATTTTGGATGGTTTCTTGGGGGATTTTTGCATCGTACTCTCTATACCTCTTGAGTCTGAGATCATTTAGACTTTTTCCAGTTTATTTTACGTTCTTGAGATTATGTTCATTACATTCAATGGAAGCATTTGGAGGCTGTTTGGATGATTTCTGTGGGGTTTTTTTTTGCATCTATACTCTCTGTACCTCTCTTGAGAGTATAGATCATTTATGATTTTTTTTCACAGTTTCTTTGGCCTGATTCCTGAGTTTATGTTTAGGGCATTCCAATGGAAGCAATTTGAAGGTTTGTTTGGATGGTTTTAGTATTTTGCATCGTACTCTGCACCTCTCTTGAGGCAGATCATTTATGGCCTTTTTTCCAGTTTATTTTGGCCTTCTTGGAGTAAATATGTTCATTACATTACATCATAAGCAGTTTGGAGGGTGACTGGTTATTTTTATAGGTTTTTTTGCATCTGTACTCTCTGTACCTCTCTTGAGGGTACAGAACATTTAGGGCCTTTTTTTTAATTTATTTTGCCTGTTTATTGAGATTATGTTTAGGGCATTCCAATGGAAGCAATTTGAAAAGCTGCTTGGATGGTTTTAGGGGTTTTTGGCATGTACTCTGTACCTCTTGAGTACTGAGATCTTTATGACCTTTTTCTAGTTTATTTTGCTTGTTTCTTGATATTATGTTCATTACATTCAATGGAAGCAATTTGATGGCTTTGGATGATTTTTGGGTATTTTTATCGTATTCACATATTTTGGGTATTTGGCGGATGAATGCGGTCAATGGCGCGATGAAATTAAGTGATGTCTAATGAGGAAACTCCTTGGCACCATTGAGAATGAAACGGAGGCGTATGCACTATACTGTGACTATGCACATCAAATTGGCTTCAGTGTTCGGAAGGACCATACTAGTTATTGGCCAAACTCAAATTGAAATCAAAAGATTTTATATGTGCAAAATTTGGTCGAAGAAGTGCCGATCTAAATGGCTTAACAAAATTCGAAAGTTGATACAAGAAGCGGTTGTCCCATGATTAGATTCTCTGATTTGGAGGAATTGGGCGATTAAAAAAATATCTGAAAGTCATAATCATTCTTTGGCGAGCCTACTACATCTTCTCGGATCACACAGTCATTAGCGATGAGAAGGCGTCGTGTTGAAGACAATGATAGAGTGGAATTAGAGCAAGCGATGCATTCTATCTAGCGAGAAGTTGGCGGCGTAGAGAATATTGGGTTCACAAAAGAGATGCTTTTATTGAAGAAAAGATCGAGGATTGTGAATGGTGGCGATAATGCATTAATCTGATTGTTTAAGGAAAGGTAAGCAGCGGATGAGATGCTTGCATGGGATGTACAAGTTGATGAGTTGGATTGCTTAGTAAGCTTTTTTGGAGCAATGACATGTATAGGATAGAATATGATTATTTTGGGGATGTGATATTTTTGATACAAGCTATCGACTCAATAAATATAATCTTGTTTGTGCCCCTCTTGTTGGAGTGAATCATCACTAGCAAAATGTATTATTTGGAGTAGCCTTTTTATCAGAAGAGACAATTGAGTCATTCTCATGGCTATTCCAAACATTTCTTTGGTTGATGAGTGACAGACATCCTATAACAATATTCACTGATCAAGATCGGTATGGCGAGCTATCAAATTGTATTGCATACTCTTCATAGGTTGTGCCAATGGCATATTTCAAAAGCTCCTTCAAGGTTCATTGCTTTAATAGTAATAAGAGAACAAGGGTTATTTTATACATGCATGAGTAAGTGTGACTCGGAGGAAGAGTTTGAAGAAGCTTGTGCGTCATGCTAGAAGACAATTTGCATGATCATGCTTGGTATGAGCTTTATAAGATTAGATCCAAGTGGTCCCAGCATTCACAAGGACTCATTCTGCATGGGCATCTTGTCAAATGATGTAGTCCATGAACAACGTATGTCATGGAATATCTAAACCAACAAGTTCGCTCACAGATTATTTCTTGGGGTTGGAAAAGGTTATGGAGACATGGCGGAATGAACATGACGAAGACTTCAAGTGTAGCCAGTCATCGATTGTTCTTGTTGTTAAGACCAGTCCAATTCTAAAACAAGCTGCTATGTTTTATACAAGAAAGGTTTATACTATGTTTGAGGAGGAATTTTTGCATGGAGTTGGAGGCTATCATAACTAAGTCGGATACACCATGGAGTATTTGGTAAGAAACTTAGAGAATAAAAATGCATCCAAAATATGGCATTTCGATGGGACTACCTAGATGTAACTTGTACTTGCAAAAAAATTTGAAATGATGGGATTACTTTGTGCCCACTATATCAGAGTTCTTAGTCGGGGAAGATGTTGTCGCATTCGGATAAGTATCTTCTCATGCGATGGTCTACCGAGCAAAGAGGGATATTTACATTGATAGTGCATACTTAAGAGATGTGAAAAGGATAGATGGAAATCTTACTTGTTTTTGGAACCACATAAGTCGATATGCATATCAAAGCGTCGAGCACAGATAAGAGAGCTGAGAACTATATGCTTGGATCCTTAAAAAAACTATATAATGATGTTAACTCTATAATAAGTGAGAATTCTCCTCCAGTTGATAGAGCAGTTAAGAAGAAGAAGTCAACCACAACAGACAAGGGAAAAGACATCTTAAAGGATCCAGTTAAACGCGTCAAAGGGTGTTTCCAACTTAAGGCTTAAGGGATATTGGGATTATTTGCGTATTAGTTTTTAGTATTTTAAATATTACTGTTAATCTTCAAACCATTCTACTTATGTTGTTGTAGAAACCAAAGTATAGTCTGATAGTGTTGCAGAATGTGTTTCCTCACCAATTGCATCACCTTTCTGCATGCGAGTATTTTTTGAGGTACCAGAATATCACACATCGATCTTGTAAGAAATCATCAACTAATATGATGTTCTACATGCGAATTTAACTCGAGCTCCAATCAATTGGTCGGTGAAGGGTACTAAGGCGATGATGGATATTATTTGAGGAAAAACATTTTAATGCATGACATCATCTAGTTTATGTTCTTATTGTACAATCTTTTACATGCTTTAGAGTCCCAGATGACTCTCTTTAACCGCACACCAAGATATTTAGACTGTATTTAGCTAGGAGATTTTCTCACTGGGCTATTTGTAGCTCTTTAAGCAGTAGTTATTGAGTTAATCCCCTGCTAAGGACCTTGTAATCATTCGACTGTAGCAATAAATATGTGCAGTACATTACCAATGGAAGAAGTTTGGAGGGTGACTGGTTATTTTTTATAGGTTTTCTGCATCGTACTCTGTACCTCTCTTAAGGTACTATTTAGAACCTTTTTTCCAGTTTAATTTGCCTGTTTATTGAGATTATGTTTAGGGCATTCCAATGGAAGCAATTTGAAAGTTGCTTGGATGATTTGGAGTATTTTGCATGTACTCTGTACCTCTAATTGAGATCATTTATTTTTTTAGTTTATTTTGCGATTCTTGAGATTATGTTTAAGGCATTCAATGGAAATAATTTGAAGGCTGTTTGGATGGTTTTGGGTGTGTTTGCATATCTGTACTCTCTCACAGTACAAATCATTTATGGCCTTGTTCCAGTTTATTTTGCCTAATTCTTGAGATAATGTTCATTACATTCCAGTTTATGCAATTTGAAAGTTGTTTGGATGGTGGGGGGTATTTTGCATCTGTACTCTCTGTACCTCTCCTGAGATCATATATGACATTTTTTCCAATTTATTTTGCACGATTAGAGATAATATTCATTACATTATGGAAGCAATTTAAAATTTACTTGGATGGTTTGGGGTATTTTGCATATACTCTGTACTCTCTTGAGGTACAGATCATTTATATTTTCAGTTTATTTTGCGATTCTTGAGATTATATTTAGGGCATTCCAATGGGCAATTTGAAAGGGTTTGGATGATTTGGATGAGTGTTTTGCATATGTACCTCTCACGAGGGTATAATCATTTATGGCCTTTTCCAGTTTATTTTTGCGATTCTTGAGATAATGTTCATTACATTCCAGTTTATGCAATTTGCTTGTTTGGATGGTTTATGGGGGTATTTTGCATCTGTACTCTATACTCTCTCGAGGTATCATATATATTTTTTAGTTTATTTTGCGATTATAATGTTCATTACATTCTAATGGAAGCAATTTGAAAGCTGCTTGGATGGTTTTTGGGGGGGTATTTTACATCTGTACTCTCTGTATCTCTCCTGAGGGTACAGATCATTTATGATATTTTTTTCAGTTTATTTTTCCTGATTCTTGAGATTATGTTTAGGGCATTCCAATGGAAGCAATTTGAAGGCTGTTTGAATAGTTTCAAATGGGTGTTTTGCATCTCTCACGAGTACAAATCATTTATGGTGACAATATCTCAGGTATACATATGTATAAGCATAAGTTAACTAAATCTATTTATATTAAATGGATATCTATAAGAAAGGATATCTAGAATTAATTTTATTAGTATTAAGTTAGTTGGCAAATTTAATCTCATAATGTGTTGGCAAATTTAAAAGCCTCTTAATCTATTGTATTTACACTATTCATTGAAAATAATTATTATATAATTAAATGTTATAAATTATCTCTTGCAGTTTCATTATAGTTATAAAAGAATTAAAATTTTCATATTGCAATGTGACAAAAAATACTATTTTATAATAGATTGACTTATTTTGTTTGAGTTTCCTCTAAATAAATAGACAAGTCAATCGATAAAATTCAGTTAATATTGAACTTCATTTCACTCGAGCATGAGCATACTAAGAATACATTTGAGTTAATTTTTAGTTGCTTTATTTTCAAAATAAAAGCATAAAATAATCATAATCGTATTTAACTATTAATATTTTAAATATTTAAAAAAAAATCATGATAAAATTTACTTTTAAAATTAAAATGTTAAAATATCATGATTATAAAAAAAATTAAGTTTAAAATTTTTTAAAAAAATTTACTTACACCAACCATAATAATTTTACAATCAATATTTAAAAAAAGATAATCACCCCAAACAAACCCTAAATCGGTAGAAACTACATGAAATCACGCTCATAACAATTTTAGTACAACATGACAAATAAATTATAGTTGATCATATCATTCGGTTAAGGCGACAAAATGGCTAATTTAATTTTATGCATTAATTTTATGCATTCTGCTGCATAACATTAATGAAGCAATAAATAAAGAGCCATCCATCACTCCAAAAGAATTAATAAAAATATTTTATATATTTATCATCTAAAATTTTATATTTACATAAAAAACACACTTCATCTTTAAAATATAAGTGATAATAATATTTTTAATGTGATCTTTAAAATCTGAATATTATTTTTTTAAAATAATAATATTTAGGCATTTTATATACCCTAAATATATAAGACTAGTGGCAATGTTTATAAATCTCCCTAATAATAATTAAAATGAGATTATCTTGATTGTTGTATTGATGAAAAAAAAAATATTATTGATGATACACATTCTATGAAAAATAAAATAAAAATGATTTTAAATGCGATTTCTTTCAAGAATATAGCCCAAAAAAATCAAATCCAAAAGATAAAAAAGATGATACCATAAATTAAACAAATAATAATAATATCAACTATATGAAATGAGAGAAAATAAGTAACAAAAGTAGAGTAAAATATCATCCCAGTTCATAACGATCCATTCACTTCAACAAAAAATAAGTCTTGAACCAAACTAATGCATTATACAAAAACAAAGTTATGATCATGAAATCATGATTATATATTTAAGCTCATGGAGTTAATGATTTCTAATGTATTTGTTTGACATCGATCATTCGACATTCAAAAGTTTAGATTCATATCTATTACATTATATTAATGTATTCTTCATTTTGGAAAATTAATTTTTGAGATCATTGAGTTATTAATGAATCATTTGAACTAAATCCATATCAAACTAAATCCTATAGTTCTCAGTTGGATTTTTGTCCCAAACAAAATATAAGTAAGCAAACTACTAAATATATTCATCTTCTTGGGCGGTTATGGTGGTGCAGTTCCTTGGGAGTTTATGGATTCTCCGTACTTGAGATAAACATCCGATCACACTTTGTTAGCTTGGGTGGCGGACTCACCATTTGATTGGCCATTTTACGGATCTTCAAAGGCGGACATCTTCAACAAGTAATTTGATCTGAATAGCCAGAACATAATCTTAATAAGTTGGCCTAGAAAAAGAAAAAGTTAAGAGGAACCAAATTTGAAAATTGTTCTTACAATCTCAGGAAGAATGCTCTTATGGGTTGGTTTGGGTAATAAGTCATAAAATACGGGCCCCAACTTAATATATGACCGAGTGTCGTCTTTGATTATCATGGCGGCGTAAGATTAACTCAGCCCTCGACACACTGTCTGCAGTGACATGCTGGATGAACATTTTGCTTTCGTCTTTAGGCCGTACCTGGCATAACTCTGCAAGAAAAGAAGAGAACGATTATAAATTCTAGCTTTTATCTAAACAAACAAGAATTGAATCGTAATACTCAACATTCCTGTGGGGTAACATACGATACAAGCATGAAATGTACAAATAGGGACATACTGACCGGACGAATACTTCTCGACCAGTAAGAAGGCGAAGGTATCAATGTGTGCATCTGAGAGATATTAATCTGTCAGCAACTCATCGATCTACCCTCGTGCAATAATGATATTCCCAGCCGTAAATACTATATCACCCCTGCAAGTGATAAATATTTTAAAGTGATCTTAATTAAACGAATAGGTTATTTTATGTATGAAGGAGCTGATTGAAGATTGACTTACTTGTCCTCGAATCGGGAGCATGACGTGTCAATAAGATGGAGCATCGGCTTAGGCAAAACAGCTCTAGATGAGAACTCAACAAAATGATATGCCTCTGCTGGCTGCAATGAAATTACTGACGACGAAAGTTAGTGATGAAGAGCTAGATTCACTATGAATTAAGGATCGATCTACCGAGATAATTCATACCTCCGATTGATGCTCCTCCACCACAGCGATAGCGGTGTATCGACCTTCTTGGCTCATCTTTTGAACCTATAAAAAATTAGTGAAATCTATTTCTTTTATCTCAAATTTAAAGAAAACTTAATACCTCTCTGTGGACTTCTCATCTTGAATGGAGGTCACCACATCACTTAGTGACTTCTATAAGTGTGTGTGAAGGGGAACAAAGCTTTCCTCTTCCTCATCCACCACCAATCTTGCTTAGATTCTGGGTTTCATCGTCGTGTGTGGTGGTGGCCTCCTGAACTTCACTGTGAACTCCTCATGGGCTTCCCATTGGAAGTATCCAACTCCAGTGGAAGCTCACGTGGTAGCCTCCAAGAGCTTCCTCTGTAGCCTCCTGGGGGCTTTCTAAGTGGTAGCCTCCTCGGTACCCTCACAGGGAAGCTCTGTGGTAGCCTCCTCAAGAGTTTCCCTGTGGTGACCCCACAGAACCTCCCCACAGGTGGTGGGACCCCACACAGCAAGAACTTCCTCGATAGCGACCCATAAATCAAGCCCATCCATCCTCTTATCATTGTTGCATGAAAAGATATTGTATCTTTCAAGTCCTGAAACACGCAAGTATCCTCTCCACCATAAAGCTGTGGGGAGTAGTAGCGGCTAGATACATTGAATGGAGAATATCGAGGAGAGACATATGGAGAGTCGTGGTGAACTCATTGGACTTAAAATGGGGCTATCGGGCTCGACATGTGTAGATTGTTGCGGGGACACGATTAAGTCTCTCTCTTCTAATATGTCCTCGAATGAAAGCATATGTTAAACCGATAAGAAAATGTGAAGACATACAACATAAATAAACATTCTTATATGAACTAAGTGATATTATTATATGTCACCTGGTGTCCTCCCAAACCAGTGAAAGCATTATTTGGAAACTCTATTTTTGCCCATCGCAGCATACGTGGCTTTGCAGATGGAAATGATGGCTTATGATGCTTATGTGCTCAGCCTCCCATATCTACAATGAATATTTAAAGCAGTTAACTTCACGCATTAAATTACATTCACGGAGATATAGACATACCATCGGAAGAGTGACAAAGCCACTCATGTAGAACGCCCTCAGTGCAATCTTTGATGTAATAACATCAAATTGGGAAACTAGAAAGTCCCAAATGGCCTCGCGGTTGTATTCAACAAATCTATCTATGTCATTAGCATAGGCAATCAATTTCGATGCCACCCTATAGTTGTGATATACAAAAAATAGATTTGACAGCAGAAAATGTATGTACAACTGCACAAACTGTGCTACAGGCAATGAGCCATCCGAATGCTCAAGTTGATTCTTGTAGTCCGATGAACTGAACTTAGCGGAGATTTCTGCCATAAGACCTTCTCCCCTCTATTTGGCATCCCTATCATCACTGCAACTTCATCGGGGGTGAAAGGAATACACTTCCCACCTAATCAGAAAGCTTGCTTTTCTATGTCCCAGCATGACAGGATCGATGTAATGACAATTGAGTCTTACTTAATTTCGTGGAGTCTAATGAATTGATGGAGATGAAGCCTCTTTAAAATGTCAGTGGCTTCATCAGTAAAGCGTGCTGCAATATTATCGAACACAGTTCTTATAGTGGTAGGCCTGCATCTCGAAGTTATCCTTTTCCCAGACATGGTAAACTTCAAAAGAAAAGTCAGTTTGTAATGAGCACAGATGCAAATCACCCATAAAAACTAAGCGAATAACTTCCAAATTGTTCTAATAGGCATGCAGATACAAAAACCCCCCCAAAATCATCAAATAGCCTCCAAATTTTCTTTCTTTGGAATGCTAAATATAATCTCAATAATTAGGCCAAAAGAAACTAAAAAAAGTAGGTCATAAAGATCAGTACCCTCAGAGGTACAAAGTCTGAGATGCAAAATACCCCAAAACCATCCAAGCGACTTTCAAATTGCTTCCATTGGAATTCCCAACATAATCTCAATAAATGCAAAATAAATTGGAAAAAAGAAGTCTCTAAATGATCTGTACCCTTAAGAGAGGTATAGAAAATACAAATGCCAAAAAACCCCCAAAGACCATCCTAACAGCCTCCAAATTACTTTCATTAGAATGTAATGAACATAATCTAAAAAAGCAGAAAAAATAAACTGGAAAAAGAGTCTAAATGCTCTGTACCCTCAGGAGAAGTCTGAGAGAGTATATATGCAAAATCACCAATCATCCAAACGACCATCAAATTACTTTCATTAGAATGTAATGAACATAATCTAAGAAGTAGGCAAAATAAACGGAAAAAAAAGTCCTAAATGCTCACCCTCAGGAGGTCTGAGAGTACATATGCAAACACCCAAAATCATCAAGCGACCATCAAATTGCTTTTTTATTGGAATGCCTAAACATAATCTCAAAATAGGCAAAATAAATTGGAAAAAAAAGTAAATGTTCGTACCCTCAGAGGTAGAGTACAAATCTGAAAAATACCCGAAATCATCCAAATAGCCTCAAATTGCTTCCATTGGAATGCTCTAAATATATCGATAGGCGTGTGATTGATCACTCAATGCGACTCCCATGTGCACATATTAGAAATTATGTCAAATTAAGTTGCACATATTTGAGCGAAGTGTTATCTGCAAATCCAACCTATGAATGCATAAACCATCCGGCTCATTTTTGTATCACATAGCGTTCATCATTGGTCTGAACATACTTCTCATTCCATATGTACACAAAAGCGGTTTAAACACATATTAAAGCTACAAAATTTGAAAGTACACTAACAAAATATACCTCAACCCAACACTGAGATCATCAAGCTCAGCAGGATATGACACATATAGAGTAGGCCTCCCAGCATGAATATGCTCCCAAGCCCATATCTGAAGGAGATGTAAGCAGCCAGCCATGTTGCACCTGGTGGGCCTAGTCGCTCTGACTCCACAGCCTATAGGTGAGCTAGAAGCTATCTAGCATCGTCTTGAAGGTATCCGTCATAATAGTGGTAAATCGTAAATAGACCTCGAACCGATGTATCATGTAGTAAGAAACAACCGGAATAGAATGTAAGCGCAGTCGAAAAAACTCGGTGCTCAAAGCGGTGTATGCGACTCTCGTAAAAGTCCACCTCAGCCATTTCAGCGGCATGCAGGTCTGCGTGTGTGCCTGACCCATCCTAATGTCGACCTGATCTGCGGACTGATCGGATCATGATACATCGTCAGTAAGAGGTGTCATCCGATCGTGTCATCATCCGACAATGGTGATGTCTCATCTCTTCCCCTAGCCACTCCACATTGGACTTATGGGTGGTCCCATCAACGTAGTCCATGATCATCAGCTACGCCTTGGAGTGTATAGCGGTCATCTCCGTGAGGTGGAAGGTATTGGTGCAGGACCATCTCTCGACCAAAGGCGGTCAACAATGATGATCTGGGAGGCGGGATGAAGCGAACACATTGTAGACACCACTGCTCCCAGCGGATGAATCATACTGCCGTGATGGGACCATGCATAAGCAAGTGGCCTTGACCTCAAACATGATGCTCTAAAATTAGCCATTAACAATTGTCAAATAAAGGAAAGCGGTCTGTAAATTAAAAAAATTAAATATTATATGCTCGGGGTGACTCGATCTCAGCGTAGGGATGATCTTAGGATGAACCTCGTGCACCAGCTCCGTGGCCTCCTAGCGAAACCCCTCATTCCTGGTGGGTAGGCAGTTGGCTCCCCATCCTTTCATCATGGGCTCTAAAGTGAGGGATCAGAGGGTGAAAAAAACTAGAAAGTAGTGTGATAAAACCTACTAAAAATCTCATCACATGTGTAAAATCAAACATCTTAAAGAAAAGCATCCTGTATAATATATTGTGAGGGAGCACGCGATAACTTTGTTTGGTATGGCTTTGTTTTTGCATACAAGATCTTACAGATATATATTGTTTCCTCGATTATTTTGAATCTATTTGTATCGCGGTTTTGCCCCTAATCCATATCCACCTTGAAAGATATGGCCACTGAGCGGTCAACTGGTATGGCGCATTTATGTATGATAATATGCGGTGATCCACATGTGAGCATGACCAATGTCTGATCATTTATTTACAGTCATGATTCTTCTAACAAATCGACTCTGAATGATGTTGGACTTTGCAACTCAAAACTTGGGTTGATGTTCAATTGAAATTTCTAACCTCTCTTTACACTACAACCTTCTTGTGGATACCTTTTGGGTAAACATAGAGAAGTTGACAACCTCTTTGCTAAGTTCACGGTAGTCTTTTCATGAACAAAGATACTAAGTTGTAGTAGATAGTGATAAGGCACGAATCGGTAAACCCGTTTGAGTTCACCATTGAAGTTTCGAGATGCATTGATGCATTGTCCATGCGCATTCCACCATCGTGCACAAGTGCCCATTTGGCGGTCCGCTCTCTGACGGTTGTGAGCTTCTTTCACATTTTTTAATATCAACATTAAGCGATTGATTGATTTTGGGATATCATCGATTCTGCATCTTTTTGGCATAGAAATTTCACATCGGCCAATCCCCAATCCGTATTACCTTTTATGGCGTGGCTTTAATGGGATGGTTTATGGAAACACTTCTCACATCCGCGTAATGACCGTGGGAGAATTGAGATTCAGGTGACAACGGCTAGCATATCAAGCATAGCGGGAACCACATCGAGAATCAATCGACTCGGACTCCACAATACAAAGCAAAGGTGGAATAATCCATTATTTCCATCAATTCTAACGGCGGTTAATGTCCATGATACTTTTAACAAAAGTCACCATTGCTTCGGTCTGGTTGGCCATTCCATCCATGATTGAAGGGCCAAATGCCCAAAGTCTGAAGCGTCTATTTGAATTTTAGTGATTACGTAGAGTAAGGAACTATCTTGATTCCAAAAAGACTAAGAGTCAAGACTCTTAATTTTATAAATTGCTTTTTTATTCCTTCGCCTTCTCACCTTCATGTATGCAAAACTTTAACATTGAATTTAGGATTCCATCCCCTATAATCTCCACGGGTTTTAGTCTACGATCACGATGCCTAATGTATAAGTAAGTTATGAATTTAAAGTTCTGCTATCGATGACCTGCTGCACTTACTGCATGGATATATCTGATTTTCACCAACTCTTGATATTCTCAAGCACCCCATAGCGTCGGGATCTTTGCTTCTGATGCAATGCCACTTACACTTGGTCTAGTAGGGACTATCATGATGTACCACATTTAATAGTTCTTACGGTTAAAGTAGCTTGTTTGGGCGAACATTATTTTACTGCACCCACTAGCAAATTCTGTTTATTTGCGGCCTTTACCTTACAACAAGGTCACTTGGGATTTATGTTCGTTAGGTTTCATCGAAGGGAAGTGAGAATATCTATCGTTTACTCACCATTACTGCAGGGACATACTCATTTGTGGACAACATCGACTCTCACTATCAATATTTGGGTGAGTGATTTCTTAGAAGATCATGGTATGCAGACTCGCGAACGCGGTGGCTTCTGCAGGTCATCATCAATATCTGCTTTCGGACTCACCACTTGAACCACTTGCTCATGTCGATACTCATCTTAGCTGCGACCGTGAGGCACATATGGTTCCTCGAATGATAAACAACATCATGCCGCAAAACTCATAAGTTGGATGATAACCCCAAATTATTACAAGTAGCGGGGAAAGATTGACAAGATGTTACTTAGGAATCAACTCATCAAAACTGCGTTGTGTCCCTAGAGGTGCATGTGCAATGAAATCCAGGTGTGTCGTCAGTGGTATATCTATTGACCTTATTGTCGGATCAGCTGATGTAAATGCAACATTAACATCCTCCATTTGACATACAACATCGATGGGAAGTCGGTGTTACTTCACAAGCGTCGTCGTCGGATATTACGGGCGTTATAAATCGTTACCCACCAAATGACTGTAAGAGTGATTGTATGATGCTCTGAATCAATGTGCAAAGTTCTCATAATCCATTGCTTCAATTCCAGTAAACTGATGCAGAACCTTAACTGGACGATTTTGACCTCTCACATAACTTGGATTGAATTGCTCATCGATACTCAGTTCGCCTCCATAGAAAAGAATCAGTGAAACAAATTCTCTATTCATTCTTGCAAAACAAGCTATATGAATAATCAAAATTTTATATTAATCGACACCCTAATTAATACTACATTTGGCTACTTAACACTCTTAATGCCAACACAAACCTAAAATCAAATCTCAAACAAAAGTCTAACCATACAACTCTAACCACATACTCTATTAATTTATAAATTGATAAAGAAAGTGATTTCTGTGTGTTCTGAAGAAACGGGGAAATGCATAAAAAATGTAGAATCCATGAAGGGAATTTTCCTCGAGCGAAATGGAGCCGGAATCGTCAGAAAATAATGTTGACTTCAACTGCTAGATGGAGAGAAAAGTCATCAAGCATAAGCGGTGTCGGAAAAAAGAAGTTCTATCGATTACGGACAAGGCAGCAATCTGGTGATCGGACTAGGCGGCAGGAAGTTGAGGGGAGGACCGTGCTGGACGAAATGAAGCGATGGAGTTGGTCGAACTCAGGAAGCGATTGGGGGCGAATCGAGCGTAACAAGGAGATAGGGTCGATCGGGATCGACCTAATAATCGCGATTAGTGGCGGCTTATCCCAAACCATTCATACTAAGTGGGTGGCATCAATTTCCGCATTAGCACAAGCATGTGAGCAGAAGCGTGGCATGGCGATCGCCACTGTGGGCGTATACTATTCTTAAATTTTTTTAATAATTTAATTATCTAATTAAGCTTCTAATGATACTTAGTTTAAAAAAAATCGTATATAAATCACTCATAAACTCTATGTTTATACTACTCCATTAATGTCAATATTTTGTAGGAAACATTTGATGCCTACATGTGAGGTAAAGAGATTGGCAGATGGCCTCCTTAAAATGTTATCCAAAAATCTAGGGCTTGAATATGAGAAGCTTTATGATATGTTCAAGGGAGGTATTCAAATTTTCAGATTCAATTACTATCCTCCATGCCCATGCCCCGAAAAAGTCTTAGGCCTCTCTCCTCACTCCGATACCGTAGGATTGACAATATTGTTGCAAGTCAATGAGTTGCAAGGGCTTCAGATCAAAAGAAATGGTGGATGGCTCCCAGTTCAAATTCTGCCAGGAGCTCTTATCGTCAACATCGGCGACATCATTGAAGTAATTATTTTTATTTTGCACTCATGAAAAATAATTTTAAAAAAATTAAAGTTGTTGAGTTTTGAGTTAAGTAATAAGGGTAAATTAATGGATAGTTATGCAGTGTAGAAATATAAATTCATATTTCTCATCAGCATTCTTCCGGTTGCTACAGATATTATGTAACGGGAAATATAAGAGCATTGAGCAGCGTTGAATAATGAGAAGGACTCTCGATCGTTGGATTTCATGAACTAAACATTGGCGATATTGGTGGGACCAATCATGGAGATTGTGAATGGAGATAAGTTGCGTTCTGAAGCTTGGAATTTGAAGAGTATCTGAAGCGAGTCTTCTCCGATTGGAAGGAAAAAACTTGGATGCATGAAATTGGATGAATGATTTAGTTTCAGCATGAGATATGATTTAAATAAAAAAAAACTTTGTTAAGTTTTTAAAAGGGTGTTTATTATAAGGTAAATGGTAATAAATCTAAACGGACGATTTAATTTAAATGAATTATACGGAAGGATCCCACACCTGATCGGAGATCTGATGTAAACTAAAGTATATCAGTTTTCAATGGATAAAGAAATATTTTTTATATAAGAATTTTGTTTTAGTTTCTCTTGGAAGAAGATTAGATTAATCCTAATATATATATATATATATATATATATATATATATATATATATATATATATATATATATATATATATATATATATATATATATATATATATATATATATATATATATCATATAAATCTTTAATATTATTATAAAAAATCATTATTATTATTATTTATAAAAAATAATTTTTTTATTAATAGAAAAAATATTTATTTATAAATATTAAATTTTTAGAATCCATCACTACTACTTATAAAATCGCCTACGGCTAATATAAATTCCTCTGACTGTGATCGTTGCTCTCGCTCCTTCTTTAGTGCTCTTGTTTAATTTTTATATTTTTATTCAATTTTAGTAGCTTCAACCGAATATATGTAAACTCTTAAATCTCAAAAACATATATTTATTTTATATTAAACTTAAAATATTTCTCTTTTTTTTTGTAAAGAATTTTTTTAAAAAATTTAAATATTTACCACCACTCGACCATTAAAAGGACTAGTTAACCTAATTCATGTGACTAGACAGCCCAATAGTTAAGCTGCCTACCTATCACTGTTTAAGTCGCTATTGAATGATGGAGTCGGATGGAAAATGTGTGCAGATGATTGATTTTTTTAATCACAGTTTGCCTTTTTATGGGATCTTCTGTCAATAAGGGCTTAGTCGGACTTTTTGTTTAAGAAATTAAATAGTTTTGGTCAAGCGTTGCTTTCACAATAATTAGTGGTTTGAATGATTTCAAATTTACTAAACGAATACATATATATAATATAAAACATTTTATACATTAAAAAAGTGCATAATATTAATCTCTTCGTATGTATAATATTAATCTCAAAATAAATTAGATAAATTTTATATTCATATTAAATTTAATAATTTGAAATTTTATTCAGATCTAAATTTGATTAGAATATAATTTTTTAGAGTGAATTAAAAAGTTTTAATATCTGAAATAAATAACTTCAAATTTTGAACGAATAAACTAATATATTTTATTATTTTCTCATAAATCTTCAATCTTAAAATAAATCATCTTAAAATTTATAATATTTTGCAGATTTTTGTACTATTTGAGATTTATTAAATTATATTTTTCACCGAGAACTTCTTATTTTGACCGTAAAACCACTCAGTGCGTATGTTAAGTAGCGCTCTTAAGAGAGAAAACGGAGAGAGAGAGAGAGATGAAAAAAAATGGACTTGGGAGATTTGGAGGGTCCTTGAAGGTGGATAATGTGCAAGCTCGCTGCAAAGGTGAGTTAGATTCTGATAGATATGTCGTCAGATAAGGTAGATTAGTATGACGACGAAGACATCTAAAAGCATTTCCATCGATTTCAAGTTATTCGATTCAGTACTCTAACGAGGAAGCTGCAAAGTGCACTGCCTGTGAGGATTGGGCTTCTTTCAGGTTTGTCTTCACAGAAAGAATATTTTCTAACATTTTGAATTTTTTTGAAGATTTACATACATACCAGAGGATTATTCGAATAGAGTATGAATATTTTTATATTTCTTCAATCTGATTGAAGTCTCGATCATCTCATCTGATTAATGATAGGTTTACAATAATAGATTTAAGTTATTAGATATTTTCAGATAGTAATCAACTTAGAAGAATATAAAGTTGTAATTGGTATACAAAATTTATTAATAGAATTAAAAACTATTCAAAGAATTAAAAGACAAAAAAAAAAAGATTACTTTTAGGATTTTAAGTTAATTTCTCTTTCGATTATGTTTTTTATGAACACATACAAAATTTTATGAATTTATTTTAGTTTAATGCTATTTCTTAAGTTTAGAAGTCACTTTGAATAGCCTTCAGAATTTTGTACTAAATTTGTAATTAGCTCAAAAATGCATTAGTGCACTCATGCAAGATGTTTATCGAAAAAAAATTTATTATTCTGATGAATTATTAATGTTTGGTAATTAATTAATTAATTTTTTCATTATCTATGTTTATATCAATATGCTAAGAAGCTCAAGCAAGGCATAATATTTGTTTAAGGTGGCCATTGAGATTCCTCATCACTTGATTATCTTTAATTTTTTAATTAATCACCTTAATCAAATTCTTAGCGTTTAAACTACAGTTAGTAAATCATGGTATATCTGAAGATATTATAAGAAAGCTGAGACAAGACATTGAAGAGTTCTTTAAGCTTCCATTAGAAGAGAAAGAGGAATTTGCTCAATTGCCGAATAGAGGGCTATGGCCAAGCCTTTGTTCAGTCAGAGGAGCAAAAGCTTGATTGGGGAGACATGCTTTTCCTTAGAGCATTTCCTCCAATCATCATACAATTGAGGTTTTGGCCACTAATCCACCTTCATGCAGGTATTAATTTTTTAATTAATTTTACTATAATACATCATTAGAAGTAAGAAAATTATGATTCTTCTTTCTCATCATTGTTAATGTTTCTCAAAAAAATTATTGATGAATTGAAATAAGAGAGTGATGGTCTCTAAAGATGATATCAAAAAATTTAGGATATGAATTTGGGAAGTTTTATGAGATGTTCGTATGCAGCCTTTAAGATTCAATTATTCTCCTCCATGTCCATGCCCGAGAAGGTTTTGTATCTCACCGCACTCGATGGGATTAACATTAGTAAATGAATAACCGAGTACGCAAATCGAAGAAATGGTGGATGGCTCCCTGTTAGAGCTCTTCCAAGAGCATTCATCGTTAATATAGGTGACATCATTGAGGTAATCAACATAAGATTTTAAGTTCATGTGCTCTACATCAACTAGTATGAGATTAAGCTATAATTAAAGCTTATAAATTTAATCTTAAATTAAAGATTGGTTTCAAATTAAATTAAATTAAAACTTGAAAACTATATGAACAAGTAGGCAAAATTAAAATTCTACTTAGATGTAAGTTAGATTAAAATCAAATTGAGCAAATTTGAAATCATATGGACATCTCTTTTAAGCAAGTGTGTGAATGAATGCATGCATTATCCTCTCTTTTTTTTTCTTTTTTTTTTTGTGGTTCACGTATGCATGCATTTAAAGATGAAAAGCCTAAGATAACTTCCAAAAATGAAAATTTGTTTGTAGATTACATAATCATGAATCGCTTCTTCACCAATACGATTCGCAGATATTATGCAACGGAAATATAAGATCGAACAGAGTTGTGTGAATGATGAGAAGCGCTGCTCTCGTTCCATATTCAACATGGGCGATGTGGTGAGGCCAATCCCGGAGATAGTGAAGAGAGATAAGCTGCTTTATAAAAGTTTGCTATTTGATGAGTATTTAGAGCAGCTTTTCACTAGCAAACTGGAAGGAAAGAGTATATTGGATCGCATGAAATTGGATGAATAGAATCTTCTTACTTGTATTGATATAAATTAAATTATCAGCTTTCAAGCTTTTATGTGGTGTTTGTTTCACCAGAAATGATTCTAAAACTATGTAAAATCAATGTATCTGATTTAACCACATTTATAATGTTGGTATGTCGTAAGCTAAAGTTGTTTGCCTCGCAATTTAAGTTACTTAGTGTGCGCTTAGACGTTAAAATTTTAAAAAAAATTTAAATTTCTTTACAATCACTTTCTTTTCTTTCAACTTAAATTTAAATAGCATGATGAAATCTCTGCACAGAGCGAAGATTTGATGAAATCTGAAGTTGTAGAATGATAGCAAACTTTGCAATTCTGAACTTATAGCATGTAAATGGCACAAAATCTGGAGCAAACAAGTTGGAAGGAATGGGCAATGGACAATGGTTTCAGGTTGAGTCTATGCGTGGTTCTGCCTGCATATATAGCTAGTAATCTTACTTAAAAAACTATTTGTAATGAATCAATCCAACAATCTTTCATAATTTCACATACTAACGAGAAGGACTCAAACCGATTCAACAAAGAAAACTTGGGCATTAATTTTATTAGAGTTTAGCAATGATAGCCATTTATGTGGTTAACAACTTTATGTGTCAATAACAAATATCTATCTTAATGATAACATTAACATTTGTGATGGACGACAAATCATATCAAGATCTACAACTCTCAATTCTCTTTTAAAATCCTTTGATCTCAATAAAGATCTTTTTAGAGTAACAATGACAATTATAAATTTGTGATATATAATAATTATTCCAACTTAGCGCCTACTTAAGACAAATTTTACATATATAATTTTTTCCTTCCTTTCAAACTGATTTGAAGGCTTAATTATATGTGTGTGGAATTTTTCTCCACAAGAACTCAATCAAAAGTGAGGTCAATATCTAGTTAATGCATGAAGTCTCAAAATCATGTCTCCCAGGTATGAAAGTTTCAATTGGCAAAGTAGTTGTACCATGAGGCATTAAAGATACAATTTTCCCAATGACGGTCCTCTTCATCATAGGGGCTTCTAGTCTTTCAAACATAAGCTCTTTTGAGGATCTCCTTAATAGGATGGTTGTTGCATGGATTGGAGAATGATGTAGGAGCTTGAAACTCTTCTAGCATTTGTGCTCCATGGATAGGTACTTTAGAAGTTGTAGCTGCAAAAGCTGGAAAATTCATGCTACCAAATTGAATGGTAGCTCCAACATCTCATGTGTTAATGATACGTTAAACGAATGTTTACACCACTCTAATTGAAAGGAGTATTTTGTAGATCTATTACACAAATGAATGATGGGGAATAGTAATCATCAATTATCATTTTACCTCATACTTTCAAAATATAGAGATACTACATAACAAGACAATAATGTAATAAAAGTATACTATATATAATTATTCTTTTAATATAGATTCTTATCCATTAATAATTTTAGTTTATTACTCATTTAAATCATTAATTTATTTTGAAATTTTTAAAAATTTTGTTGCTACTATAGTATATATATATAACTAACCAAAGATGGAAAAAGAATCATGTCTAGAGTCAAAAGGGCTCAAAATTCGCCACCGATCTCTCGATGAAGCATACATAAACATATATTTAGAATATTGAATTTTAAAAATATGCTTAGGCTTTCAAAATGATTGTTTCTATGTCAAAATAATTGCATAATTTTTTAGTGTAAGATATTTAAGTCAATTTAGTTTTTAACCCGCGCAGCATCTTCAAACACCTAAATTTAAACATTCAACATTGTGTCGGGGCCCATATGGGTATTTGATAATTCAAATAATTTTATTTTAAATTATGATATTCATTTTATATTTTTTATTTAATCCTAACTTAGTCTGTGCAGCCTTTTCAGATATTGAAATTTACACTCTAAATTTATATATACACATGTGGCTTTTAGCTTAAATAATTTCATCTAATTAATAAAATCATAATTAGAATGAAAATTTTCTAATTTTTGGATTGAAGGAAGCTCTATAATTTGTGTAAATTTTAATTTAGTATCGCCTTCTGTCTGCTTGTACGAAGAATTGCAGATTCGATGATGAATTACCAAGCTGAGGTGAAGGTGAAGGCAAAGCAGAGTGGAGGTGGAAGTGAGATTTGAGTGACTCAGTTTGATTCACTCCCACCACTCTATTTACATCTCAATTTGATAAATGGATATTGCAAGAATTGCATTCAAGCTATTGATGAGCTACCAAATTATTTATCAGCCTCATTTAAATTTATTCAACTCTCTTTCATCTTACTCAATATGAATTAAAATATAAATTATTTGTTAATCGAGCAGCTTTGTAATGCTTGTTATTATTCAAGAATCTGACATTTGAAATAATCAATGATAAATCTTGTCCATGTTAGCTGATGAAATACCGAAATTCACATTTGCTCATATGTGAGATATCGAGCTTCATATTTATTTTCTAAGCTTGATTGTGCTCAATTGAAATTATTTTTAATTCGCTTAGAATAAAATATTGTAATTCGAACGCTTATTGAATAGATCTTCAACATCAACACTAGTCACTAGTTATTCAACTTAGTTCTCAATGCAAATTGCATTAAAATTTAATTATTCAATTGAAAATCATATTTATATTTGTGAGCAAGTCATCAAATGATGTTCATTCTCTCCTTATAAATTGGAGTGCTATAGGCTTCATTTCATATGCTTGAGTTTGAAATCTTTAAAGAGAAGGAGAAAAATTCGAGCTCAAAATTTGGGTGGGTTCTCAATTTTTTTTAAATCCTTGTAACTTTTTTTATTTGTTTGTTCAATACTCACATTTACATTACTTTCTTAGTCCAATTTTAGTTTTAGATTTTTTTTAGTGCTTTTAAGTAAGTTTTGATTTCCTCTTTTTTTTTTAAGAAATTAAAAATTTCTAAAAGATTACATAGGAGATATCTAATATGCTACCAATTGCGAGCAATGAGATAAACATCTCGCTAATTTTCATCTTATCATGTCCTAATGAGCATGATGAGGTATACAAATCTATATAAAATCAAACATACACATATACATATAATTTTTACACACATTCAAACTCATTTTGTTACACATTTGTAATGATCGACAAAGTGGCTGATTTGACAACCAATAATAATAATGATTTTTTTTAATGTTTATGAAGAGAAAGAGAATGAGGGATAAGTGGGACTTTGGCAACTTCTCGGTTTGGTGTCTAAGCAGGTCAACGAAGGAAGGAAAGTTGCTATAGTTTGTAGAGTTGGAGGAGAGGAGGGGATGTTGAGCAGCAACAATGAGTAAGAAGTCATTGATTCTGGCAGCAGGAAGCTACAGTTGGAAGGATCCTAGAGTGAAGACGTTGGTTGTAGGAAAATGGGTTAAAAAGGTAGACAAGGTAGCTCGATTTAGTGCAGGTTGGCCTTCAATCTGGGAAGAGAAATGGAGATGTGAAAAGCCGTAGGTAGCATATTTCGTGCCTAGAATTGAGAGGCAAAGAGGGCTGGCTAAGAAGAGACGTGAGTTGCGTGTTCAATTGGAGGGCGGATGGCCCTGTACAGATAGGAAGGGATCGGTCTTAGGTAGGTTGAAACACATTGAATGCTATGAACTGTTGTGCTCGGTTGGAGGAGTCAGATTCGGACGAGAGATTCCAGAAAGGGTATGCCGAGAGAGAGGAGGGAAAGAAATGGGAAAATGTCGGAGACCAAGAGGAATCCGTCTCGTGATGGAGTTCCTTCTCGGCTGTGGCAAAAGGAATGATCAGAAGAGGAATCGGGAAGGGTATCCCGAGAGGAACTCGCCTGATGACGGAGGTCTCAGCTGCCCTCATTTGCGAAAAGAGAGACCGGAGAAGGGAGATAAGGCTTACGATGACGCTCGGTCAGCGATGTGAAAAGGATTCGGAGAATCGATTGCGCTTGTGAAGCTCGAAGGAGGACGAGAGCCTGAGAAGGGTTTCGAACGAGAGGAGGCGAGGTTTCATTTCTTCAGATCGAGTGCGAGAAGCTTTCGAGTCGAGAGACTCTGAGGACCGAGCGGATGCGGGAAAAAAGAAATCAGAAATTCTTCTCTCTCTTTTTTTTTCTTTTTTTTTTCTAGAGAGGAATAGGAATTATTAAAAAAAACTATTTCCTTTGTCTTTTTGCAAAACTGTCAAGGACACAGGCATGTGGGTGAGAAGATATGAGGGATTTTGGATTTTATTTTAAAATTTAATTTAATTAATATATATTTTTATAATAAAATTTGTACAGTTTATATATCCAATTAATATTCTTTTATTTAACCCATCCCCATTTCATTTTCATTTTTTATTTTACTTTATTTTATTTACAAATTAATATATATACATATAATATTATTCAAAATAAAGAAAGTATTTTGAATTTTATTTGTCTAATTTATGTATATATATATATATATATATATAGCATTCTTTAAAATGATAACTTGATTTTAATGGAAATAATAACATACTTTAATAGTAAAATTAAAATATATTGCACTTATTTATATTTATAAAATATATATAAATATGTTTATAACACTATCATCATTTGGTCCCAAGTATGTAAAAAGTGGAGGTTGCATTTATCGACAACAGAAAACTTGTCAAAATAATCATGACATGAATCATTTAAATCATTGTGTTAATTTTATCTACACATCGATGTTTGAATACTTGAAAATGTAATTAGCTAGATCAGTGCTTAAAAAAGAGGGTACATTATGACGGCAAAGAAGTTAGATGAAACTAAAAGAGATCTTGAAATATAGTACTCTTAAAATTAATGGAATTAATATATTATGGTTCATAGAAAGATAAATATTATTTTATGTTCAAGAAACTAAATGTTTGGGAGGTCCAAGGAGATAGTTAGGTTTTAAACTTTAGTATTCGTAAAAGTCGAACTAGAAATGGTGTAGTGTGATTATAGATAAAAGTTTGAAGGATAATGTTATAAATATTAATAGATGTGGAGATAAAATTATACTTTAAAGATTATTGTGATACTAAGATTATCAATGTTATAAGTGTATAGCCTCAAGGTTTGAGATAAGCAGAAAAAATTTTGGAATGAATTAGAGGATTAATACAAAAGATACTCTTGAAGAAAAAGTATTTATTGGAGGAGATTTAAATGACAGATGAGTGGTAGAAGATTTTAAAAGTATTCATGTGGTTATGGATTTGGAGTGACTAAGGAAGTTATATTAGATTTTACTTTAGCTGATTTTGTGGTTGCTAACACTTTATTTAAGGAGATGAACATATTATTACTTATAAAATGGATCTAGAAAAAAACACATTAATTATTTTCGATAAGAAAAATAGATCAATATTAAAAGATTGTAATCATTTTCAAGTGAAAAGGTACCAACATCGATTGTTAGTTTTAGATTTTAAGATGAAAGGTTGTAAGAGAAAAATAAATTAAATTATTGTCCTGAATTAGATGGGGACACTTAAGAACACAAATAAAAATATTTTAAAAGCAAGCTACAAGAGATTAGAATTTGGATGTTCAGGAAGCTAACATTAGGGAAAAAAATAGCAAGTGAAATTAAGCAATTAAAGATGTGCTTAGAATAAAAAGAAAAGCTTTTAATAAGAATAATTGGAGTCGAGTATGCGAAAAGATTAAAAAAAGAAGAAGTATTGTTATAAAACTTGGTTTAGATGTAAAACTGAGAATTGGGGAAAGATATAAAGTAATAGAGGTTCTAAGAATTAAAGATACGATGCTTTTAAATTTTAGTGATTTATACAATAGATTAGACCAAAAGAAGGTGAAAGTATGTAAAGAATTAAACCAAAGAGATAGGAGAAGTAAAGACATACCAAGTGAGGTATTAAGGATGAAGATAATAAAATACTTTTTAGAAAGGATATTTAAAAATATGGATGAGGTATTTTGATGAACTTTTCAATGAAGGATCAAATTGATTGATTTTAGCAACCTTAATAAAACAAAAAAATAGAGAATTTTATTTTATCATTTATTAGTAAATCTAAAGTTAAGGAAGTTTAAAGAAAATGAAATATGGAAAAGCAAGAGGATGATAATATTCTAAAAGTGTGAAAATATTTGGAGATCAAGGAATTTCTTGGCTTACAAATCTTTAATGTCATTTTAAAGACTAAAAAGATGTAGATGAGTGGAGAAATAGTTTGTTGGTTCTATATTTAAGATAAAGGTGATGCACAAGAGTGTGCAAATTATAGAGGAATTTTAATGTCATACATTAAAATTACGGGAGAGAGTAATGAGCAAGAGATGTGATACGAATTACAATCAATTTGGTTCATGCCGTAGATCTACTATGGATGCTATACATTTGTTAAGGGTTTGATGGAGAAGCATAGAAAGAAGGAGGATTTTACATATTTATTGATTTAGAGCTTATGATAAAGTTTAGAGATGTTCTTTGGAGTTCTGAAGAAAAGAGTTAATATTGGTTATATTCAAGTCATTAAGGAAGATACTATATTGTTATTTGTGTCCAAACAAGGAGGATTGACAAAATATTTTTATTTAGTTGGATTACATCAAGGATCGTTTAAGCCCTTATCCTTTTACTTTAGTTGGATGTTCTTACTAGGCATTTACAAGAAGATGTACCTGTATGCTATCGATGACATTCTTCTGTTGATAAGACTAGAGAGGGAGTCCAAAGAAATTTGAATTATGGAGGTCAATGTGAGTCTAAAGGTTTTAGTAAGATCTAAACTAAATATATGGAGTGTCATTTGTTGTAGAAGTTCTGGTAGTGTTGTGACATTAGGTGAACAAGTCATTAATAAGAGTGAGTCTACATATTTAGGCTCTATTGTTCAAAATGATGAAATAGAGATGTTATTAGTAGAATTCAAGTGGATGGTTGAAGTGGAGGAATGCTATTATGTGATTAAAAGCTCCACATAAACATAAAGGAAAATTTTATATGATGGTAAGACTACAATGACTTATTATGGTGTTAAGAATAAAAGAGAAGCATAAAGACTAAGTGTTAAAGAGATGATGCTAGTGGATGAGTGGCTTTACTCTTAGAGATAGAATGCAAAATGAGTATATTCGGAAAAAGTTGAGTAGCATGGCAGATAAGATTAGGGAGAGTCAGATGGTTTGACCACATAAAGCGTAGTTGAATGAGAAAGAGAAGATTTATTAAATGTTAAGAAAGGTGAGGTAGACTAAAGACTTGGTTAAGATGTATAAAAAATTATCTTAGTATACTTGATTTAGAATGACAATAAAGACATAAATGGAGAAAGGATTCATAGACCCATAGTGGAATTAAGGCTTCTTGTTGTTGTTATTGTATAACTATATTTATGTTAAACATATACATATATACATATCATAAATATATTTTTTCTCTTTTTTTAATCTTCTGTTTCTTTGTTATTATATACTAATGATAACATATATATATATATATATATATATATATATATATATATATACATATATATATATATATATATATATATATATATATATATATATATATCCATCTAATTAGGGTGATTTATGACACATGTTACAACTTTTAATTTGTAATATATATAAAACATAGATACATTAATAAACTCTTATTTTCAGAAGTAAACATTAAATTCTTACTTTCTCAATACAATAAAAATACTTAACGTGCCCCCATTTAGAAAAAAAAAAGTTCTTCGAGACATCAAAATCCATTAGATAAGACGTTAAAAGAAGACTTCAAGTACATTAATGCCATTATTGCTTTGAAAGAATAATGAAGTTTCATTGCATTCAACCAGAATAAGAAGAAAGAAGAAAAGGTTTCAGAGTAGTGCCAGTGAGAATTACTCAATAAAAAATAAGCAAAGGATTTGAGTAAAACAGATCAAGCATCTAAACACCTAAGACGAGAGTGACAATATTTCCTAAATGAATAAAGCAGGTCATCCTTGCAGCAGTAATTAAATTAATAAAGCTTCAGATCTGATCATAAAAAAATGGAAAGCATAATAAGTGGATTATTACATGCTTAATCTGGGTCATGGTTATTATATAAGCATTGAGGATAAATTTACTTATTAGGAATTCCAAATCTTTTACAAAGTACAGCACAAGCCTTTTGTATGACTAATAATATTATACTTAAAATTTATTAATGAAAAAATCAACTTTTAGTGATTTATATAATAGATTGGATACTAAAAAATGACAAGAGATAAATTAAGCAAAGAAAGATAGAGAAGTGATGATTTAATTGAAGTGAGATGCATTAAATATGAAATTATAAAATATTTTTTTAGAAAATAATATTGAACATAGACAATGAATATTTTGGTAAACTTTTCAATAAAGTTGAGAATAATAATTTTAATGATAGTGCTCTAAATGAAAATAAAGATTTTTATTTTTATCATTGAATTAATAAAGTTGAAGGGTTTTACAAAAAATGAAATGTGGAGAACCAATAGATATAATGATATTATGATAGAAATGCTTAAGAGATTAAAAAGAATTTCTTGTTACTAATCTTTAATATTATTAAAGACTAAAAGATGCTTGATGAGAGAAAGAGTTTGTTAATTTATATTTTAAAGAGTAAAAGTAAGCCACAAAAGTGCAAATTATAGATGAGTTAATGTGTTAATACATTAAAATTATGGAGAGTAATATATAGGTTATAATGTGATACAAAAGTTTCTCAAACTAGTGTTTCATGATGTAGGTCTACTATGAATGCATATTTGTGAGAGATTTGATGGAGTAAAGAGAAAAAGAGGATCTACTTATGATATTTGTGATTTAGAGAAAGCATATGATAAAGTTCTAAGATAAGTACTGGAGATTCTAGAAAGAAAGGAGTTAATACTAGTTATTAAGTCATTAAAAGATATATACTAGATTGTTATATGTTAAAACACAAAGAGAGTTGACGAAATATTTTCCTATTCCAGTTGGATTACAATAAGGATCGGATTTAAGCCCATAATCTTTTTGCTTTAGTTATGGATGTTTAACTACCTAGTGGGATTAAGGCTTCTTGTTGTTGTTGTTGTATAACTATATTTATGTTAAACATATACATATATACATATCATAAATATATTTTTTCTCTTTTTTTAATCTTCTCTTTCTTTGTTATTATATACTAATGATTATATATATATAATATATATATATATATATATATATATATATATATATATGCCAATAGATCCATCTAATTAGGGTGATTTATGAGCGGACACATGCCCTCCTACAACTTTAATTTGTAATTATATATAAAACATAGATACATTAATAAACTCTTATTTTCAGAAGTAAACATTAAATTCTTACTTTCTCAATACAATAAAATACTTAACGTGCCCCATTTAGAAAAAAATGTCTAACAAGGCAATACGTATATACTTTCAATCATGCTACTTGTCTCATCTTTCTTTTATTTCAATCTTAATAAAAAGATGCACATAAGTAGCAGAAATAATTGAGAGCATAAAGCTTCATAATCATCTTTCTTAATCATTTTAATCAAGTGCTTAATGTTTGAACTATAGTTAATCAATCATGGCATACATGAAGATGTAATGAGCAAATTGAGACAAGACATTGAAGAGTTCTTTAAGCTTCCATTGAATGAGAAAGAGAAAATAGCTCAATTATCAGGTCAATTAGAAGGCTATGGCCAAGCCTTTGTTCATTCAGAGGAACAAAAGCTTGATTGGGGAGACATGCTTTACCGTGGAACATTTCCTCCAATTTCAAAACAACTAAGATTTTTGGCCAACAAATCCACCTTCTTGCAAGTACTAATTTTTTGCATTAATCTCACTAAAAATCATTAATTGTTAGAAAGTATATATTTATTACTTTGCATTAATCTTGCTCTTAATCCATATTTCAGGGAAACTATTGATGAATATGCAAAGGAGGTGAAGAAAGTGACTGATGATCTTCTAAAAATAATGTTGAAGAATTTAGGACTTAAATTTGAGGAGCTTTATGAGATGTTCAATGAGGGTATTCGGTCATTAAGATTCACTATCCTCCATGTCTAAGTCTGAGAAGGTCATAGGTTTCTCCACACTCGATCCTACTGACGACATTATTGCTACAAATAAATGAATCACAAGGACTACAATTAAAAGATATGGTCGATGCCTCCCAATTGATGCTACACTTTGATATATCTCTCTAAAATTTATAAATTAAGCATGAATTTCAAGTTAAAGCATGTATTCGATCAAATTAAACAACTCAAGAGGTCTAATAACACTAGAATCGGATCAAATTGGGCCAAAATGAGCTCGAATCAAGCCCAAAAGCTACATATGAAAACTTTAAAACACTGACTGTATGATCAAATGACTTCCAAATTTGACATGCTTATAGTTGAATCGAGCGGCTTAACGAGGTGAATCCAATGAGCATAAGATCACTCAAATTAAAGATCATTTGAATGGTCAAATTACCAAAATAATTATTTATGATCAAATGAATGATATAAACCCCAGATGAAGTGTTTTGAGATTTTGGCTATAATGACAAAAATACACCTCTCAATCCTTTAATAGGACCACATTCTTGTCATGAGGGAGAAGCTAGAAGCAAACTTGGAAGAAAGTTGGGAGAGAGAAGAAGTCATCACCACCTTGTCGCCGACTACCACCAACAACCGCTACCAACTACGTGTATGTTGTAATTTGAATTGATTCCCATTATCGATTTCATACATATGATCTTGTAATCCCATCATAAAAAACTTAAACTTAGTACTCTAAAGCATATATATAGTTGAGCATTTTATTGGACTAGCCTTTTTCCCTCTTTAGGATTTTTTATAAAAATTTTGAGTTTATTTTATTTTCAACTATTTGTGTGCGTGCTAGATTTTCATACAAAGCTAAGGCGTGAAATTTTATTCTACCACTACAAATTTTCTAGCAATACAATAGTTTGACGTGGGAAGGAGATTTCATTATTTTATCACAAGATGTAAGTTTCAACAAGATCGAAACCACCAAAGGTGGAGCACTTCATACTTTTGAGAAGTGCATGCAAAGAATGGAGGAACATCAGCCAAATCCTTCACTCTTACTAGAGTGAACAATCAAGAATGACCAAAAAGGAAATTGGCCTTATCAACAACATGATAGAGTTAATTTTCTTGAAGAAACTAATGAAGAACCCCCTCATGATCATGTCAAAATCCTCTTATATATATATTCTTAAGATGCTAAATATAGTTTATTTCGAATTAAAATATATATTAAATAAAATTAAAAATAAAATTGATCCTCAACAGCTTTAACATATTTGTAATACCATATAAAATATATTTTTACTTCTTAAACTATTTATTTATTTTTCCTTCGGTTGATGACTTGTAACTTACAAAAAATGCTTCAAAAAATATAAAAAATTATCCTGAGTACAAAAATTTATGTATTATAACATGAACTGAATTTTGATGATATTATAAGCTTACATTGTCGTAATTCAGCTAATATTTACATGTTCTCACTTTATCTTATTCAGCCAAAATATTTTACTGGTTCACTAATTAAAAATCTGTAAAATTATTAAAAAAGGTGAGATAATTATTTATTTTAACTTTATTTTAATATTATTTAAAGCAATGGTTCAGCCTCACCTCTAGACTCATATTTTGTAAAATGATGGACAATATAAAGTGAACACAATCGTTGATAATATTTTGGGATATATCAGGGGCCCCGAGCATTACATATTTACATTTTTTTTAGAAAATTGGATTAATCCAACAGTCCTGTTCCTATGCAGAGAAACCTTTTTTTTTTTTTAAGTTCGAAAAAGAACCAAACTGCAAAGTTAAAGATTTGATTTCACATATATCATAAGTATAATCAATGATGGAGCTAAACATTTTTTTCTAGAACAAGTATTACTTCATAATTAAACTTATAAATTTATTTCCTTTATTTATATATTTAAATTTGATGATAAATTTAATTTTGATAATTTAAAGAATGGCAAAATCTAGAGGTATTAAATGTAAAGGAATAAAAAATTAAAAATAAGCATGATATGACAAAAATTCAAATAGACTAATCTTGATCAAAAGAAATATTTTAAATCAAATGATCAAACTTAAAATATCATCAAAATTATATCAAAAGTCCAATAAGTGTATAGTAAAAAAATTTTCAACAAGCCAAAGATCTTATAATTCCAACTTCATTGAGTTCAAATACACAAAATATATATATGATCAATCATTAAGCTATTAAGTTTGATTTTGTAGTTTTCTGAATAATTATAAATCTCATTTAAGGAGCAAGATAAAAGCTAAAGATCCTAAGAATCCTATTTTAAAGGAGAAGCCATTGATCTGTGTTAATATTGTGTCTCCATCATGATGACTTCTAAGTACTAGTGATTGTCTCATACAAGATCTCTAGATTTCAGAAAGATTAGAATATTCATCTAAAAATGTTAAAGATTGTCACATAGTTGTTCTTCCTCATATACAAAATCCTCCAAAAATCACTCAAAGATACATAATGGAAGCTTGCATGTGGTTTTTTTCTTTTTCGAGTTTTAAGAAAAAATTGAGTTTTATTGTTCACTTTAAATACTTGTGTTATTTAATATTATATAGTCTGAAAATCTTTGTAAAAGTTAACATCTCTTAAAAATATTGCCATATAAACTATGATAAAATTGTAAATCTTTAAAATGAGCTGAAAATTACGGATCTATTTTAAATTAAATATCTTGACATCTTTAGAAAATTGAGCTTGTCAATAAAATCCTTGATCGAACGATCTCACTCAAGAAGAAAAAGCACTAGAGTTTGAAGAAGTGTGCTTTAAATAGTTTTGAAATTGCGCTATATTTTATTTTAAAGTCATAAGAACAATCGTGACATAAATAGCGCTTCTACAGTAAATATTGATAAAGTAGTTATGGAAATAAGTAAAATTTTAAATGGCCGACCGATCAAAGATATATAATTTTACATGAAAGTTATCTCTTAATATGTAATGCAATTAAGGAAAATTGTATTTTAAATCTATAAATTTTGTTAAAGATATTATACTTATAAAATTTACATGCTTTTATAGAATATTGTTTTACAAAGATTTGTTTTCTTAATGAAATGAGAAATTTTATCAAGAATTTATATTTAAGTATTTACATATATATATTTATGATATAAATATCATCCAAAAAATATAATTGATATCACTTAAAATACTATAAAGAAGCACAAATCTTGATATAAAAGCAAAGATCCAAGTTGAAATGAGATCAAAATTAAAATATCATTGAAAACTTGAATATCAAATCTAAAATTCTTAAACATGGAGTGTTTATTTTCAAATCGAAGCTCGACATGCTAACAAGATCAAATTGAAATGGCATTCAAATATTTAAAATACATCAAATGATCGAATCATCATGATTTTCAAGATGGTTCATTTTGTATTTCTGAGATACACTCCTCCAATCTATAATTCATTCCTCATGAGAGAGCAAAGCAGAGAGAAATTTCTAAAGATCCTAAGAAATTGTTTACTGACGATAACCAGGTCGTTGTTGATTCTTGCTATTCTTTAGATCATGATGAATTCTACATTGTTCTAGCAGGATTGTTTGATTGCCGCGAATTGTTGATTTTGATTTTTGTACCATCATTTATTACTATGTAACAACCACTTGTCACATATTGTTCTTTCTCATATACAATGAATCTAAACAATATCTTGTACTCTAAAAGATACATAGGAAACTTTATAATGTGATTTTCCCTCTTTTGTTTTTAGTAAAAATTTAAGTTTTATGTAATTTTATATATGTGTGGTGGATTTCACAATGAAGCTAAGGAAAAAATTTTACTAAAATTTTCTACACGCAACAAGCACGATTAAAATCTTAATTAGCGACATATATTTTAAAAAATTTAAAAATAAAAGTTCCACTCATTTAATCGGCGATTTGCCGATAGATATGTAGAACCCTTAAATAAGCCATAAATATTTTTTAAAAAAAATGTCAGAGATAGGACAACTGACTTTACATTTTTTGAATCAAATGTTACTGAATACATATATATGCCTTAGCTATGGATCATATTTGTGGGAAAGAAGGTATATTTTTTTTTTTTTAAACAAGTGAGTAATAGTGAATGTGACATGTATATGTTATATTTTATGATGTTTAAATAAACTTAATGTATTTGATGTAGCAAATTTTTTCTTTGGTATAGTGTGACATTTTCTTTAAATGTGATATGCTTTTCTTTAGGTATAATATTTTGTTAAAATTTGTTAATGTTATTTACTATGGAGAATGGAGAAAGTGTATCAAATAGGAGAATGAAGAAAGTGTATCAAATAGTATAGTGTTTTGAATGTGATATGCTTTTCCTTATGTTATTTACCATGGAGAATGGAGAGTGTATAGGGAGATTCAAATATGAAGAAGAAATGTAGCTATGTGTGAAAAAGTGATTTGTTACATTCTTACTCTCTTCCCAAATGAGTAGTTATGTGAACTATGGATTTGAAGAATGTATTATAAATTTAAAATATTTATTTTTTGTATTAGAAGCATAATTTTTCTATCGAGACTTAACTTATTTATTTGGGGTCATCTATAAGAAGTATAATTTTCCAATCATTTCGTAAGTCAGATCTTTGATTACTTTGATTTTTTTTTTGTTGTGAGATGAAGATTAATTTAGATAATTTAAATAGTTCGCTTTAGATTATACACATTTGATTAATATGAGTTCAACAAAAGTATCTATATTAAAAATAATCTCATAATTTCTTTTACGTATAGTGGCAAAAAAAATCATCATATATTAATTTCGTCTCCGATTTTTTAAAGATACAAAATCAATCAAATTATGCTCAAAAAGTTGATTTATATCATGATTAATCTCATATGTATTTATCATTTTACAAAGATTAAATGATGTTTATAATATAAAATAAGTGTGCAATTATTGTGTACGTTGAAATTAATTAAAATAGATGATATAAGCCCATAATTATATAAGATGAATTTAGCTATCAAAACTTTCCAACACCATATACCGCATGGGAACCATATCATTGGTATGTTGTTTGAATGCTATGAAAGTACATATTTTCATCTTAACCTTATACACTACATTCAAAAAAAAATATGATGTAGAAATATGATCTCCTATTCATGATCCTCATATGGCCTCAACTTCGCACTATGGGTGAGAATCGTTGTGATCAGGTTGCTCTAAAATGAGGCTACAAACAATGTGCAACCTATATAAATGACAAAAGGTGATATGAGAGAACAACACCATCCAAACAGGAACCGGATATTGAGAGATTATGCTAACAAAATAGTGACCGTTGAAGAAAACATGTTTAGTAATAATGACTACATTCGAGCTTGTCAGTCAACCCAAGAATGGGATGAAGAACTAAACTTTGATGGCCTCCCAACAAATTCTATTTTTCTAGAAGATAATTTCATTCCAACATACCTAAATGAAGGAATGTGTTTCCATGACAAGAGGCACCTTAAATTTACCATCAAGGGTTGGTCAATAACAAATAATGTGGAATATATGACAAGTGATTCTAATAAAATAAGGATATTTTTATTCATAGAATCATTTATTAAGCCATGTGAATGCTACATGCTCATTAGCAAGAGGCTTTTGGTGATTTAAATGTCACACATGTTCTCATTCCATATAAATGTATTATAAATAATTTTTAATTTATTATACAACATCCAAACATATTATGTTGATTTGAAACAAATTATTATATAAATCAAAATTTAACATTAAAGTTTCTATGAAAGCATGGATTCAAAAGGCTATACAAGTTACATTTTACTAGGAGTCATCATAATTTTGATATTGTATGTTTTAGCATATTTTATCTACAGCATCTATCAATTTCAATGTATTTTCGGGCATTTGGACCATCTATATCGTTAATTTAGAAAATTTAAGTCTATGATACTTTCCTTAGTAAGTACTCTACTAATTTTGGTATCTATAATAATGGTTTGTTTTTCGCATTTGAATTAAAGAATTAAGGATTTGGTTTATCATGATGGGAGTTGGTTCCATTTATATGCACACAAGATTTATGCATTATATTCATTTATTAAATATAAATTTTACAGCAAACAAATTGCGCCATCTAAAACTTCAAGACATGTATATGAATTCGATAGAGTTTGTAAAAAATGCATGTGGATGGCAATACAATGACATTCACATATTCACAGCCACATTACGTATATAAAAAATATTAAACGATTGAGTGGCTAACAAGAGATGTATTTATATCATGATAAAATAAAAATGACTACTAACGATATGTTTCAAGATGCTAAAGTGAACATGGGCTTACCAATTAAATTTTAATAACATCATTTTCTACAATTGTTGTCGCCTTCAACAAATGACTAGAGCGATCTATTATCATGAATGATTCGATTTTCGCTAAAAATCAATAAAATGAGCGCGAAGCACGATGCTATAAGAATAAACGAAAATTCCGTTTTACAAATGTCCTATATCATTCAAGGTTAATTGTAACCATTTGCACTTAGACATGATTATTATATTTCATTCAATATCATTGTTGTAATGGGGCAACATCATGTAAAACATTCAATATGTTTCATACATCTCTATAAATGTACCACGAATTAATTTTGTCATTAAAAATATTTATGTCATCGATAATTCAAGCACCACCAAATGTTGTATTAATGCATATGCAAATACATGAGAACGCTCAACGGTCCAATAATGTGGACTATGCAAAAAATTATGGGCATAAAGAATAATGTCCACAAAGCGCTTAATGTTGTTTTTGTTGTTTTTTTTGACTTATGTATTGTATTATTTATTTTCTGACTTATGTACTTGAAATGTATTCTATTAGTATTTATTTACCAATATATGGCCTTTATGGATATAATCATGTATAATGTTTTCCTATTTTCCGATTTATGTGAGATTATTATCTAATTCATGTCATCTATTATTCATGATGTGCTTAATTGTTAGTGTTATCGTAGATAAACTTTGCAATGTAATTAATTGCACTATGTATCTGACTTAGTGTTATAAGAAAGAAGAAAAATTAATCAGAATGTATAATTAATTGACCACTATATATGTGAATTTGCCAAACAAGATAAATTTTTTTATGCACCATGTAACAAATTTAAATTTTGCATTATGAATTTGTAATGCCACATTTACTGACATCCAATCCCAAATGTTGTTTACAATACAGGTGACATGGTGACGGAGGAAGGAGGAGCTACTAGAATTGTGTGACATGTATGTAATTTCCACTTCTTTTAAAAAAAAATTTATTATTTAAGATATGATAAAGACATGATTATATAAGATAAATCAATATTAAAGAAAATGCTTCATTAAAAATTATTTTGAATTTTTTTTAGTTTATTTCGCTATAATTTAAAAGGTGCTTAGTTTAAAATTTTGCCAAGGAATAATTAGCATTATACAAATATAGAGTTTAGAAAATTATTATAATATATATATATATATATATATATATATATATATATATATATATATATTATAACGTTATAGCATTATAATAACATTATTATTCTAACATTATTATAATAAAAATATTAATTATGTAACTTATAACATAAATTAAATAAATACAAATAAATTAATTCATAATTTAAAATAACGGCGAGTAATGGCAATAAATCATTATTAGGTGATTTAATATTTGGCTCTCATCTTTCATCTATAAATAGATGATTATGTGAAATTGAATGTATGAAAATCAATTTCTCTCCTTTCTCCATTCACAAATTTTCTTGTCATTCTCTTCATTTTATTTTTGGGCAACAAGAGACACGCGATTAGTTCGAAGTTTTGCCCATCAGTCGTGATGCATGCACGATCAAGGTAAGAGGACGGGTTGTATCTCACGAATAGAAAGAGAATAAATTGCACACAATGATCTACTTTAAGAATATTATCATACACCTCCCTCCGACTATTCGATCTCATTATTTTTATTTTTATTTGCATAGTTGTGTTAAATTTATTTCTTAATTGCTAATTTATTTCCTTATAATTCTAACAATCTTAGAGTATATCAAAATATTTTCTTTGTTTTAATTATTTTCATCAATTAAAAATATGTCTACACAAATATCCTTTGTCATGATAATGTGTTGGAAAAATTTGTAGGAACACACTTTAAAAGATGGCAAAAGAAAACTATATATTGATTGACATTTTAGAATTAATTTCTCCAATATATAATCCTCCTTTATCAACCTAATTGAAAGAGAAAATAATTTTTCTTCGATGAAGGGTTAGGAAAAGGAAAAACTCCACAAGTGATTGATTTTCTTTCTTCTAGCATTCTTAGTGTTCTTTTCGATCGTCTTTATGATATGTTTTGTGCATCAACATCTTCTTTTGAGCTTTGTAAAGCACTTGAATCAAAATATAGAAATGAAGATATCTAGAAAATATTCAATAATCATTCAATGAATATAAAATGAGTGATTCTTGCAATTAAGATCAAGTAAATGAAATTCAAGATATTATTCATGATCTAAAAGAACATGGCATAAGCATGACAAGTATTTGTAGTTGCGATAATAAAAAAAATTATCATAATCATGGAGTCAATTTGCACAAACACTTAGACATATAGAAATAAGATGTCTCGATAATCTTATTATACACTTAGAATAGAAAAAAAAGAAAAGGATAAAACTCTAACTAAAATTGAATCTCAAACACATATCAATCTAAAAGAGTATTTTTAAACGGAAAAATTTTAAACCATTTAATAAAAGTTTAAGAAATAAATTTTACATAAGTCTAGCAATAAAATAAAAATCATAATGAATGTTGAGTATGTGAGAGAACCAACCATCTTGCAAATGCTTGTTACTATCGGAAAGATAAGACATCCAAAGAAAATAACAAGACATTTGAGCAAAATCGATCTCAACCATAAAATTAATATGATCACTTCCAATGTCAATGATTCTCTTCCTTTGAGGTATGTTAGCCCATCATTTGAAATTAATTTTTCATATTATTCTACCGATTGGTGGAGACGAGCAACTATACATGTAAGTTTTGATAAATCTTGATTTTCTTTTTACTAGGATACACCAAGAGTGTGTAAGTATGGGCAATGGAGCATTAGCTAGTGATTGGCGAAGGAGATATTGATCTAAAATTATCATCATGAAAATATTTAAAATTACATTGCGTATGTACCGAATATTAGAGAAATTCAATTAGTGGTTTACTACTTGTTCAACATGGTTATCATCTTATTTTTGAGTCAAATAAGGTTATTATAACCAAAAGTGAATCATTTGGTAATGGATATTTACGTAATAGTTTATTTAAATTAAATGTATCATTTTCTAATAATAAAGTATTTTGCTTAAATCCTTATATTTCATTAATTATTTCTTCTAACATTTGGCATGCAAGATTAGGACATGTAAACTACAAAAAAATTAAAAAAATGATGTGTATGAATTTAATATCTAAAAATAATATAAATAAAGATGTGAAGTGTGAAATTTGCTCTCAAGCAAAACAAACTAAAAAACCATTTAAATCTATTTCTATTAAGCAAAATAATTTATTAGACTTTATTTATAGTGATGTTTGTGATTAAAATGGTAATTTAACTAGAGGAGGTAAAAGATTATTTATTACCTTTATTGATGAATGTTCAAAATTTTGCTATGTTTATTTAATGAACTAAAAATGAAGTTTTGATATATTTAAGAAATATAGATTAAGTGTATAAAATCAATTAAATAAGAAAATTAAAATTTTAAGATAGAATGGAGGTGGGAAATATATTTCACTTTTATTTAATAAATTTTGTGAAGAAAATGATATCATACATCAAGTTACTCATCCATATTCTCCTCAATCTAATGGAATAGTAGAACGGAAAAATAAAATATTAATTAATATGATAAATGCAATGCAAATTTCATCAAATTTGCCAAATAATTTATGGGGTGAAGCTTTATTAACAGCTTGTTTTATTTAAAATCAGATTACTTATAAAGATTCTAATAAAACACCTTATGAATTTTGGAAAAATAGAAAACCCAATTTGAAGTATTTAAAAGTTTAGGGTAATTTAGCTAAAATATCTATCCATAATGTGAAAAGAGAAAATTAGGATCTAAAACTATATATTATGTATTCATTGGATATTCTCTTAATAATCCTACTTATTGATTTTTTATCATTAACTCTGATATTAGTGATATTTCTATTAATACAATTATGGAATCTAGAGATGCTATATTTTTTGAAAATATATTTCTTATAAAAAATAAGATTACAAAATATATTAATCAAAAAGAATCTTCAATAGAAAATTCAATAATAAATAATGATGATACTATTTTAACTAATAGTAATGAGGAAAATATTAGAAAAAAAATAAATGAATTAAAAAAAGAAAAATTTAGGTGATGATTTTTATTCACTTTTAACTAAAATATTTATTTTAGAAAATGATCCTACTACTTTTGATGAAGCTATGAATTCTATAGATGCACCATTTTGGAAAGAAGCTATTAATAATGAAATAGATTCTATTATATCAAATAAGACTTAGGTACTTTGTGATTTGCCTCTAGGTTATAAAACTATTGGATGTAAATGGATATTCAAAAAAAATTCAAATGGATCTATAGATAAATATAAAGCAAGATTAGTAGTCAAATGATATACACAAAAAAAGTTGTGTTGACTATTTTGATATTTATTCTCTTGCTAGAATTTCTATAATTATTTGCTTTTAGATTTATCTTCAACATATAATTTAGTTATACATCAAATGGATGCAAAATTATATTTTTAAATGGTGATTTAGATGAAGAAATTTATTTGGATCAACCAAGATTTTATAGTAAAAGGTCAAGAAAATAAAGTTTATAAATTAGTAAAATTTTATATGAATTAAAGCAAGCTCTAAACAATGACATGAAAAATTTGATAAAGTAGTATTGTCATATGGATTTTGATTAGTAAGTCGATAAATGTGTTTATATTAAAATTATTGATCATGATTATATTATTTTATGTCTTTATATTGTTGATATTTTAATTTTTGGTACAAATATCAATATTGTAAATAATATTAAAGAGTTTCTATCAACTCAATTTGATATAAAAGATTTAGGTGAAGCTAATGAAATACTAGTATAAAGATTTATAAAAATGCAAATAACATTTCTATTACTAAATCACATTATATTCAAAAACTCCTTAAAAATTTAATTATCAAGATGTGAGTCATGTAGGCACTATATAACTTTAGTTTACATCTTATAAATAATTTAGGTGATATCACAATTAAAATATTCTCAAAAAATTAGTTGTCTTATGTATCTAGAAATTATTACTATTACTTATAAAATTGAGTATATAATAGTAATCCTAGTGAAACTCATTGGAAAGCACTAGAAATAATTTTTAAATATTTAAAAGGTATAATAAACTATTGTATTTAATATAGTGGTTTTCTTAGAAAGGATATTATGATGTTAGTTGGATTACACAAGAAACAAAAGATGGTTATCTCTTCACATTTTGTGGTGATGCAATATCATGAAAATCTACTAAATAAATATTAATCTCTAGATCTACTATGAAAGTAGAATTTATAGACTTGATCTTGCTACTAAAGTGGTTTAACCATTTTTGAAGCAGAGTGGCTTAAAAGATTATTTTTTGTTTACCTTATATTGAAAAACTTATACCTACTATTAATAAATTATGATAATCAAGCCGCTTAGCAAAAGCAAAAGTGTAAAATGCAATAAAAAAGGTCATATGAGAATAAGACATAGTTCTTTATATGAATTATATAAAAGATGTTGTTACTTACCATTTTATTTGCTCGAGAAAAATATTATCCATTGAAAGGGCTTGCAAAGACTTCTATATTGAGATCATTAGAAGGGATGGGGTTAAAATAGTCACAAAGTGGAAACCCAACATTGAACACCATGATAGAAGGTTCAATGTGATAAAAACGAAGCTGATCGAACGACTGATAAAAGCACAATTTTAAATATTATGAATATTATCTTTATATATATTTGTGCTAAACTGCAATGAAAATAAGGTTGAGCTATAGCTCTTAATGAGATCAAAAGGCAAAAAATTTTCTAGGATATTATAATTGCAGTGTATCTTGGAGATCTCACATATATAAGTGTTGTAATAATAGCACTGTTGCAATGAGATCTTATTAAGATCTTAAAATACTTATGAATTGAAATGAAATTGCATGTACTTTAAAGCTCACCTTCGAGTAGAACTTATAGCATGTCTCATATTATGTGTATATCAAACGATACAATAATTTATATAGTTCAAAACTTGATTATGATAGTATTTATTATTGTTAGATTTTGTTATACTAAGTGAAAGTTCAAACTGGTATTTTCATGAATGCATGATAAAAGTTGTCCAAAATGAAAATTTTGATTCTTGATCGCTTATTTTATTCACCTCAAGTTTATTTATAAATATTTTTTTTTTATTGAGAGGAATTGTTATTATATAATATATATATATATATATATATATATATATATATATATATATATATATATATATATATATATATATATATATATATGATATATATATATATATATTATAATGTTATAACATTATAATAACGTACTCTTAACATTATTATTCTAACGTTATTATAATAAAATATTAATTATGTAACTTATAACATAAATTAAATAAATACAAATAAATTAATCCATAACTTAAAATAACAACTAATAACGTCTATAAATCATTATTAGGTGATTTAATATTTGGCTCTCATCTTTTACCTATAAATAGATGATTATGTGAATAAAAAAAATAATATCTCTTCCTTTCTTCATTCACAATTTTTTTTGTCATTTTCTTCATTTCATTTTTGAGAAACAAGAGACACGCAATTAGTTCGAAGTTTTGTCAATCATGGCATGCGCGATCAAGCAAGGAGTTGAAGTCAGATCTCACAGTAGAAAAGAGTAAATTGGTGCACCAAAGGTTTGATCTATTCTAAGGATAGTGTCATCGGCACGCCTCCTCCATGCTATTTCGATCTCATTACTTTTATCTTTATTTACATAGTTTTGTTAAATTTATTTCTTAATTGCTAATTTATTTTCTTATAGTTCTAACAAAATTTTAAAGATGATGATATCCCTCCCATAATGATTCCCTATTATATATATATATATATATATATATATATATATATATATATATATATATATATATATATATATATATATATATAATCTTTTAATTGAAATTATCTTCAGAATTTTTCATCAAGTATAAATCTTATAAAATTTTAATGCCTTTATTATGAGTATCCTATGATAACATATTAATTAATCATTAACAATATTCTATTAAATTAGTTAAAATTAAGTTAATTTAATAATAAATTCATCAATTATTTTTGATAAATTATAAATTTAATTAAAACAAAATAGTGTAATTAAATTAAATAATGTACTATTTTAATTAAGTATTGATTTAAAACTTATAAATCTAAATAAATATAGATTTTATTATACAACTAGATTAAATTATAAATAATTTAATTAATTTAAATATTTTTATATTAATATTAATTGATTATTATTATTGTGTGCTAGAAAACTTGTAGCAGTAAAATAAAATTTCACGTCTTAGCTTCGTTGGGAAATCCAGCATGCACGCAGATAGTTGGAAAGAGAATAAGAAACTCCAGAATTTTTATGTGGAAAAACCCCAAAAAGAGGGTAAAAAATCACGGGGCTAGCCTAGTAAAGATGCTTCACTATATATCAACTTTGAAGTTTGAATCTTTCGATAGCGATTACAATATGTATGTTATAAATCGATAATGAGAATTCTAATCGTTACAATTATCTGCAGTTGGATCAGAACGGTTGTCGATGATGATAATGGGTGCAACAATGCGATGAGGAACTTCAAATTTCTATCTCTCTCCTAACTTTCTTCCAAGTTCACTTCTGGCTCTCTCCTTCTTTCATAATAAGAATGGGGTTCTATTTATAAGATTTTGAGAGGGGCATTTTGGTTATTGTAGCCAAAATCCAAAAATACTCTATCGGACGGTGCATATTGATTCATTTGATCATATAGTATTTTGGTGATTTGACCATCTAAATGATCTTTGATTTGAGTAATCTTTGGATTAAGTCCGCTGATTCGACTATAAACACATCAAATTTGAAAGCTATTTGATCATCCAAGTAGTGTTCAAGTTTTCATATATTTTGACTTCATCGTTCTCATTTGAGTTTAATCACGCTTCAAGATTGAACTCGCTCAAATAGTCATTTAATTTGATTATATACATTTAATTTGATTGCTTCATTTATAAATTTTAGAGAATATATCATTTTTCATCTTTTTTTTTAATGATAAAATTTATTTCATCCAAAAATAAAATCACTTTAACTAAAAATTATTAAGATTAGTTATTAATATTTATTATATTATATTATATATATATATATATATATATATATATATATATATATATATATATATATATATATATATATATATAACCATTTATATAAATTATTTTATTATATATATATTGATTTCGGTTTGAAAAGAGGGGACCACTGGCCAAATTTTTTTTTTCATGTTGCCGTGAGAGAGAGAGAGAGAGAGAGAGAGAGAGAGAGAGAGAGAGAGAAAGAGACGGAAAATTTTTTTTTTTTTTTTTTTTTGAAGAAGAAGAAGAAGAAGAAGAAAAGTTTTTTAAATGAGAAATATGAAGAATTTTTTTTTAGGAATATAAATAAATTTTTTTAATGAGAAATATGAAGAATTTTTTTTTAGGAATATTTTTTCTTCTCTTTTTTATTATTATTTTAAAAGAAGAAGAGTTTTTTTAAAGAAAATCTTTAAAGAATTTGAAGAGTCTCTTTTCAAGATTTTTAAAAAAATCACATCTCTTCATTTCTCCTCAGGCCTCCACTAACCTAGAATGCGGACCCTACTCCAGCTCCAGCCTCTCCTGGTTTGAAACTGACCTAGTTATGCGACATGTATCCCAAATTCAGCTTTAGAGGTGCTGTGTTCTTCTTTGTAGCCTCCACTAACCTCAGAATATAGTGTGACCCCCTCTCAAGACGCTCCAGCTCCCCGATCTGGGTTTCCAACTAACTGGTTAGCGCATATCAATTCAGACTTCTGTGCTTCCGCTTTCTTTCTTTGGTAGCCTCCACTAACTCAGATAATGGTGTCGACCCTCTCGCAGCTCCAGCTCTTCGATCTCGGTTTCCAACCCGACTGGTTAGATGGCATGCATCCCAAATTTAGGCTCCAATGTGCTTCCGTTTTCTTCTCTTTGGTAGTCTCCACTAACTTGTATAATAGTGTCAACCCCTCTCGCAGACTCCAGTTATCCCCGATCTTGGGGTTTCCAACTGACCTGGTTAGGTGGGGCGCATCCCGAAGTTAGGCTCCAATGTGCTTCCAAACTTGAAAATTATAGAGTATCTTCATGGGTGAGCTTCCTTCAACAAATATCCCAATGTCTAAAGATACAAGATGATGGGTTAAGTATCGGGACATGAGATCCATTAACTAATAGTGAAACTTTGACAATTTTCATAAAGAAGTTTCATTTTTAAATGATTTGGTGGCTATTTCTCCTAAAAGATTGCAGCAAGCTTATTCTCCTCCATCAGGGTACCTGTAGATTCTGAGACTTTTACCTTCTAAGATTTTTAAAGTACATGTATCTTCTGAGATTTTTGATGCGCCTGTACCTTCTAAGACTTTTCTGAGATTTTTGATGAGTGGAGACCATGTCAGCCACTTGCTCTGGAGTCTTTCTAGTGGAACTTGTCCACTACTAGCTTCCCATCAAAGCTTTCTATGCCTTCAGGGAGGAATCCATAAAGGATTTTGACATATCCGAGGTTGTTTTTAGTGTTACTGTATTTAACTGTGGAAGAAGTCAATAGTTTTAACTTTCATCCAAGATTGTTTTATCAAAGTATGACATTAACCTATGGAAGAGGTTAAACATTTTAATTCTTCCAGATTATTTGTTAGAGTATTACAATGACGTTAACTCAGAGTAGAGTACAAATTATGACATATCCGAGGTTATTGTTTGTGAGAGTATTACTCGGTGACATTTAACCTGTGTGGATGAAGCTAATAATTTTAACTATCATCTGAGGTTATTTTATCAAAGTATGACGTTAACTTATGTTAAAGAGGTTAAACATTTTTATTCTTCTAAGATTATTTGTCAGAGTATTACTCGATGACATAACCTGTGTGGAAGAAGTCAAATCAAAACACCCAGTTGAGATTGTAGCCAAAGTTGCTTGATCATTGCCTTCTAATATAAAGATAATAGTTTGTCAAGCTATCTTCTTCTCAATGTTGAAATATCCTCCAACTTTGACTTTTGGGCTGGTAATCAATTAAATATCAAGAATATTGATTTGGATGATCTTTTGAGATTAAGGGTCGCTCTCGCCAACAAAAGGGATCTGAGTTCATGTGTTTCTCCAAAATAAGATTTTCTCCACCATATGATGGTGCTCCTCCTCAACATAAAGTCATTGTCAACCATCGAAGACGAAAGACAATGTTTCCCATACGATGTCAAACTGCTACCACAAACCGCATGTAGAATAAAACTTCACGCCTAAGATTCGTTGGGAAATCCAGCACACATGCAAATAATTGAAAAGAGAAAAAAAACTCTAGAATTTTTATGTGAAAAAACCTCCGAAAGAGGGGGAAAATCACAGGTCCAAGCCCAGTAAAAATGCTTCCTAATATGTCTATTTTGGAGTACAGAGTTTAAGTCTTCTCGACAGCAGGATTACAAAATTGTATATGAGAAATCCTAAGAATGGGAATTC
>CM038223.1:99538237-99745405 GCA_021442155.1 Cymbidium sinense
TTAAGGAATGTAATTATGTTAATTACTCCTAATTATTCATTGATTAATTCCAAACTTCTTAGTTATGTTTAGTGGGATGACTTACCCTCTCTAATTTTCTTGGAATTTATTAATGGTTTAATTATGGTTATTGCTTGATTCACTCCTAATTACTCTCTTAATTAACCTATTAAATGGTGATAAATTCATTAATTAAGTTTGTTAATTACCTTAATAGAATGGACTTAGGGAATGAGATTAAGAGTTCTTTCCCAAATCTTTTTCCTAAGTTTATTTCATTTGAATAAAAATCTAGTTTAGGTGCAAATTAATTAAATAGTTTAATCACTTTATTAAATGGCTTAATTAATCAAAATTTTAAAATCAAATCAATTTAAACTTAATCATTTCCTTCTTGGGTAGATACTTAGGTGTTCAATAACCTAAGTAGCTTAAGGAAATCAAATCTAACCCATATGTGTGGGAAGGGTTATGAAAGTACTTAAATTAAACCCTTTAGCTTAATTAATCATTAATTGTGAGCCAAATGCATTTGGCCCCTTTCTTTCTTGGGTGCATTACAGATTTAAATTCCTTGTGGTTTTATGTCATACATTGGCTCATAATTATTTGGTTAAATATGTTAAAGTGGTGTAGGTAAGGGGCAATTAATGGACTTAATGTACACCTTAACCTAAACAAAATATAAAATCAATCTAATGGTTCTAAAATTAAACTAAAATATACACATGTGGGAGATGGGTTAGGACCAACAAACCTTCTCACATTTCTAAATTCAAATCAAACTCAAAAAAAAAAAATCAAATTTCTTTAAATAATTTTGATTCACTTTAAATAATCTTATTCCATAAGATTGTCTTTAGGAATTAATTAGGGTGAATGAATTACATGCTTATCACTTTATTTCTTTCCAGCATGCTAAATGTGTATATGAAAATCATGCATTCATATCTTTTGAAAAATCAAATTAAAATGAAATGTTTCTTTATGTCAAATTGCATGTTTTAAAAAAAATAAGAATATGAATAAATATTATCACTATTAAATCCAAAATTATTTTCAAAACTTATAAATCAAAAATTATTAAATGAAAGGTTACTTATACTTATAAGCTTGCATGTGAATATAATATAAGATGTGCATTATGTGACTTTTCCTTCTCTTCTCTTTTAACATAGTTTTGAATAGGATTTGCAAAGTGTATAGTTCATTTGAAAAGAACACAACACTTGCTTAAATTCATTCCTATATTCATTTAAGAAGGATACTTCACATTTGTACATGTAAATTATACAATCAAACAAACAAACAAACATAAACTTTTGCATGAATTCTTTTCCATGCATTTCTTTTTTGTACATGCACATGTATTTAAGAAAAGTAGATATTAGTATGGACATCCCGGTTAGGCTTTAAGTAGCCCCAAGTAGGTCTTACCTTACACACCCCTAGTGTAGAAAAAACAATGGTCATACTCACTTATGTCTTTCATACATGTAAATGTGCATATGAATAATGGATAAAAGAATCCCTCTTTTACTTAACAAAAACATACATACATTCAAATTTCTTAAGCAACATATCTTAGCATTCATCAGGTGTGATAAACATTTCCATTTTCATGTATAGATATGCTTAGATTCATCCATATGCATGTTACACATGTTGGAAAGAAATAAAGTGTTGTGTGTATTTTTGTGATAGTAATTCACTTTACTTAATCTTAAAATTCCTTTCTCTTTGAATAGTTTGTTTAGGAAAATCTAAACTTAGGATTAATTAAAACACATAATAAGAAATTCACTAAATAAAAATCATTAATTAATCTACCTTAGAAATTACTTAAGGTAGGAAGGAAAAAGAAGTTCACTTCTCTTTTCCTCTCTTTACAACACTAAGTAATTAACTATAGGTTCACTCAAACAAAATCAAATGACCAAGTAAAATTAACCAAATCAACTAAATCACTTAAATAAAACCATCCTCTAAGTTGAACCTTTTCATACTTAGAAAATCTAACCTTAAAGCAGCTAAGACACCACACAATCTTAAATTTAAGTTACCATTTCTAGTCCTATGTTAGGCGGTGTGTTTGATGTTTGCTTTTGATTTATGATGTGATATTTTAGTGGATGTTAGGGTGTATGTGCATAGGCTGAATGGTAGGAAATCTTAGTCTAACCATTATCTTCTATAATTGTGCTTAAGGGGTTATAATAAAATATAAATATTTTTTCTTTGTGCGGTTGCTTATACCCTAAGCATAATCCAAAATAGGCGTGGACTTGGTTACCCATGTGTGAGGTTAAGTCTAATTTATTCATATACATGCTTGGGATTGTGTGGTTTGTTTAGCTAATCTCTATTTTATTGGTTTTAGTTAGATTTTCCTTTCCCTTTTTCATGTAATTTTATAATTAGGCTTTGGAATGATTGTTATGGGGGATTAGGATGAACATTGGTCAAGACTATCTTATGTACCATGTGAAGCCTTTAGATCCACATTCAACCAACCAAAAGAAAGAAGAAAGAAGAAGAAAGAAGAAAGAAGAAAGAAGAAAGAAGAAAGAAGAAGAGAAGAAATGAAGAATGAAGACCCTCATAATAAATTCACTTTTTTTTATAATTAATTCATTTATAGTCAGGGTTGTATAAGGGTAGAGCTTCATTTAATTTGTTTTTGGGTTTGTTAGTGGAGCTTGACCACAAAGGCCTTCTTTTGCCCTAGCTTTATAAATTATTTGATGTTTGCTTAGCTTGTGCATTAAGATGGCATATTTTCTTAGTTTCTTCCTTGCTTTGATGAATGGCCGGATGAGATTAGGCTCTTAGGAAAAATAAATTTTCTATCCATTAATCATTCAAAACTAAAATTAATAACTCATAACCTCATATAAAGCCTAGGTTATAAAAACAAGATAAAAGTTTTAGCAACCCCTTAGCTGAATGTTGTATATTTTCACATCATGCATAAAAAATATCTTATTTCACTCTTGTTATGGAGGGCTTCCACCTGTGCTAGAGAACTTAGCTTGACTTTTGAGAGCCATGATGTAACACACCTCATTTCTTGCTGATTTTGGCTTAATCTAATTTCTCATGCATTAGGCATATGAATCCTATAAACTTCGTGTCAAATGAATTGTCAAAAGAAAATAAAATCAAAATTTGCATTAGATTTATTAAATCATGCCTACATGATCATAGTTTCTTAGGGAGTGTGTTTTGACTTAGCCTCTTTCTAAATAAAACACTTAGCTATCTTGGAAAAGCATATGACTTTTACATGTATTTAAAATCATAGGAGGAGTTAGTTGCGACCACCCTAGCTTGTAAGTCAATAATCGTGGTTTATCATCTCTTATGGTAAACCAAATACTCATTTTTTGCCTTTGATTTAGGTCTTTGAACCTCACCAAAGCTCCCTAGATTTAGGTTTAAGGTTGCTACTTCCCTTTCGGTAAGCATAAATCCTCACTTAGGATTTCTTGATCTCATGTCATGGAATTATAAGTCAATATTTAATAAAATTTAACTCAAACAAATAAATTTCAAATTCAAAATATAAAGCCCAACCATAGGATAGTTTGGGGACTTCTCATCATAAGAATCCCTACTTATCTTTCTTTGGCTTTGATAATAACTCCTCTCTTGATGATCTCACTCTTCTAAATAATTGATTGATTCTTTCTTTGAATTGGAGACAATGATCATTTACCTTAATCGAGTATTCTAAGGAATCTATTCCTTATGATGTAATTAACTATGGCTTGCCTTAGAGATCTTAATAAGATTTAAAATAAACTTTGCTTTACTTTTCCATGTAAAGTAGGAAAAAAATCTGTATTGAAGACCCATAGTCTTAAGTCCTTATTGAGGTAATTAGGTCCATTCTAGGGTGGTGACTTCTATCTTTGAGATAGTTCACCTTTTCAATGTACCGATCACCTAACAAGAACATCTACGTAATCCCACAGATGTATATATTTTCATTTATCCTTTAAAGGATAGATGAAGGCATAAATATTTTCACCATAAAACCAAAGCATGCAAAATATTTCAAATGATGTAAACCTAAATATTGACTCATTGGTCAAATGGGTCAAATTAGTCAACTTGATTTGACCTAAGTGAACTCAAATGAACTAAAACCAAATACAAATCAAATTGAACCAAACCAATGATACTAAACATTTCAAATTTATATGAACTTGACCCAACCATTGGTTTGACTTAATTTGACCAATTGGTCAACTTTCTTATTGACCCATTTTGACCTAAATGTCAACATAAGCTAGCGATATCAAATCAACTCCAAATTCTTTGAAATTTATTTGCATAATTTCAAACTATTCCAAATCTGCAAATTGAAATTGAAGCTAAATGACATTTTACCCCTAGTCAAGGGTAACTATGGCCAATTCCACTTGAATTTGGTTAAATCCTTTTCATGGCCACTTGGCATCTCTCTTAGTGGTCCATTTGGACACTAAGATGTGGTGCACATGACCAATGGGTTTGGGTCAGAAAACCAAACCCAAAAGCCAAAGCGACCAGATAGAAAATGAGCAAATGGAATCACTCAACTCATTTTAACATGTCAACTCACACTACACTCCCACTGCCAACCATGTGAATCTAACCTAACAAACCCATTCCATCTCATCAATTGATCCAAAATGGCAAGGAGCTCATGGTATCCAAATAGGGAAATATACTCCCCTAATTTCATTTCAATTGAGATCCTTAAGCATTGATTGAGCCCAGGAACTTATAAGAAGCATTGCCAAGCTCTCCCGCATTCAACCTCTTGAATTCTCCATTTTTTTCATAAATAAGAGGTGAGTGAGTGCCAACTTGCTCAATTCTCCATAGTTAATTCCTCTTGCAAGCACCAAGGCATCAGTTCTTCAGCAAATCCAAAGCAAGCCATGGGATGGAGGAGCTAGACCAAAGCACAAGCCATTGAAGCTTTAGAAGATCCTCTTCATCTCAAGCCTTCAAACCTTCAGCAAGGCTTCATCTCTCCACTAGACAAGGTTCCCTGGTTGGGAGCACGGTGATAGCCTTGAGGTATGCTTCAAAATAGCTTATGAATTCTTTGGTCCTTTTTATGAAGTGTAATCCCAATTGAATTTCTTGGATGTTATTCTCTTTGCTCTTAGATGGTGTGTGTTCAATCCTCAATCGAGCTCAAGTGAGCTCAAATCCCATGGATGGGATTCATCTCCTCATAGGGCAAGATGAATCATGGTCCATCCCATGTGTGTTTTGGATGGGTCGATTAATCCATTAGATCAGATTTTATCCTTTAGATCCAGTTTAATCAACCATGATCCTTGAGCGGTCAAGAAAATAGCATTGCCACCTGATGTGACATTTGATTTGACTACTTAAAAAACCAATCACACCATCTCTCATGGAAAGCATGTGTCTAGTCCATGGCACCAGATGGGATTTAATTAGGTGATTTAATGACTTTAATCACTAAAACTTTTAAAATACATACTAAATATAGAAAATTATAAAAATATAAATGAGATCATTTTAAAGATAATGAGAATAATATAAAATTATTTTAATAATTTTTTAAATATTATTTTTTTTTTCCTTAGTGGGTTTATTTAAAATCATAAAACTAATTACTCTAATCATTTTATTAATTAATTCCAAACTTCTCGAAATATTTGGTGGGATGACTTTCCTCCCATTTTCTTGGAATTTATTAATGAGTTAAGAAAATCAATTAATGAATCCCTAATCACTCTCTTAATATTAAAGTAATTAAACATATGAGCGATGGTTTAATTTATTTAATTAGATAATTAAATATTGTTTAAGTGAAAGAGGTTTATGGAATGGGTTTGGGGTATTTTTCCTAAGTTATTCCCCAAAAATTCTTCTTAATCCAAACTTAATTGATTAATCCACTAATGATCTTTTAATTAGCTTAATAAAAATTTTTAAAATCAATCTGAACAATTAATCCTTTCTTGGGTAGATCCTTAGGTGTTCAAAAGAAAAAAGGAAATCAAATTCAACCACATGTGTGGGAAGGGTTATGAAAGTACTTAATTAAACACTTTAGCTTAATTAATCAATAATTATGTATGCATTAATTACTTTCTTTCTTAGTGCATTGCTGATTTAAATTAATGTGGTTGTATCATATGTTGGCTTATAATTGTTGGTTAATTATGTTAAAGAGGTAGGTAAGGGGTAATTAATGAATTTAATGTACACCTTAACCTACAAAACATAAAATCAATCTAATGGCTATAAAATTAAACTAAAATAACACACACATGTGGGGATGGGTTAGGACCAACAAACCTTTTCACATTTCTAAAATCAAATCAAACTCAAAAAATAAAATCTCTTTAAAATAATTTTGATTCACTTTAAATGATCTTATTCCATGGGATTACTTACATCACTTTATTTCTTTCTAGCATTAAATATTGTATGTCATATGAAATCATGCATTCATACCTTTTGAAAAATCAAATTAAAATGAAATGTTTCCTTTATGTCAAATTACATGTTTTTTGGCTAAAGTAAGAATATGAATGGCTATTATCACCATTAAATCAAAATTATTTTCAAAACTTATAAATCAAAATTACAAATGAAAGGTATGCTACTTATAATTACTTATAAGCTTGCATGTGATATAACATAAGATGCATTATGTGATTCTCTTCTCTTTTAACATAGTGTAGTTCATTTGAAAAGAACACACTTGCTTAAATCTATCCTATTCATTCTATGTTATCATTTAAGAAGGATCTTCACATTTACACATGTAAACAAAATCAAATCATAAAATCTTTTGCATGACTCTTTTTTCATTCATTTCTTTTGTACATGCACATGTATTTAAGAAAAGTGGTATATTAGTCTAGACAACCCGGGGTTGCGAGGATTTAAGTAGCCCTAAGAAGGACTTGTACCTTATACCCTTGGTGTAGAAAATAATGGTGTTGTACTCTCTTATGTGTTTCATACATGTAAATGTGCATTTAATTAATGGATAAAAGAATCCTCTCTTTTTTTATACTTAAAAAATCATCATGAAGCATCAAATTTTCTTAAGCAACATCTTAGCATTCATCATTAAGTGTGCTAATATTTGCATGTATAGATATGCATAGGATCATTTCATATGCATGATACAAATGTTGGAAAGAAATAAAGTGTTGTGTGTTTTGTGATAGTAATTCACTTTAAATAATCTTAAAATTCCTTTGTTATTGAATGAGTTTATTTAGTGCAAATCTAAACTTAGGATTAATTAAAACACATAATAAAATATTCACTAAACAAAATCATTAATGAATCTACCTTAGAAATTACTTAAGGTAGGAGGGAAGAAGTTCTCTTCTCTTTTCTCTCTCTTTACAACAATAATAATTAGGTTCATTCAAACCAAATCAAATCATCAAATAAAATTAACCAAATCAATTAAATCACTTAAATAAAACCACCCTCTAAGTTGAACCTTCATACTTAGAAATTTAACCTTAAAGCCTAGCTAAGATACACACAAGCCTTAAATGGCACATTAGGTTAAGTCACCATTTAGTCTATGTTAGGCGATTTGGTTTGATTCTTTTTTTTTTGATGTGTTTTTGGTCAAGATATTAGAGTGCATGTGCGAATGGTTGGACAATCTTAGTAATCATTATCTTCAGATTGTGCTTAAGGCTGTAATAAAAATATAAATGCTTTTGTTATTGTTGCTTATACCCAAGCATAATAAAAATAGGCGGTGGACTTGGTTACCCATGTGTGGGATGCTAAGTCAAATTTATTCATACATGCTTGGGATTGTGTGGTTTGTTTAGCTAATCTATTTTGCAGGTTTTAGTTAGATTTACTTTTCCCATTTTCATGTAATTTTATAATTAATTTGAATGAATGTTATGGGGATTAGAATGAACATTGGTCATAAATTATGTCTTATGCACCATGTGAACCTTTGGAGCAACCTCCAAAACCAAAGAAGAAAGAAGAAAAGAAGAAAGAAGAAAAAAGAAGAAATGAAGAATGAAGACCCCATAACATGAATTCCTTTTTTGATTGTAATTAATTCATTTATGTAGGTTGTATAAGGGGATGAAAATTTTTTTGGTTTGTGCGGTGGAGCTCGACCACAATAATTCTTTTGCTAGCTTTATAAATTATTTGATGTTTGTTTAGCTTGTGCATTAAGATGACATATTTTTTTTTTTAGTTTCTTTCTTGCTTGAATGACTGATCGATTAGCTCTTAGGAAAAATAAATTTTCTATCAATTAATCAACTCAAAACTAAAAAATTAACAACTCATAACCTCACCAAAGCCTAGTTATAAATAAGATAAAAGATTTAACAACCCCCTTATGTATATGTTTTCACATCATGCATAAAAATCTTGCTTCACTCTTGCTTATGGAGGGCTTCCACCTTTTTCAAGAAACTTGGCCTGACCTTTGAGAGCTATGGTAGAAATACACCTCCTTCTTGCTGATTTTGGCCCATAATCCAATTTCTCATGCATTAGGTATATGAATCCCATAGCCTATGCCAAATCAATTGTCCAAAAATAAAAATAAAATATAATAAAATTTGCATTATATTTAAGTCATTAATCATGCCCTACATGATCTAGTCACTTAAGGAGTGTGTTTAAGGACTTAGTCTCTTTCTAAATAAATAATAACATAGCTATCTTGCAAAAACATATGACTTGCCTACATGTATTTAAAATCATATGAGGAGTTAGTTGGCGGCCACCCCTTAGCAGTTGTAAGTCCAACAGTTGGGTGGTTTATCCTCTCTTATGGAGGTAAACTAAATATCTATTTTCACCTTAGATTTAGGTCATGCCTTGCCTCTCACTAAAGCTCCTTAGATTTAGGTTTAGAGGTTGCTACTTCCCTTTCCATGCTATAAGCATAAATCCTCACCTCTTAGGGATTTCCATGATCTTGTGTTGTGGAATTGTAAGTCCTAGATTTCTAATAAAAATTCAACTCAAACAAATAAATCACTTCAAATTCAAAAATATAAAGCAACCATAGGATAATTTGGGATGCTTACTAGGCTTCCTAGTATCATAAGCATCCCTCATCTTCTTTTTATTTTTTGATAATAACTCCCTCTCTTGATCAATCCACTTGATCTTCTAAAAAATAAACCAATTTATTGATAGTCCTATCTTTGAAATCTTTGGAGACAATGATCATTTACCTTAATGAAGTATTCTTAAGAATCTCATTCCTTAGATGTAATTAACTATGAGGGCTTGCCTCCATGGGAACTTAATGAACTTGATTTAAAATAAACCACTTTACTTTTCATGTAAAGTGGAAGAATCTGTACATTTGAAGACCCTTAGTCCTTAGGAATCCTTATTAAGGATTAGGTCCATTGGGATGGTGACTTCTATCTCTGAGATAGTACATCATTCAAAGTCATACCCGATCACCTAATAATACATCTGATCTAGGTGGTGTCCACTGAAGTTGTTATTTTGTTCTTCATTTATTTTTCTCAAAGATAGATGAAGAATTAAAATTTCACCAATTTTTTGACTCCTCAGGATGGTTCCTCTCTCCATCTTTGGTAAATGATCATTGTTCCAAGTATCGATAGTGGTTTGTATTTGTATAATCAGACTATCTTTTTTTTTAATTGGCACTTAGTTTATTTCATCCTTAAGCTAAGCTAGCATCCTTTAGGTTTTAGGACCTTGACTTTGTAGGTCTTAAAACCCTGTTAGTTTTCCAATAGGTGAAAATAAAATTTAATAAAAAAAAAAAAAGACTTCCTTCTTACCATTTATGGTAAGGTAAGGTTCATTAAAAAATAAAAAAAATAAATCCTTTATAAAATAATAACTTCCAAAAGCACTTTTCAAAATGCACATAATAAAATGTTTTCACAAAAATTTTCATAAATCACCTTCAACTAACAATCTTCATGATTGTTATATGTAGAATCATTTTCAAAAATAAAATCAAACAATCATATTTTCCAGAAGCACAAATGAACATCTTCACTCAATTCATTTTGATGAAGATTTCATTTAAAAAAAAATAAAATCCAAAATTATATTTTTAAAAAGCACAAATGAACATATTTACTCAATTTATCTTGATGAAGATTTCATTTTCAAAAACAAAATCAACAATCATATTTTCAAAAGCACAAATGACCATCATCATTCAATTTATTGAATGAAGATTTCATTTTCAAAACAAAATTAATAATCATTTTTTCAAAAATAAAATTAACAATCATCTTTTCAAAAATAAAATCAACAATCATCTTTTCAAAAAATTAAAAGACCTTTGGATCCCTCATTTAGCATATCCAAATTTGCTAAATGAAGGTCCTCTTTCCAAAATCAAAAATCAAACAATATTTGGTTCCTTTATTTAGCATACCTAAATTTGCTAAGTAAAGAATTCTCTTTTCAAAAATCAAAACAAAACACATTTGGATTTCTTTAGCATACCTAAATTTGCTAAGAATCCTCTTTTCAAAATCATCAAAAATAAAAACACACATTTGAATCCTTTATTTAGCATACCCAAATTTGCTAAGTAAAGAATCCTATCTTCAAAAAAAAAAAAAAAATACATTTGGATTTTTTAGCATACCTAAATTTGCTAAGAATCCTCTTTTCAAAATCATTAAAAATCAAAACACACATGGATCTTTTATTTAACAACAACAAGCCTTTATCCCACTATGTGGGGTCGACAACATGGATCTTTTATTTAGTATACCTAAATTTGCTAATTAAAAATCCTCTTTTGAAAAAAAAATATAAACAAAACACATTTGGATTTCTTTAGCATACCTAAATTTGGTAAGAATCCTCTTTTCCAAAAGCATCAAAAATCAAAACACATTTGGATTTCTTTTATTTAGCATACCTAAATTTGCTAAGTAAAGAATTCCCTTTTCAAAAATTATCAAAAAGAAAACACAGTTGAATTTATTTAGCATACCTAAATTTTTTAAGGATTCTCTTTTCAAAAATCATCAAAAACATAACACAATAGGATTCTTTATTTAACATACCCAAATTTCCTAAGTAAAGATCCTCTTTTCAAAAACAACAAAATATTTGGATTCTTCATTTAGCATACCCAAATTTGCTAAGTAAAGATTTTATTTTTCAATTTCACACATAATTCCCAAACAAGCAAACAAAAGAAGAAAATTGTTCTCAAACACCCCACTTAGCATACCCAAATTTGCTAAGTGAGTAAATTCCAAAATCACAAATCAAAACAAAATCAATTGACTCTTTACTTTAACATACTCAAATTTATTAAATGAAGGGTCCCTAAATAATAATAATAAAAAAATCAAATTCAAATATGAACCAATGGAAGCATCAATCTTTTCAAAATATTTGAAGCCAATTTCAACATACACAAATTTGTTGAAAATGGATTCTACATAAAAAAAATCTCCTTTCTAATCAATTCAAAAGCTCTCTCCAAATTCAAACAACCCCACTTAACATATCCAAATTGTTGAGCGTGGGTTCAAATTCTAAAATTAAATCTTCATTTCAAACATTGACTTTGTTTTCATTTAATCATTCAGTTGATTCAGTTGATTCAGTTTAATGGTAGCAAAGTACTTTTCACATTTCCTTTGGGATGGATTTGGCCTTGGATCGGGCATATGACTTGCCACCTCATTCATTTTGGCGAGGTTTGAGGGGCTAGGATCACTTGAGGGGCCACCCTCAGTCAATAGGAGTGTGGTGAGAGCTGGTCATCAGGTTGAGATGCCATCGATTTCAGTTCTCTCAGAAGAGGAAGGCGTTGTTCCCCAGCCAGTTTCAGCCTGCGGCTTGTGGTTCTCCTTTCTACTCTAATGCTAGCACCACTTGTTGGCTTCCTCCAAGGGAAGGCTCCCTCTGGGATAGTCTCCCACCTGAGGTTGTCTAGTTCTGGTTACCCCTCAGCGACATAAGTGGTGCAAGATCAAGCGGTATCACGCACCAAGAGCTAGAGGTAGCCACTCGGGAGTTACCTAGGATAGTCTCTCTTATCCGAATAAGTTTCACCCCTCTTTGGTTTTGATGGAGGAAGAGGAGGATTTTAGTTTCACCTCCACCTGCAGTTCATTTGAGGCTCCCATAGGTGATAAGAGTGGTGCGACCTTAGATCAGTTCTACATCGAGTTGAGCATGCGATCAGTCAGGGCTTAATTTGATTTTATTATCATCCCTTAGTGTCACATCATCAGGGGAGGGCGGGGAGGCTGGGTATTATACATATTAGAGAGAGAGAGGTATGCCCAACAGCTCCTCAGACCCTCATTGACTTTCTCGATCGATGCACTACCTGCACCGATCATATTGATAGTATTCTACTATTGGGTACTACCCACCACAGGAGAGGAGCTCCTGCCCAGAGAGAGTCGGTGGTGCCTCCACCACCTCCTCACCATCTGTACAAGTTCCATCATCCACTTTTAAAGCCATGAAGGCATTGGGGAGAAGAGAGCTCCAGTGATCCGGCTATGCCAAGAGATCCCATTCCATCTGCGCGAGAGGCTGCTCTCTGCTTGACCTTTCCCTAGTTGTGGTGAAGAGGAATGATGACCTGAGTATAGTAGTCATTATCACCATCACCACCACCATAGAATCTGGAGATAGAAGTAAGGGGAAGAGTTGTTTTATGGCTATAGATCCTCCTAGGAGTACCACTCCAGATCTAGGTGATAGGAGCATCTATCCTAGTGAGCGTAGTCCTCACGATTAGTTCTCCAAATAGAGGTTAGATGTCTTCATTTATGGCATGATCTACTATAGGCCAACCTCGATCTTTTTGTTATGGACCATCCCCAGATGAGTATAACTCTATCTAGTGGAGAAGAAGGAGATCTTAGGATATGCTAGTCGATTTAGAGGATTAGAAGGTCATTTTGATCCTAATGAAGATGATTTGTTGAAGGATTGGGAGTGCACATGGTAGACAGGGGTTCTCTTCCTTCATGATCGAGACTTTGGAAGGTGTTGGGCGAGAGGAAGATCACCTACTGACACCTCCTTAATTAAAAAAGAACAAATAGATAGGATGGGAAAGAGGCTTGAAGACTTGCTAGGTAGTTTGGCACTTCAAAACTAGCCTCAGGCATCCTACTATTGCAAATAGGTCGACTGAGTTGTTGCATGTCTTGGATCAAGCCAAGACTTTACCTGAAAGCGGGCGACAGCTTGTATAGGAAGGTAGTGGATAGTACCTCCATACAAAAAAAGGACATTAAACATGATTGGTTGGTAGGTGAGAGAAGCATTGGTGTAAGCAGGAGGATCATCGGTTCAAAGGGTAGACCTACCAGAAAAATTTGATGCCATCAATATCCTAAGGGTTTCATGCCACCTTCTTTCAAGAGCTTGATGGTGGGAACCAAGGCGACACAGCGCGCATGAGCCGCTATTGCAATGTGGTGGCAGTGATCCTCTTTTATTCCATCTTTTTATCAGCAGCTTAGTAGGCATAGCCTTCGATTGGTATGCTGAACTCCCCAACAGTTCAATGAAGACTTTTGTTGAGTTAGAGCAACTCTTCATTAAGAGGTTTGTTGGAGCTCAACAAAGGGTGACTATAGGCAATCTCGTTGTGGCTCAACAACACCCTGGTGAGTCCCTCATTGATTATATTCTTATATGGCACAATTTGAGTATGAAATATGAAGCATTTATCGATAACACACCATTGAAATTCTAAAAGAATATTCATGGTGCCTTCATGCTCAAAGGTTTTACCAAGACATTTGAGAAGCTAATCAATAAGGTGGCTACTTGAGAAGCCAACAGTTGCCTTTTTGGATCAATCAACAAAGCAAGTCACATAAAGCTTATGAGAAGAAGCCAGGGGTGACGATAAACAAGGGAAGCGACAGAGTATGAGAGACCTCAGCTCCATAATCATCACTTCCACCTCCTCTACCACCAGGCCATCATCCAGCCACCACGGTATCCTCCATGGCCTTCACCTCCTCCTCCTCGACCATATTCACATTAGCATACACATACCCACCAGGGTATACCATCCACTCTTATGGATAAACTAAATAAACCTTATTCATTTAAGAGGTCAAGAAAATCTTTAAGAATCTCTTAAAGAAACCTAATTTTAGCTAGCTTAGAAGGCGGAGTGGGAGCAATGATCTAACTTTTGTCCCTACCACATGCCATATTTTGGAGGATTGCTTTACATTCAAGGGGGCAGCATAGCTTCAAGACACACCATATTAAAAGGAATACCTGGAACAACCATCCAGTTCATTAGGGTAATCCTTGGGGATACCTATGATCCTCTCAAAATCAAAGAAGGTTGGGATATCTCCTTATCTAACCTCTAAAAGATTGTATCAAAATGAAAAACTTTCTTCTGGGTGCTTGAGGCCGAACCTCAACATCAAGGGAAGTTGCCAAAGACAACTTGGGGAAGGTAGAACTCGGCCATTGTAGCCATACCCAGAGATAGCCAATGCACCACTTGTCACTCAGTCCACGGTTGCACTACTACTTGAGCACTTTTCAGCTCTTCTTCTAGTAGACATCTTGTATGGTGGTGGATGAGGCATCAAATCCCTCACCCCACTTACTTTACTAGATTTCTACTATGTACCTCCTTCAAAATCAAGAAATTAAGGAATAAAGCTAGTTTGAATTATATCATGTCACTTAATGGGTTGTCTAATTCTACTCTTATTGAAAACTCTAAACAATAATTATACAACTCGATCTTCCTTTTCTAATTGAGTTGGACTTTCCTTCTTTGAATACTGGTTCACCTCTTGAGATAGACTTGGAATCATCGATTAGAGGGTCCATAGGAGAAGGCTGTAGGTGAGCTAGCGGTAGAATCTTCCACTACATAGAGATCACCAAAGTCAACCTCCATAGTGGCAAGGTTCTACCTCTAGGGCACCTCAAGATAAAGGAAACAAGTCATTGGTTCAAATGATTGAGAAGCCCCTCACAGATGCTCCACCCTTGGATATGCTTGTGGAGGATCAGCCAGTGGATTACAATGTCTCTCTCTCAGAAAGTTTCCATCTAAGTTAAGCATATATGATGCCCTTGTCTTATCCAAAGAGATGAGGGAATCATTAATCAAAACTCTTCTTGATCGGAGATATGCTTAGCTCAGTGACCTTGTTGGAGAGGTGGCACATTATTCGAAGAACCCAAGGAGCCACTTTCTGAGATGAAGACCTTCTTCTAGGGGACATGAGCACATCCCCTACATTAGTGGACATGGCGATTTAGACTTTCTGGTTCTTGTATCGTGCATCGGTGAACATTATGACTAAATACCCCTTGAGGATCGACATCTCACACTCGAGGAGATGGATGATGTTGAGAGGATTCAATGTGAGAGGGCTTTAGGTTCCATAGTGTTGCCTTTAGAAATAGGTGACTGTAAGATTGAAGCCAAGTTCTATATCATTGATTCAAATACTTCATTCATCGCTTTGCTCGATAGGCCTTGGATGCATCAAATAAGATGATTCCATCCTCCCTTCATCGATGCATCAATTCGGGGATGGATTGAATGTGCCAAAGATGAAAAGCATTTTCAATCGAGAGGTTGAGATATATGAAGATGACCTATATATATTCCTCAAACCTTTTCATGAACTTGAAAATTCAAATGCAAAAGAAAAGAAAAAAGAAGAAAAAGAAAAAGAAAAAAAATGAAAGTTCAAGTGAACAAGAAAATGACATTAAGGAAGGAGTAGAGTTGCATGTCACATTCCACCCACAGTTCATTCCATCATATGGACATGTGGGAAGGATGACTCGACCTCCACCAGGCAGAGGCAGAGGCAGACATAGAGGCAGTTCTAGAGGTGGAAGACCCCCTAGTTGGCCACCAAGCAATAGGGGTTATGTTCTAGTTCATAGGAGTACCACTACAATTCACATAGACTTGGAATCCAACTAGGATGAGTCTAATGTGATTATCATACCAACCCCTCTCGAGGTTTCATTGGACACTCTGACAATGAGCCCAGACTTCAAGCAAATGATATTTAAATCAAGTTTATGTGAAATTATGATTAGAAACCTTAGCTCTAACCTCACTTTCTCAAAAGTTGAAGGTTTAGTAGTTAAGGAAGCCCTATCTTCCATGGATAAGCAAAGAGATTCCTATTGGGATCATCATCCTCAAGTCAAGCGATGTAGACTTGAGGATAATTCATATAAAGAATTAATGGAATTACCTTTTGATTGGTACTGCTTGTTCTTAATCTTACAAAGAAGGGTTTGATTCCTTATACATGGTCTAAGCATAAGTCAGAGTACTTCAAGAAGCTATGGAATAACAGAGGCATGGATGCTCAATCAAGATCAGGACTAGGATTTGGTATAGTGAGTCTAGTCGATGATGATGATTTTTGCTTAGTTGTCTCAATCATCAGTCGATAGGTTCTCACCACACTAACTCTTATGAGGATGTGTGTTTAGAAACTTCAAATGATCAAGATGATCTCAAATCAAAGATACCACTAGAATTTGAAGAGGAGATCCATTCAATAATTAATAAAAGAAATCAACCTCGGGATAAAAGAAAATCCATACGACGCCGGTTCATTCTTGAATGAAGAAGAAACCAATGACTTAGTTATTGAGTTTAAGGATTACTTTGCATGGAGCTATGAAGAAATTATCTTCTAGCGGTCCAAATAGCATAAATATGCTAACCCTCAAAGCTCCTAGGCATGTGATTAGAAATTGAACAAGGTCATTTTAGTCAAGCGATGATGGTTTCATCGGGAATAAAATACCCTACAGTTAGTGTGTCCAATTAAGAAAAGAATGGCCAAATTTGCATATGTCAATTTAGGGACTTAAATAAGGCATGTCCTAAGGATGAGTTTCCTTCCTATACATTAATGGTGGACATCTCATCTGTATTCTCCTTCATGGATGGGTCATAAGATACAAATCAAGATGGCCCGAGGATGAAAAATATTACTTTTTGAACCCCAATCAGAATCTATAGTTAGAAGGTCATGCCTTTTGGCCTTAAAAATACTGGTGCTACATACTAATGGGCCATGATGTAGATGTTCAATGAGCTCATCCATCATTAAGTTGAGTGCTATGTTGATGATCTAATAGTAAAAAGAAAAAAAAAAGAAAAGAAAGACCATCTCTTTGACTTAAGATAATCTTAAAATGAATCCCCTCAAGTGTGCATTTTGGAGTAGCTTCAAGGAAGCTCCTTGGGTTTGTTGGACAGGGAATAGAAATAGATCCAAAAGATCTATCTTAGAAATGCCACCTCCCAAAAGTTTAACTCAACTTAGATCTTTCCAAGGAGGGCGTCTAAACCAAATGTCGGAAGATGCAAGCCATTTTCAACACTTGTCAAAAGGATGCCAAGTTCAAGTGGGATGATAAGTTCGACATGCCTTTGAAGATATCAAGCGGTATTTGGTGAAGCCACAGTTTAGCCCCATCCGGGCATGCCACTCATCTCATCTACCTTGCATTGGATGACTCCTTGACACTTTGTTGGCAAGCCAATGATGAAGGAAGAGTGCTCTCTACCTCATCGTCATTCTACGTGAACTACCCACCAGAAAATTGCCTAGCTTTAATCTTTGCATCCCAAAAGCTACGTCACTATATGCTTTCTCATAGTGAAAGAACCAATCCACTATAGTATCTCATGACATGCAATGCTATCCGGATGTTTGGCATTGGTCCATGATTCTCTCAGTTTGATATCATATTCATACCCTCCATGGTGAAAGGACAAGCATTATTTCTTAGCACACTTCGATTCCCACTTAGTGACCATCTCTCTGATGAACAAATCATGAACTTAGGAGAGGTTGACAATCACCATTGGGTGATGTATTTTGATTGTGCAGCTTCCTTTTATAAAGGAGAAGAACCATGATCTACTCTTCCAAGAAGACAGGGGTAGGAATAGTTCTTTTAACTTCAGACTGCAATGTGATGAGATTCTCATACTATCTCTCCAATCTCACCAACAATGAAGCGTATGAGGCTTTGATTGTGTCTAGAGTTAGCCATTATAGTGTGTGTCAGAGCATCAACATCTATGGGGACTCTTTGTCATCAACCAAAGTCCTAAGGTTCTAAAACCTAAGCTTCATTTCAGTATACCATGAAGATGTTGGAATCCGAGGTCATCTACAAGGTCCCTAGAGAAGTAGCGAGATGCTTTGGCCAAACTTGCCAAGAATTGGCATGGAAGATGAGTCCATTCCAATAAGGGTCCAAAATAGATAAGTCTATCCCCATTAAACTCATGAGACTTTCTCTTGAAGGGGAGGTTATGTTGCCAAAAAGAAGAGGATTGGAGGCAACCATTCATAGATTACTTGAACAGCAAACTACCTCAAGAGATAAGCCCATTGATGAAAGAGAGCTCTCTCTTATCTCATGGATGGCACCTTGGTCTTTTGATCAAATGTGGTTACCTTTATTGGACAAAACATGAGATATTGTGATACATTTTAGGTATCACGGAGCATCAATCAATTTGAAGATGAAAGAAAAGATCAAGAGACTAGGATATTACCTGATTGATGCATAATATTTTTGAAGATATGTCATGAGGTATGTGGTCTACATCAACCACCCAACATTCTACATCTACATTGGCCTGGCCATTTGAGTGTTAGTATGGTTATGGGTCCAATCATCCTCCTTCTTCCAAGGGTCACCGGTTCATTCTGCCGTACTTTTCCAAGTGAGGAGGCAATCCCACTCAGAGGTCAAAGATTATGTGCTCAATTTTAGGAACCATTATATGTATAGGTTTGGGGTGCCTCGATGAATTATATCCAATAATGCATTCAGAGCACCAAGATCTTCACCAGAATGATATAGATTAGATACTCCACATCTACTACCCGCAAATGGTTTAAGAAGCATTCAACAAAACTCTCATACTAAAGAAGATGCTCGATGATAATAAGCGATAGTGGCATGAGTAGTTGGTTGAAGCCATACCCGCTGAGAACTCCAACTCAATCTACCTTTTCTTGTATTGGATTCTACCTTAGAAGTTCAACTCCCATCACTAAGGATAGCATTGTGTAGCAAGATCAATATAGAATAGAATGTGAAGTTATGGTTAGAAGAGCTCAAAGGTTTGGAGGAGAGATGCTGGTGCCACCTCGAGTTATACAAACCAAAATGATTCAAGCTCACAACAAAGTCACCTAGAGCTTTTCAAGTAGGAGCTTATTTTAGTTTAAAGAGACCAATTGTTGCCCATCAAAGATGGGAGGCAAGTTTGAACCCACTTGGGAAGGCCCTTTTTTATAGAAAGGCCAAGGAGGATCTTATCGACTTATTGATTGTAAAGGGGAACACATGCTTCAATTAATGGGCTCAATTTGAAGAAAATTACCCATAAATCATGTTTGAAAATTATCATCAAGAATAAAATTTTTTCCAATTCATCAAAATCTTCTCTTCTATTCAAAGTGTTATTTGCTTGTCTTTTTCGCCATGGCGTGTTTAGGATAGGTGTAAGAGAACCCAAGAGGCATCTATCCCTCTTTCACATGAACATAAATCAAACACAATTCCCGATCTACTAGAATAGGTGTGAGAGAACCAAGAGGCATCTATTTTAGCACAACTAAGTTAGGTGTGAGATAGAGCAACATCCTTCTTGGTGGGAATCTACCATTCATGGCACCATTTCATCAAATTCCCTAAGCGTGTTTTGGGTAGGTGAGATAACCCAAACGGGATCCTATTCCTTCTAAAACAAGCATAAATAAAAATAAAAACAAATATAAATCTTTTATCTTGAGTTATTTTGATGTGAGAGAAAGCCCCCTATGACACTCACTCATTAGCTGCTCTAGGTGGGTTGCTACCTTGCTAGTATGTCACCCAGTGGTCTTATTTTGAAGATGTGAGTCCTGCTTTCTTCCTAACTTAACCATGAGCATGCCTTGTTAGTTTGGTAGACTTCTGCCGTAGCTACATCATGTTGATTTTGTTTAAGAAGATGTTAGTCCCCACACTTTCTTCTTGAACTAATCATCATGTATTGACTTGATCGATTATATTTGGGGTTTAGGGTAAGGCCCCTAGAGGCTCCTTTCGTCTTGACTACTTTTGAGTTGATATAAGTTCCCTAGTGGCATTCACTCGGTGGTCCCAGGTCGGATATCACTTATCAGTGAGCAGACTATCCGATAATTTACTAGGAGGATGTGAGTCCAGGCTTTCTTCTAGGTGATTATTGCGATGGGTACATTAGGTTGGTTGATGTTGTTATGCTGCGACTCACGGGATACACCAGTCTTGGCAGATGTGAGTCCTCGCACTTTCTCCTTGAGTTGGCTACAGAATACCTATGCAAATTATCTTCTAGGTTTTGGATAAAGCCCTAGTGGCCCCTCTCCTGTGGGCACTCTACTTGGATCACATCCTTTGCCCCATTTAGACACTACGGGGTTACTTTTGGATTGGACATTCCCCTTTCCTGGTAGCCACCCTCTGTGGAGAATTTGTTCGGTGGATGCATAGATTCTCCCTTGGTTATAAATCTAAGATAGGTCTAGTATAAGCTCCTTCTTATGATCCAAATAATAGGTCCATGATAAACAAACAAAATAAATAAACAAAATATTCACTTGTGGATTAGAATTCAAGCCCCAGTGGCCCTCTTTCCCCATCTATCTTTAGGGTGTCAACTAACTCCCTATAGGAATTGCATGAGTTGAGATAAGTCCAGGTGGCACTCTCCATAGTCACCCTTGGGTTCAATCTTTTGCCACAAGGTTGCCCAGTCATTTTACTTTGGAAGATATAAGTCTACTATGCATTCTTTCTAGCATGATTGCATGAAATAAGGCGAGCTAGGTTGTTGACATGTTACCTCACTAATGTGTCACCCCATGGTCTTTATTTAGGAAGATGTGAGTCCCACTTTCTTCCACAATTACCAAAGCGAAAGGCACTCCTTTGGTTGGATAGTTCTCCCCTCAGTCGAGAAGTTACTCCCTTTGATTTAGTAAATCTGAGATAGGTCTTGGTTGATATGAGCTTCTTCTTGACTTGATCCCTCGTAAACTAATGGAATCCATCAAAAATAATTAAAAAATGAAATGAATTTAGACTACCTTTGAGCTGATTTAAGTACCCCAGTGGTATTCACTCAATAGTTAGCCCTAGGTCGGGTTCGATTTGTTGCACAAGCAACCAATCACCCTAGTGGTTCCTTATTTTAAAGATGTGAGTCCCCACACTTTCTTCTTAAACTTGACCATTACAAACTGAGAGGCAATCCCTTTGGTTGGATATTCCTACTGTGTGGTTGGTAGACTATCCCTTTGGATTGCTAAATCTAAAGTAGATCAATGCCCCATCTCTACTGGTCCATCAACATAAGCGATGGATCCATAAAATAAAATTAAAATGAAATTAATCTTGACTATCTTTGGTGATTTAAGTCCCCAGTCATTCACTTTCGGTTGTCGACTAAGGTTGGGTTCAACCCATTATCTTGTCAGTGGATCACCCCAGCAACTGATCCCTACTTTGGAGGATGTAACTCTACTACGCTTTCTTCCTAGTACAGCTGCTACATACCAAAAGGCTTTTCTTTGGTTGGATAATCCTACTATGCGGTTCATAGACTACCCCTTTAGATTGGTAAATCTGAGTAGACCAAGGGCTACATGGTCCCTACTTAGTGCGAACCATCACAAACCAATAGGGTCCATCTCAAAATCTAAAAATTTAAGAATCTAAAATAAATTCAACACTCCTCCCTTAGTGGAGTCAAAACAAACAAAATAAATCCAATCAATCTCCCCTAGTGGAGTCAAATAATCAAAATAATTAAATAATCAAATCAATCAAACCATCTACTTTTCCTCAGTGAGATGCAAATCTTTCTAGTTCCCCAGTGGATATCAAATTCTAATCTTCTAGCAAATTCACAACCTTTTCTCCCTAGTTGATAACTCGAACTTGCTCCCCTAGTGGAGAGTTCACATTTTCATTCCTAGTAGAACACCAAATCCTAAATCAATAAATCAAATCAAATTTCTCCCCAACCACACTCAAATCCAATCAAACCTCTCAACCACCAATGGATGACTTGAACTTGTTTCCTTAGCGGAAGGTTCACATACTTAATCCCTAGTGGATCCCTACTTCACTCTCTTATGTTGTTGACATGAGTAGAGTCACATTGCACTAAGCTCTTAATTTCTTCTACACATTGGTTTGGGAGTAGATTGTTTCTGTTAGTGCTTGTGATCATTCGGTGTTGTTGATCATCTCAGTCAACACCAATATGTGAGGTAAGCCTTGTCAGTCACACCACACCAATTGGGTGCCCTTTGTTAATCTCATTTTCAGAATGGCTCTCAACCTCTCCATCTTAGACATAGGACTCCGCTTGGACATTAAGAGTTCCTTAGACTTAAGACACTTCTAGTGATTAGGTGAATACTCAACCTAATCCTAGAGACTTAGAAGAGTTAGCCATAGGAATAAGTCATGCCTTAGGGGTGTTAGGAAAAACTTTCCTACACTATTGCTTGAACCAACTCCTTACTTCCTTCTCTCAAGTCAAACTCCAAATTCAAATCACCTTCAAACTCAAAATAATTCAAACTTAATTGATTTTCTCAAATCCAAATCAACTTCAAACTTAAATCAACTTCAATTCCAAATCAAATATCAAATAAATTCCAACTTAATTGATTTTCTCAAATTCAAATCAATTCTAATGGATTTTCTTAAATTATGAATCAATTCCAAATGATTGACATCCATGATCACTTCAAATCCAAAAATCATTCCTAAGTCACTTTGATTTCATCTTAGGGACTTAGCTCAAATCAAATTCAAATCACTTCAAATTCAAGAGATTTTCTCATAACCCATTTATATTCTCATTTATATTTACAAATATAAATGAAATATAAATTCAAAAAAAATCAAAACTAAATTCAAAACTCAAACCCAAATCTAACCTAAAACCAACCTATACCCTTTCAAGTCAAATTCTTGAATTTAGCCAAATAAAACTCAAATCAATCTAAACCCTTAGATTTTCTTCATGATTCAATCAATACTTCAATCATGAAACCAAATATAAACACAAACTTCAATCATCAAACCCAACTTTCAAGTCATATTCTTGAACTTAGCCAAATCAATCTTAAATCAATCCAAATCCTTTTTTCTTCACATTCAATCAATCTTTCAATCATGAAACCAAATATAAACATAAACTTCAATCATCAAAAACTAAATTAAACTTAACCAAATCAAACCCATGTTCATCCTTTGAACTTGAAATTATCAAATGAATCAAAACTCATTTGACTCCAAATCACTTGCAAATGGATTATATTTCAATCATAAGTCCATATGTGAGTTCAACCAAATCGCCTTGATCAAGCCATTGACCCAAGCCATTTAAGTGACCTAAAAGCACCTTTTGATCCAAATTCTAATCCTACCCAAATTGGATTGAACTAAGCCCATCTAAGCCTCACTGAGCAACAATCATCATAGATGATCAATCACTCAAATTGGGTCAAACCAAGTCAAACTTAGCCTTTGACCAAGTCAACATTTGACCTAAATAAAACCAAAACTAGCCAAAATCCTCCATCTGCCAAATTGATTGAAACTAATTAATCAAAACCAATTTATGATCAATGTTTAAACTTGACCAAGTCATCATTTGAGCCTACCATAGCTCAATTGGCCACTTGACCTAAGTTGACCCAACTTGACTTAAAAAGTCAAAATGTGTCAAATCTTGATCTAAGCCAAATCAATTACAACTAATGGGTCATATTCATTCTAAATCATGTGTTCAACTTGACCAAAGCTTCAATTGACTAATTAGACCCAACTTAGCCCAATTGACTATGAACCTAACTTGACCTAAAAGGCCAAATCAAGCCAAAATCAAAGCAAACCAAAATTGATTGAAACTAAAGCTTGCAAAACATTTCAAATGACCAACCAAACTTAAACCAGCCCTTGACCTAACCTAATTGGGTCAAATTAGTCAACTTGACCCATTTGACCTAAGTGAACTCAAATGAACCGAAATCAAATACAAATCAAATTGACTCAAACCAATGATACAAAAATATTTCAAATGGTCATATGAACTTGACCCAACCCTTGGTTTGACCAAATTTGATCAATTGGTCAACTTGACTCAAGTTCTCAAGTTGACCCATTTTGACCTAAATGGGTCAACATGAGCCAAATGATATCAAATCAACTCCAAATTCTTTGAAATTTGGCCCAAACAAATTTTAAACTATTCCAAATCCACTCAAATTGAAATCAAAGTGAAATGACTATTTTATCGCTAGGTTAAAGGGTAACCTATGACCAATTCCACTTGGAATTTGGTTAAATCCTTTTTATGGCCACTTGGAATCCTCTTAGTGGTCCATTTGGACACCAAGGGATATGGTGCACATGACCCAATGGGTTTAGGTCAGTGAAACCCAAACTAAAGCCAAAATTGACCACCCAATAGAAAAATGAGCACATGGAATCACTCTCACACTCATTTTAGCACATGAGCAACTCCTACACTTCTGCCAAAAATTGAACCATGGAAAAACCTAACAAACCCATTCCATCTCATCAATTCATCTAAAATGGTAAAGGAGCTCACGACCATCCGATCCAAGTAGGGGGAGGTATACTCCCCCTAATTTCATTCCAATTTAGATCATTAGCATTTGATTGAACCATAGGAGCTCAGAGAAAGTATTGCCAAGCTCTCCCAAGAATTCCTAAGCTCAATTGAATTCTCCATTTCTCGATTTGCCTAAGCTAAAAATAGGGGAGGTGAGTGAGAGTGCCAGCTAGCTCAATTCTCCATAGAAGTTCAATTCCTCTTGCAAGCACCATCAAGGCATCAAGTCGGCTCATCCAAAAAAAATTCCAAGAAACCAAGCCACAGGAATGAGGAGCTAGACTAAAGCTACAAGACATTGAAAGGAGCTTTGGCCAATAGAAAGATCCACTTTATCTTAAGCCTTCAAACCTTCAGAGCTTCTCTCCACTAGGCTACCTCAATGGTTGGGGCGGTGATAGCCTCGAGGTGTGCTTCAAAAGCGAGCTTAGAATTCTTTGGTCCTTTGTGAAGGAAGTGTAATCCCAATTGAATTCCATTGGATGTCTTCTCTTTGCTGATGGTGTGTGTTCAATCTAGCTCAATCGAGCTCAAGTGAGCTCGGATCAAGCAATGGAGACAGGGCGATCTCCATCTCTCAGAGAGGATAGGATGAATCATGGACCATCCATCTACGTGTTTTGATGGATCTGATTAATCTAGATCATGATTTTAATCCCTTTAGATCCACGGTTTAATCCATCGATCTTTGATGGATGGTCCAAGGAGAAAATACTTGTAGTGGCATTTTATTTGACTACTTAAATGACCAATCCCACCATGCCACATGGAAAGTGTGCATCGTGTCAGCGATCCACATGGCACCAATGGGATTATATAATTAAATTTAACCATTAATCACAAACTTTAAAATACATAACTAAATGTAGAAAAATAAAATATAAATGAGCTCATTTTAAAGATAATTCAATAAGGAATAATATAAAAATGTTTCTAATTGATTTTGAATCGTTACTTTTCCTTAATTAGGGTTTATTTAAAATGTTAATAACCCTAATTACTCCTTAATCATTTCATCAATTAATTCCAAACTTCCCAATAATATTTAATAGGATGACCTCTACCTCCTCTAATTTTCTTGGAATTTATTAATGAGTTAATTAGGAAAATCAATTAATGAATCCTAATCACTCTCTTAATATAATTAAGAGTAATTAAGCATGTGAATAGTAGTTTAATCATTTAATTAAGATAATTAAAATTTATTTAAGTGAAGAGGAGGTTTATGGAATGGGTTTGGGGTATTTTTCTTGAGTTATTCCCTAAATCCCCTTTCTTTCTTATTCCAAACCTAATTAAGGATTAATCCACTAATGATCTTATTAATTAGCTTAATAAAATTTTTAAAATCAATGTAAACTTAATTAATCCTTTTTAGGTAGATCCTTAGGTGTTCAAAAGCCTAAGGTAATCTTAAGGAAATCAAATCCATCCTACATGTGTGGGAAGGGTTTATGAAAGTACTTAATTAAAGCTTAATTAATCAATAATTGTTAGCCAATTGCATTAGACCCCTTTTTTTCTTAAGTGCATTGCTAATTTAAATTCAATGTGATTGCATATCATATGTTGGCTCATAATTGTTAGGTTAATTATGTTAAAAGGTGTAGTAGGGTAATGAACTTAATGTACCTAACCTAAGAAAAATATAAAATCAATCTAATGGCTCTAAAAATTAAACTAAAATAACACACATATGTGGGAGATGGATTAGGACCAGAAAACCTTTTTATATTTCCTTAAATTAAATCAAACTTAAAATTAAAACAAAAATCTCTTTAAAATAATTTTGATTCACTTTAAATGATCTTATTCCATCGGATTATCTCTAGGAATTAATTAGGGTGAATGAAGTTACATGCTTACATCACTTTATTTTTTTTCTGGCATGCTAAATGTTGTATGTCATATGAAATCATGCATTCATACCTTTTGAAAAATCAAATTAAAATGAAATGTTTCCTTCATGTCAAATTGTATGCTCTGGCTAAAGTAAGAATATGAATGGTTATTATCACTATTAAATCCAAAATTATTTTCAAAACATAAATCAAAGATTATAATGAAAGGTATGCTACTTATAATTACTTATAAGCTTGCATGAGTATAACATAAGATGTGCATTATGTGATTTTCCTTCTCTTCTTTAACATAGTTTTGAATAGATTTAAAGTGTATAGTTCATTTGAAAAGAACACAACACTTGCTTAAATCTATTCCTATTCATTCTAATGTTATCATTTAAGAAGGATCTTCACATTTACACATGTAAACAAAAACCAAATCAAACATAAAATCTTTGCATGACTTCTTTTCCATTCATTTCTTTTTGTACATGCACATGTATTTAAGAAAAGTGGTATATTAGTCCGACATCCCGGGTTGCTTTTAAGTAGCCCTAAGAAGGTCTTGTACCTTATACCCTTGGTAGAAAATAATGAGTACTCACTTATGTCTTCATACATGTAAATGTGCATTTGATTAATGGATAAAAGAATCCCTCTCTTTTCTACTTAACAAAATCATGCATCATTAAGCATCCAAATTTTCTTAGGCAACATCCCTTAGAATTCATCATTATGGTGTGATAAATATTTGCATTTATAGATATGCTTAGGATTATTTCATATGCATGAAACACATGTTGGAAAGAAATAAAGTGTTGTGTGTTTTGTAATAGTAATTCACTTTAATTAATCTTAAAATGCCTTTGTTATTTGAATGGGTTTATTTAGAGCAAATATAAACTTAAGATTAATTAAAACACATAATAAAACATTTACTAATCAAAAATCATTAATGAATCTACCTTAGAAATTACTTTATAGAGAGGAAAGAGAAGTTCTCTTCTCTTTTCCTCTCTTTACAACACTTAGTAATCAAGTGTAGGTTCATTCAAACCAAATCAAATCATCAAATAAAGTTAACCAAATCAATTAAATAACTTAAATAAAACCACCCTTTAAGTTGAACCTTTTTCATACTTAGGAAATTCTAACCTTAAAGCCTAGCTAAGATACACACAAGCCTTAAATGGCACACATTAGCTAAGTCACCATTTCTAGTCTATGTTAGTGGTGCATGGTTTGATGCTGATTTTATTTTGTGATGTAATATTTTAGTCTAGATGTTAGGTGTATGTGTGTAGACTGAATGGTAAGGCGATCTTAGTCTAACCATTATCTTCTGTAGGGAATTGTGCTTAAGGGGTGCTGTAATAAAAATATAAATGATTTTATTGTGCATGTCATTTATACCCCTAAGCATAATCCAAAATAGGCTAGGTGGACTTCGTTACTCATGTGTGGAGTGTTAAGTCCAATTTGTTAATATACATACTTGGGATTGTGGTTTATTTAGCTAATCTCTATTTTGTAGGTTTTAGTTAGATTTACTTTTTCCCATTTTCATGTAATTTTGTAATTAGGATTTGGAATGAATGTTATGGGAGATTAGGATGAACATTGGTCATAAGACTATGTCTTATGCACCATGTGAAGCCTTTGGAGCAACCACATTCCAACCAACCAAAAAAAGAACGAGGAAAGAAGAAAGAAGAAAGAAGAAATGAAGAATGAAGAACTCAACATGAATTCCTTTTTTATTGTAATTAATTCATTTGTAATATAAGGGTAGAGCTACCCAATTTATTTTGTTTGTGGTGGAGCCCACCATAAAAGGCCTTTTTTTCTTTGCTTTTATAAATTGTTTTGATGTTTGTTTAGCTTGTGCATTAAGATGATTTCTAGTTTCTCCTTAATGATAATGGCTCTGAAAAATAAATTTTTATCCAATTAATCAACTCAAACTAAAAAATTAATAACTCATAACCTAAAGCCTAGGTTATAAACAAGATAAAAGATTTAGCAACCCTTGGATGTTGTATCTCACATCATGCATAAAACATCTTGTTTCACTCTTGCTTATGGAGGGCTTCCACCTTGCTGGAACTTGACTTGACCTTTGAGAGCCATGGTGGAAATACACCTTTCTTGAATTTTGGCCCATAATCCAATTTCTCTTCATGCATATGAATCCATAGCCTATGTCAAAATTATCCAAAAATAAAAAAAAACATAACAAAATTTGCATTAGATTTAAGTCATCAATCATACCCTACATGATCTAGTCTCTTAGGGAGTGTGTTTAAGGACTTAGTCTCTTTCTAAATAAACAACAACCTAGCTATCTTGAAAAAGCATATGCTTGCCTACATTTATTTAAAATCATAGGAGGAGTTAGTTGGTGGCCACCCACAAGCTATTGTAAGTCCAACAGTTGGGTGGTTTATCCTAACTTATGGAGGTAAACCAAATACCAATTTTTCCTTAGATTTAAGACGTGCCTTGGTTCTCACCAACGCTCCTTAGATTTAGGTCTAGAGATTTCTACTTCCCTTTGCAGACTATAAGCATAAATCCTCACCTCTTAGGAATTTTCATGATCATGTGTTGTGGAATTGTAAGTCCTAAATTTTTAATAAAAATTCAACTCAAACAAATAAATCACTTCAAATTCAAAAATATAAAGACCAACTATAGGATAGTTTGGGATGCTTACTAGCTTCCTAGTATCATAAGTATCCCTACTTTTTTTTGGTTTTGATAATAACTCCCTCCTTGATCAATCCCACTTGATCTTCTAAAAATAAACCAATTGATTGAGTCCTACCAAAAATCTTTGGAGACAATGATCATTTACCTTAATCGAGAGCGTTCCTAAGGAATCCTAATCCTTAGATGTAATTAACTATGGAGGCTTGCCTCCATAGAGAACTTAATGATCCCATTTTAAAATAAACCCTACTTTACTTTTCCATGTAAAGTAGGGGAAGAATCTATGGTACATCCAAAGATCCATAGTCCTTATTAAGATGATTAGGTCCATTGTAGGATGATGACTTCTATCTCTCGAGATAGTACATCATTCCTCAATGTTGTACTCGATCACCATAATAAGAATATCTGTGGATCTACATGGTGTCCAACACAAGGAAGTTGTTATTTTTTCTCAAAAGATGGTTGAAGATTAAAAATTTTACCCTAATTTGAAAAATGAGATTCTCATTTAACAAATTTGGTATGTTAAGTGGGAATCATATGTGCTATGTTTTGCAATTGAATTCTCACTTAACAAATTTTGTATGTTAAGTGGGAATCCAATGTGATATGCTTTGTATTTTGAAAATGAAGCTCTCACCTAACAAATTTGGTATATTAAGTGGAGTCAAATATGATATGATTTAAAAATAGGATTCCACTTAACAAATTTGGTATATTAAGTGAGAATCAAATGTGATTATGATTTTTAAGATTTTTAAAGAGGAATTCTATTACAAATGTCATGTTAAATAGATTTCAACTTGTTTGATTTTCAAAAAAAAATTTCATTTGACAAATTTCAAAGTAGTTCAAAATATATCTAATCTCATGTGTGGTTTCTGCTTTTGGAAGGAAACTTCAAATATATAAAGTGAAGTTTCAATTTTACATGATTCTATTTGAAATTAGAATGCATTCAAATACATTTGGTATGTTGAATGAAAATAACTATTTCAAAATTCTTTAAGAAATGATTTTTTTTATTTTGGTTTTGAAAAGAATTTCATAACAATATTGTTAGATGGGGTATTATATGAGATTTATTGCATTTTTTTTAAAGTTTCTTATGAATTTGAAAAGATCTTTTATGATGTAAATTTTAAAAAATGCAAAGTGGATTTTGTAAGGAGTTTATTTTCTTGAATATGATGAACTTGCCTCACCAAGCTAAATGATTCTATTAATCTCCTTTTATTAGTTAATTTTATCTTTCACCTATGAAAACAAATTCTAAGATCTACAAGAGTGATCCTAAACCAAAAAATTCACTTTACTTAAGACAATTAAGCATGCCAATGAAATGGAAGATAACTCATAAAATACAAGTTCATTATCAATTTGGAGATAATTGACTATTAAAGATGGAGAGAGAACCATCAAAGTCACGTGAGAAATCTATGGATTTATTTGAGAGGGCACACAAATCTTGGGGTACTTATTGAAGTGATAGTATGACATTTGGTACATTATCTTGAAAGATAGAAATCACCACCCCATAATGGACATAATCATCTAATAAAGAATTCTAAAATGATTCTTCAAAATGTACTGAGATTTTTCTCACTTTTGGATCAAATTTTATTTAAGCACTAAAGTTCTTATAGATGAAAGCACCATAGTAATTATATCCCAAGGAACAGAATTCTTGATTACTCATTAAAGTAGACAATTATTGTCTCCAAAGATTTTAATGATAAGACTATCAAAGGATTGGTTATATTTGAAAAAATCAAATGGAATAGATCAATAGGAGAGACTTATTTTTAGGAGTCAAAGGAGATAAGTAAGGAAAACTCATGATACTAGGATGCCTAGAGCACTCCAATATCTGGTTGGGATTTATGTTTAAATTAAAGAGATTGATTTTCAAAGTTGACATTTATTAGAAATTGACTTATAATCCCATAACACAAATTATGGAAATGCCTAAGATGGGATTTGTGATAGTACAAGGAAACAAATATCCTAACTAGGGAGCTTTAGAAGAACAAAGCATGACCTAAATCTAAGCCAAGATGGTATATGGTTTACCTACAAGAGAGGATAAACTAACATGGACTTCAAACATAGTGGCATCCAACTCTCACTTTAAATTCATATGGCCTAGTCATATGTTTTGCAAGATGATTATGTTGTTATCATTTATAAAGAGACTAAAATCCTAAAACCCATTCCCTAAAGAGACTAGAGCATGAGTGGTATGAATAATGACTTAGTGTAAGGCAAATATTTTCAAATTTTATTTGTATTTGACATTTCATTTTGACAAAGGCTTTGGGATTTTGTATGCCTATAGCATGATGAAATTAGATAAAAAAAATGGGTGTTTTCCACCATAAGGGATGCCCTCAAAGGTCAAGCATTTTCGTATTATGCAATGATGAAAATCCCCTATGTTCAATAGTGAAATAATATGATATGCATGTTTTGAAACATATAATATTCAGCTTAGGGTTTTCTAAATCTTTTAATTATCTTGATTATATCCTAGGCTTTATGTGAGGTTATTTAGAATTTTAATTATGAGTTGTAGTGGTAGAAAATTTATTTTTCCCAAAGAGCCTAATCGCATCCAGGCCATACAAAAAACACTAATCATAAAGAAACTATGAAGAGGTATGCCATTTCTAATGCACATGCTAAACATAACATCAAATATTTTATAACTATAGCAGAAGAATAAAAGGCCGGTGCGGTCGGGTACCGTCGTACAACCCAAAAAAAAGGGTAGCTGAGTTCTACTCTTATATAACTTGAATTACAAAAGAATAATTACCATTAAGAATTAATATTCATGCTATGGGGGTCTTTATCTTCACCATGTCTTCTTTCCACTCTTCTTCTTTTACTTGGCTTTGCAAAGGCATTAAAGGGCCTCTCGATATGTTTCTAGCCACTGCTCATTCTAATCCACCATAACACTAATCCTAACTCCTAATTACAAAAATAAATTTAAATAGAAAAATAAATAAAATTGCACCTATAAAATAGAGGTTAGCTAAACATACATTCCACCCAAGAATTATATTCATAATTGGGCTTAGCACCAGACATGGGTAACCAATCCTCTTGATTATGCTTAGTTTAAGCAACCTACAAAGAGGGAATTTATATTTATTTTTTAATGGTCCCTTAAGCACAATCCCCTCTAGAAAACATGATTAGGCTAATAACAACTTAACATCCAATCTACGAGACATATACCCTAACATTCAATATAAAATAATACATCATAAAATAAGACATACATGAAACTATGCATCATCCTAAGATAAGGCTAGAAGTGGTGACTTAATCTAATGTGTGTGTATTAATTTTTTGGTATTCTAGCATTTTATTTTAATTTCAAGTATGGAGAGATTTAATCATAAAGGGTGATTTCACTTAAGTGGTTTAGGGATTTGTAAATTTTACTTAATGTTTTTTATCTCATTTGACACACCAAATAATGTTATAAAGAGAAATAAAGAGAGGTTCACTCTCTTTTATCCCTACTTTAAGTCATTCCTAAAGCCAATTAATGAAATAATTCTTTTTAGTGAATGGCTTATTATGTATTTTAAGTAGTCCTAGGCTTAAGTTCACTTTAAATAAACTCATCCAATAAGAAAAACATCTCAAGATTAATTGAAACGAACTACCATCACATGACACATGTTTGTTTATTTCTTTCCATCATATATAACTTGTATATGGTTAAATCCAAAACATAAATATACATGCAATTTATATTTTAGTATACTTGAATGATGAATGTAAGCAAATGCATTTGGAATTGATGTTTTATTTGGTTGAATGAATTTTGTCATATTAATTTAAAGCTTTATCTAAATTCTTATACAAAAGCATAAGCAAAAAAATTTCAAATTATATGATTAAGCAATTACACCACTTGAAACAAATAATGCATGCTTCTTTTAATTGAAAGGGGTTTTCATTCATTAGAAATGTACACACAAATGTATAAAATCAAGTATGATGCCATTATTTCACTTGAAAGAGGTAGACTTCCTTTAGAAGTCATGCTAGATATAATATACAATGTTTATTTTATTTACCCATGAATGTGCTAACAAATAAGAATAAAACCATAAAGTGGAATTTAATTTAATTAAATTATGGTCCTTCACTGAAACATACACACATATATAAAAGTTCTAAGTAGGTATGATGCCATTTTTGATCAAGAGGTATTGACTTTGGATTACATAAAGATTATGTCTAATATTTCATATATATATATATATATATATATATATATATATATATATATATATATATATATATATATATATATATATATATATATATATATATATATATATATATATATATATATATATATATGGATGTGCAAGAAACTATAGAAATGAAAAAGAACTATACAAAAGGTTAGATTCAATTTAATCAATTTATTTATGTAAATGAATTAAAGCTCTATCTAAATTTAATATCAAATGCATAAGAATGAATCAAATGCCACCATTATTTCAATAGGGGAGTGAGGTAGATCCTTTTACTTAAAATGCATTGATGTCATTAATATACCCATAAACATTCATAGTTATGCAAATTAACATATGAATTAAAGAAGGATCTTGACTTCATAAGCTAAGATTAGGCACTTGTATATATGTATAACAAAGTCATAACATATATTAGATCATTAAGAAGCTTTTGAAAATATATTTGAGATTCAATAGATAATAGCCACAATATTTTAATTAAGTCAACACATATAATTTGACATAAAGAAAATCATTTATTTTTAATTGACTTTTGAAGAAATGAATACATGAATCAAGTGACATATAATACTTTAATATAATTAAAAAAAAAATAAAGAACACAAATATATAATCTCATTCAATTAACTAATTTTATGATAATCAACAAATAAGCTTAGTAAAAATAAACCAAAGTTTTAAAGTCATTTTGATTTCATGTTTGATTTGATTTAAGAGATGTGAAAAAGGAGATTCAATCATTTGCTACTCAACATTTGAGAAATTAATTTGGTCAATGAAAAGAAATTAAGTTGATTTTATGATTTTAATTAGTTGTGATATGTATTAAATCAAATAATTAATTTCATTACCTAAATTAACCAATTAATTATGAGCCAACATGATATGCATATGAATTGGAATTTAAATTAGCAATTACCAAGAAATAAAAAGGCTAATGCAATTGGCTCAAATGGCTAATTGATGAACTTAATTAAGTACTCATGGCTTCCCCATACATGTGAATCCATAATTTCAAAATAGGTAAAAAAGATCTAAAGAAACTTAATTAGATAAGTTTTAGAAACATTATGATTTTAATTTGATTAATTAAGCCATTTAAATAATGAATCAAACCATCAATTAGTTCCAAATTAATTAATTTCCATGTCAAGTGAAATGAACTTAAGGAAAAGAATGAGAAAGAGGTCAATCTTTAGTGTCCATTCACTATTATACAATGATTAACAAGTTTAATTAATGGTTTCCTCATTATTTAGCATTTTAATAATCACTAAAAAGAAAGTAATTAATATAATTTCATTCAATAACCAAGCAATAAATTCTGAAAATTAGAGAGAGGCCATAATCAATGTTTAGAATTAATTACTGAGTAATTGGAGTGAATATTTTTTATCTTCATCTATCTCAAATAATAAATGAAAATAAAAATTATGGGCTTTTGTTGGACACCACGTCGATCTATTGATGTTCTTATTAGGGTGATCAGGTATGACATTAAAGAATGATGTACTATCTCAGGAGATAGAAGTCACCATCCTATAATGGACCTAATCACCTAATAAGGACTCCTAAAGATAATGGTTCTTCGAATGTACTAGATATTCTTCCCCTACTTTACATGGAAAAGTAAAGTAGGGTTTATTTTAAATTGAGTTCATTAAGTTCTTTATGGAGGCAAGCCTCCAAAGTTAATTACATCTTAAGAAATAAGATTCCTTAAGAATACTCTCGATTTAGGTAAATGAGCATTGTCTCCAATGATTTTGAAGGTAGGACTATCAATCAATTAGTTGTTTTTGAAAGATCAAATGAGATTGATCAAAAGGAGGGAGTTATTATTAAAACTAAAGGAAGGTAAGTAGGGGATACTCACGATATTAGGAGACCTAGCCCTCAAACTATCCTAGAGGTTTTATATTTTGAATTTAAAGAGAATTTGTTAGTTGAATTTTATTAGAATGGGCTTACAATTCCTCAACACAAGGTTGTGGAAATGCCTAAGAGATGAGGATTTATGCTTGTAGCCTACAAAGGGAAACAACAACCTCATATCCTAAATCTAGGGAGCTTTGGCGAGGGCCAAGAGCACGGCCGAAATCTAAGGTGAAAATGGGTATATTATCCATCTCCATAAGAGAGGATAAACCACCTGACTATTGGACTTACAACCACCTGGGTGTGGCCGCCAACTAACTTATACTATGATTTTTAAATACATGTAAGCAAGTCTTATGCTTTTGTAAGATAATTAGGCTGTTGTTTATTTAGAAAGAAAACTAAGTCCTTAAACTCACTCCCTAAGAGACTAAATCATGTAGGGCATGAACTCATGACTTAATCTAATGCAAATTTTATTAAGTTTATTTTTATTTTTGAATAATTAATTTGACACAGGCTATGGGATTCATATGCCTAATGCATGAGAAATTTGTTATAGGATAAAATCAGCAATAAGGAGGTGTGTTTCCACCAAGGCTCCCAAAGGACAAGCTGTGTTCTCTGGAAAAGGTAGAAGCCCTCCATTAACAAGAGTGAAGCAAGATGATTTTATGCATGATATGAAACATACAATATTGAGCTAAGGGGTTGCTAATTCTTTTATTATCTTGATTTATGTCCCAGGCTTTAGGTGAGGTTATGAGTTATTTCATTTTAATTTTGAGTTGATTAATTTGATATAAAATTTATTTTTCTTTAGGAGCCTAATCACATCCAGGCCATTCATCAAATAATGAAGAAACTATAAAAAATATGCCATCTTAATACACAAGCTAAATAAACATCTAACAATTTTATAAAGCAAGCACAAAAGAATAAATGACCTTTGTGGTGGGGTCCACCGCACAAACCTAAAAAGAGATGGGTAGCCGAGCTCTACCCTTGTACAACCCAGATTATAAATGAATAGTTACAACTTAGAAGGAATTTATTATTATAGGGGTCTTCATTCTTCTTTCTTCATGTTTAATTTGCTTCTTTCCTTTCTTCCTTTTGTCTTGGTTGGAATATGGTTGCTCTGAAGGCTTTACATGGCACATAAGACATGGCCTTATGATCAATGTTCACCTCCACTTCTCCATAACATTCATTCCAAACCCTAATTGCAAGAATTATATGAAAATGGGAAAAGTAAATCAAACTAAATCCTGTAAAATATATATTAGCTAAACACACCACACATCCCAAGCAATTATATGAATAAATTGGACTTAATACCCCACACATGGGCTACTAAGTCCACCTGACCTATTTTGGATTATGCTTAGGGGTATAAGCAACCTGTACAGCAAAAATATTTATTTTTTTATTACAAGCTCCTTAAGCACAATCCCCTAAGATAGACATTAAGATCATCAACCATCTAGTCTACGCACATACACCCTACATCCAGTTTAAAATATTACATCACAAAATAAAATCAGGCATCAAACCATGCATTGCCCTAACATAGAGCTAGAAATGGTTACTTATTCTAATGTGTGTTTCATTTAAGGCTTGTGTGACATGTCTTAGCTAGGTTTTAAAGTTGGAGTTTTCTAAGTGTGAAAAGATTCAACTTAGAGGGTGCTTTTATTTTAAATATTTTAGTTGATTTGGTCAATTTTATTTGATAATTTAATTTGGTTTGAATGAACCTACATTTAATTACTAAGTGTTGTAAAGAGAAGAAAAGAGAAGAGAACTTCTCTTTCATCCCTACCATAAGTAATTTCTAAGGTAGATTCATTAATGATTTTTTTAGCGACTGTTTTATTATGTATTTTAATTAATCCTAAGTTTAGGTTTTCTCTAAGTAAACCCATTCAATAAGAAAAGCATCTTAGGACTAATTAAGGTAAATTACTATCACGTAACACACAACCATTTATTTCTTTTCAACATGTATACCATACATAAGAATGATCCTAAACATATCTATGCATGTAATGCAAACACTTTAGCATACTTTGATGATGAATGCTAAGGAATGTTGTTTAATAAAACTTGGTTGTTTCATGAATGCATGATTTTAATAAGTAGAAAAGAGGGATTCTTTTATCTATTAATCAAATGCACATTTACTTCTATGAAAGACATAAGTGAGTACGGTGCCATTATTTTCTACACTAGGGGTGTAAGGTACAAGACTTACTTGGGATTACATAATGCCTCACAATCCCAGGATGTCTAGACGAATATCCCACTTTTCTTAAATACATGTGCATGTACAAAAAGAAGGCAAATCGAAGAAGAGTTACACAAAAGAAAAAAAAAATTGTTTGATTTGCTTCTATAATTTATATGTGTAAATCTGATGGTCCTTCTTAAGTCATAACATATAAGTGGATAGGAAATCCTATTCAAATCCATGTTAAGAGAAGAGAAGAAAATCACATAACACATTTTATGCTAAAATCATATGCAAACTTATAAGTATTTATAAGTATCATACTTTCATTTATGATCTTTGATTTATAGACTTTGAAAATAGCTTTTTAATTTAATAGTGATAATAACCATTCATATTCTTACTTTTAACCAAAACATGCAATTTGACATAAAGAAAACATTCCATTTAATTTGATTTTTCAAAAGAGAATGAATGCATGATTCATATGAAATAACATTTAACATGTTTGGAAAGAGATAAAGTGATGTAAGCATATGATTTCATTCTTCCTAATTAATTCCTAAAGACAATCCTAAAAGATAAGATGATTTAAAGTGAATCAAAATTTTTAAAGAGACTTTTATTTTTGTTTTGAATTTGATTTACAAATGATTTATGAGGAAGGGTTTGATAGTCCTAACCCATTTCCCTCTTGTGTGAATTAATTCAGTTTAATTTTTGAATGATTAGATTGATTTTATGTTTTATTTAGGTTAATGTGTAAATTAAATTCATTAATTGCCCCTTACCTACACCACTTTAACATAATTATTCAAACAATTGTGAGCCAATATATGATATGCAATCACATGGAATTTAAATCAGCAATGCACCTAAAAAAGAAAGGGGCCAAATGCAATTAGCTCATAATTCTTGATTAATTAAACTGAAGGGTTTTAATTAAGTACTTTCATAACCATTCCACATATGTGAGTTGGATATGATTTCCTTCATCTTACCTTAGGCTTTTGAACACCTAAGGATCTACCCAAGATTAAGAGATTGATTAATTTCAGATTGGTTTTAAAAATTTAATTAGATTAATTAAGTAGATCATTGGTGGATTAATCTTTAATTAGGTTTGGATTAAGGAAGGAAGGGGGTTCAGAGAATAGCTTAGAGAAAATATACCAAAATCATTCTATAGACCTCCTACTCACTTAAACAATATTTAATTATCTTAATTAAAGGCTTAAGTCATTGTTCATAGGCTTAATTACTCTTAATTACATTAAGGGGGTGATTAAGGGTTCATTAATTAATTTTACTAATTAACTCTTTAATAAATTCCAACAAAATTAGGGGAGGTAGAAGTCATCCTAAACACAGAAGTTTGAATTAATTAATGAAATGATTACAGTAATTGGTAATTATTTTCAATTAAAACTAATTAAGGAAAATCACTATTCAAAATCAATTAAAATAATTTTATTAGTTTCACTCTGAATTATCTTTAAAATGAGCCCTCATTTATATTTTTGATTTTTTACATTTAAGTTATGAATTTATGAAGTTTTGGTTTAATGGATAATTAAACAAACCTAATTATATAACTAATCCCATCGCTACGTATGCCACGCGCGTATTTTCAGTGGCACAACAGGATTAGTTATTTAAGTTATCAAATTGGATGTCATGTCAGCCGACGGTGCTATGCACTTTCCCCTGGGCCATCTGATCAAAGATCGAATGGTCAGGATTAAACCGTAGTTATAAAGGGATAAATCAGAGGATCTAGTGTGTTTTAATCAGGACCATCCATCCAAAACATGCAGGATGGAAGGTCCATGATTTATCCCTACCATTGCCTATGGGAGATGGAGAACGTCCATCCTCCATGGCTTGATCTAAGCTCTCTTAAGCTCAGATAAGGCTGGGATTCAACCCACACCATCAATAAGCATAGAGAATAAGATCTAATGGTGGAATTTCAATGGGATTACAATTCTCATCACAAAGGACCAAAGATTTTTCAACCTAAGCTCAATTTTTATTCATACCTTATTGGAGGCTATCACCGGTGCTTCCAATGGTGTAGGTAGCTTCATTTAGTGGAGATGAATCCCTGTAGAAAGTTTTAATCTTTGAGATGAAGTGGATCTTCCAATTGACTAAGGCTTGCTTCAATAGCTTGCGGCTTTGGTCTAGGTGAGGCTTCCCGTGGCTTGGTCACTTGGGGAAAGCTTTGGGTGAGCTTGACTTGCCTCCCTGATAGTGCTTGCCAAGGCAATTATAGTTTGATTGTGGATTGAGTGAAGTGGAAAATTTTCCTACCTCCCCTATTTTTGGTTTAAGAAAAATTGAGAAGAGAGAAATGGAATGAGCTTTGAATACTAAGGAAGCTTGGATGCTTTAGATCCTCTAGCTCAATCAATGCAAGAGAGATGAATTGAGTGGAATGAGGGGAGTATATCTCCCTACTTGGATCGGATGACAGAGATTTTGCCATTTTGATCAAATCTCAATGAATGGTTGTTTTGGTTCTTATGAGCTCCATGTGGTTCATTTTCAGAGGAGGGAGTGGAGGTGCACATGTGTTAAATGAGTGAGGTGATCCATGTGAAGAATTTTGAGGAGGGTCTTTGGCCTTGGTTGTTTGGCTCCCAAACCCATTGGGTCATGTGCACCACCCTCCTTGGTGTCCAAATGGTCCACTAAGAGGATGCCAAGTGAGAATAATATGATCAAATTTCAAGTGAATTTAATCATAAGTTACCCTTTGACTTAGAGGAAAAATGTTCATTTGGCTTTGATTTTAATTTGGGCATATTTGGAATGATTAAAAAATGGGTTGTGCCAATTTTCAATGAATTTTGTGTTGATTTGGCTCAAGTTGACCCATTTAAATCAAAATGGGTCAAGTTGACCAATTGGTCAAATTGGGTCAAACCATGGGTTAGGTAAAGTTTAAAATGATCATTTGTTATGAATCATGGTTTGGTTCAATTTGATTTATATTTGATTTTGGTTCATTTGAGTTCACTTAGGTCAAATGGGTCAAGTTGACCAATTTGACCCATTTGACCCAATTAAGTTAGGGGTTGGTTTAGCTATTGATCATTTGAAATATATTGCAAGCTTTGGTTTTAATCAATTTTGGTTTGGTTTGATTTCAAGTTGATTTGACCTTTCAAGTTGGGTTCATGGTCAATTGGGCTAGGTTGGGTCTATAATTGAAGCTTTGGTCAAGTTCAACAAGTGATTTAGAATGAATTTGACCCATTGGTTCAATTTAAATTGCTTAGATCAAGATTTGACATATTTTAACTTTTTAGGTCAACTTGGGTCAACTTGGGTCAAGTGGCCAATTAGGCTCGGTTTGGCTCAAATGATGACTTGGTCATGTTCAATCATTGATTTTGGATTGGTTAGATCAATGGTTTCAATCAAATTAGCCTATGGTGGACTTTGGCTAGTTTACGTTTCATTTGGGTTAAGTGTTGACTTGGTCAAAGGGTAGGTTTGACTTGGTTTGACCCAATTTTAAGTGATTGATCATCTTAGGATGATTGTTGCTCATAATGTGAGGCTTAGATGGGCTGAATTCAATTTAATTTTGGGTTGGATTAGAATTTAGCTCTAAAGGTGCTTGCCACTTTGGGTCAAGTGAGCTGGAGGCTTGATCAAAGCTTGAGTCAAGTTTGGTTGAACTCATATATGGACTTATGATTGAAATATAAATCCAATTGCAAGTGATTTGGAGTCAAATGGGTTTTGATTCATTTGACAATTTCAAGTCAAAAGGGTGAGCATATGTTTGACTTGGGTTAGTTTGATGATTGAAGTTTGTGTTTATATTTGGATTGATGATTGAAGGATTGATTGAATCATGAAGAATATCCAAGGGTTTGGATTGATTTGAGATTGATTTGGCTAAGTTTAAGAATTTGACTTGAAAGAGCCTGAGTTGGATTTTGGTTGGATTTGGATTTGAGTTTTGAATTTCTCTTTGGTTATTTGAATTTATATTTCATTTATATTTGTGAATATATATGAGAATATAAATGGGTTATGAGAAAATCTTTTGAGTTTGAAGATGATTTTAGATTTGATTTGAGCTAAGTCCATAAGATGAAATCAAAGGCATAGGAAAGATTTTGGAATTGGACTTGAGTTTTGGATTTAGTTTTTGTTATTTTAATTTATATTTCATTTATATTTGTGAATATAAATGAGATTATAAATGAGTTGTGAGAAAATCTTTTGAGTTTGAAGTGATTTGGATTTTTTGAATTAATTTGAATGATTTGATAAAAATCATTTAAGTTGTAATTTATTTGAATGATTTGAGAAGAATCATTTAAGTTGGAAACTGATTTGAATTTTGATTTGGAATTGATTTGAGTTTGAAGTTGATTTGAATTTGAAGTTGGTTTGGATTTGAAGTTTGACTTGAAAGAAGAACGTAAGGATTGGGTTTAAGCTATAGGGTAAGCAAGTTTTCCTAACACTCCTAAGGCATAACTTATTCATATGGCTAACTCTTCTAAGTCTCTAGGGTTAGGTTAAGTGTTCACCTAATCACTAGAAGTGTCTTAAGACTAAGGAACTCTTAATGTCTAGAGGAGTCCTATGTCTAAGATGGAAAAGTTGAGAGCTCACTCCAAAAGTGAGGTCAACAGGGAGTAATTAAGCTATTTAAGTTTTCGATCAAATCTAAATTATTCAAAATCAACTGACAATATTTTTATTAAATCTTATATGAAATATCTTTAAAATGAGTATTTATTTGTATTTTATGATTTCTTTATGATTTGTTATAATTTTTCAAAGTTTCAGTTGATTTAAGTGATTTTTCATGATTTTTATAAAGTCCATTAATTTATTTTTGTTAAAATAGATCATTTGAGCTTAAGAATGTAATACCTTCCAAACCAGAACTCCTTTTACCTTCAAATTTATATAGTACGTGTATTTTAGCTTCAATTTCTTTAAAAATTTCAACTTAATCTGAGGTGTATTTTTGGAATAACTAATAAAATTTATGTTTTACTAAAACTCAAATTAAGCTCAAAATATCCAATAAATTTTGGGGATTTTTTATTCATTGGATTCCTCTCGGAAATAAGAATCCCATGAGGCCTTATTTACAATTTTTAGTTAATTATTTTATTTTCTATGAATTTTTGAAGTTTTAGGTGTTTTAAGTAATTTTTTAAAATTAGAAAATATCCTAATTTCCCACTTAACCTAGTCAGCACCGTTGATTCATTGGATTCCTCTCGGAAATAGGAATCCCATGAGGCCTTATTTACAATTTTTAGCTAATTATTTTATTTTTTATGAATTTTTGAAGTTTTAGATGTTTTAAGTAATTTATAAAATTAGAAAATATCCTAATTTCCCACTTAACCTAGTCACCGAAAAGCATGCGACGGCAACGCATTATGCCAAGTGATTGTATGATTTTGCATGGTATGCCATGCAATGCCATGAAACTATCGTGTAATGAGGCATGGCGAAAAATGAGTGAACAGGAAAGTGATGAGTGAATCAGATCCGACCGTCCGATTGAAATATAAATCCAACTACGATCAATATTGAGTCTAATAGATTTTAGCTCATTTGAAGTTTTCAAGTAAAAAAGGCTAACATGGGATTGACTTGAGTTTGATTTGATAATTGTAATTTGTATTTATATTTGGCTAAATGATTGAAGGAATGATTGATTCTTGAGAAAATCCATTGGTTTTGGCTTGATTAGGATATGATTTGGCCAAGTCCAAGAAATTAGCTAAAAAGGCTTGAATTGATTTTTGGTTTAATTTTGGATTTGATTTTGGATATTTAGATTTATATTTCATTTATATTTGGGGAAATAAATGAAGATATAAATGATTAATGAGAAAATCACTTGAGTTTGAGTGATTTAAGCAATTGACCAAGCTTAATGAGATAGGTCAAAAGGCCAAAGAAGAAGAATGATTTAGTTTGATTTATTTTATAAGTTGGGTTCCATTTATATTTATGAATATGAAGAGTAATTGATTTATGAAGAAACCAATTGATTTTGGTTGATTTCTATGAGATTTGATTACTTATAGAGGTCTATAGGGAGCATTTGGCTTGGTTTGATTTAGTTTGATTTTGTCTTATTTGGGCATGGATTTCTTTATATTTTTGAATATAAATGAAGGAATAATTGATTTATAAAGAAATCAATCAAGTTTTAGATAATTTAGGTGGAGATTTGGTTAAGCTTATGAGAGTGGGTCATAAGGCTTAAGGAGAACTTTTGATTTTAGATTTAATCTTGGGGATGAATTATTTAGTTCAAAATTTGGATTTAGATTTAGTAAATGATTGAGGGATTGAATTGAACTTGAGAAAATCAGAGAATTGGGATTGATTTGAATTTGGTTGAGGCTAAGTCCATAAGATGAAATCAAAGGGCTTAGGATGAAAGTTAATCTTAGATTTGATTATTGGTTTCAATGATTTGATTTGGAATTTGGATTTAGATATGGTATTTGAGTTGGATTTGGGGTTTAGTTTGAGGAAGAAAGCATAGATTGGGTTAAGGCTATAGGGTAGGTAAGTTTTCATAAGTCCCTGGCATGACTATTCTATATCCTTCTAAGTCTCTACAAGTGTTCACAATGTGTCTTAAGACTAAAGAGCTCTTAGTGTCTACAAGAGTCCTAGATCTATGATGAGAAATTTGAGAACTCACTCCAAAAGTGAGGTCAACACCATCTTTCAACGGGAAATAATTGGTCTCCTTAGAACTAAAATAAGCTCTCCTACTTGGAAAGATCTAGGATAGACCAACTTGTCGTGAGTTTGAATCATTTTGGCCTTGTACAACTCTGTTGCATGAAGGCTCTCCCCAAACCTTGAACTCTTCTAATACAACTTGGCATTCTCCATGAGTGATCTCATACAGCCTATCAGTGAGGGGAGACTTATAATGGTAGAACTACTTCAGACCCATGCACTAAGGAGAAAGGGTAGATTGAGTTAGAGGTATGTATATGGTGTGGTAAGCCCATAAAGCTTGAACTAACTGCTCATTCCACTGTCTCTTATTATTGTTGAGTGTTTTCTTTAATATCCAAATGAGAGTTTTGTTGAAGGCTTCTGCTAAGCCATTTGCCCTCGAGTAGTAAGTAGTAGAGTATCTCTAATCTATGCTATGTCTCTAGGAAAAGCTGTTGATTTTGGTGCTCTTAAGTGCAGTGCCATTATCGAATATAATTCATCTAGGCACCTCGAACCTATATACGATAAGGTTCCTAAAAAATTGGAGCACATGTTGAACTGTGACCTCTATGGTGGGATTACCTCCACCCACTTGGAAAAGTAGTCAGTGACAGCTAGAATGAACCGATGACCCTTGGAAGAAGGAGGATTGATCATACCTTGATCATACCCACATATCAGTACCCTAACACTCAAATGGCCATGAGGCCAAGGTAGGGTGTAGAATGTTGGATGGATGATGTAAGACCACACTGTGTACCTAACATTGACAGCATCTCCTAGCTACATCCATGCAGTCTGTGATTATCAAAGACTAATACTATCCTAGTCTCTTGACCTTGGCTTTCATCTTTGGACCAAGTTGATGTGCTTCGCATAAACCTGAACATACCTTGACCATGATCTTATGGGCTTCATGTTCATCTAAACAGTTCTTGACCTTACTTTTGGAGTGAGCTTTCAACTTCTCCATTCTAGGCATAAGGACTCATCTAGACAATAAGAGTTTCTTAGTCTTAAGATACTTCTAGTGATTAGGTGAACACTTAACCTAACCCTAGACACTTAGAAGAGTTAGCCATAGAAATGGGTTATGCCTTAGGGGTATTAGAAAAACTTACCTACCCTTTAGCTTGAACCAATTCCTTACTTCCTTCTTTCAAGTCCAACTTCAAATTCAAATCAACCTCAAATTCAAATCAAATTCAAACCTTAAATCAATTCCAACCTAAAGTCAAATGTTGAAACCCATGATTGAAATCCAAACCCAAAATCTTTCCTATGCCCTTTGATTTCATCTTAAGGATTTAGCTCAAATCAAATTCAAATCAACTTCAACTTCAAACCAAAACTAAATTCAATTCCAAATCCAAAACATTTCCTAAGAGCTTTTTGATTTCATCTTAAGGACTTTGCTCAAATCAAATTCAAATCACTCCAAATTCAAAAGATTTTCTCATAACCCATTTATATTCCCATTTATATTCACAAATAGAAATGAAATATAAATTCAAATAACCAAAACTAAAATCCAAAACTCAAACCCAAATCCAACCAAAATCCAACTTAAACTCTTTCATGGCAAATCCTTAAAACTCAATGAAACAAAATCCAAATCACTCCAAATTCAAAAGATTTTCTCATAACCCATTTATATTCTCATTTATATTCACAAATATAAATGAAATATAAATTAAAATGACCAAAACTAAATTCAAAACTCAAACCTAGATCTAACTTAAATTCAACATGTACCCTTTCAAGTCAAATTCTTGAACTTAACCAAATCATTCTCAACTCAATTCAAACTTTTGGATTTTCTCTCCAAATAATCAATATTTCAATCACAAACCAAATATAAACACAAACTTCAATCATCAAACCAAAATCAAACTAACCCAAGTCAAACCTATATTCACCCTTTTGACTTGAAATTGTTAAATGAATCAAAACCCATTTGGCTCCAAATCATAAGTCCATATATGAGTTCAACCAAACTTGAATCAAGCCTTGATCAAGTCAATTGACCCACTTAGACTCACTTGACCCAAAGTGACCTAAAGCACCTTTTTGAGCCAAATTCTAATCCAACATAAATTGGATTGAACTAAGAGTATCTAAGCCTCACATTATGAGCAACAATCATCCTAGGGTGGTCAATCACTCAAATTGAGTCAAACTAAGTGAAACCTAACCTTTGACCAAGTCAACATTTAGCCCAAATGAAACCCAAACTAACAAAAATATGACATAGGCTAGATTGATTGAAACCATTGATCTAAACCAATCCATCATCAATGATTGAACATTATCAAGCCATCAATTGAGCCAAACCCAATAATTATTACTTGACCCAAGTTGACCTAAAAAGTCAAAATGGGTCAAATCTTGATATAAGCCAAATTGATTGCAAACCAATGGGTCAAATTCATTCTAAATCACTTGTTGAACTTGACCAAAGCTTGACCAATAACTAGACCCAACCTAGCCTAATTGACCATGAACCCAACTTGACCTAAAAGGTTAAATCAACTTGAAATAAAATCAAACCAAAATTGATTGAAGCAAAAGCTTATAATACATTTCAAATGATCAACTAAGCCTAAACCAACCCATGACCTGACCCAATTAGGTCAAATTGGTCAAATTGGTCAACTTGACCCATTCGACCTAAGTGAACTCAAATGAATCAAAACCAAATATAAATCAAATTTAACCAAACCAATAATAGCCATAGGCTACAAATGATCATTTGAACTTGACCTAACCCATGGTTTGACCCAATTTGACCAATTGGTGAACTTGACCCAAGTTGCCCATTTTGACTTAAATGGGTCAGCTTGAGCCAAATCATATCAAATAAACTACAAATTTATTGAAAATTAGTACAACCCATTTTTCAATTATTTAAAAAATTTCCAAATCAAAATCAAGGCCAAATGACCATTCTACCCCTTGGTCAAAGGGGAACCTATGGCCAAATTCACCTGGAATTTCATGCCAATTCTTTGAACTCCACCTAGTGGACCATGGTGAACATGACCCATGGCCCAAGTGAAAAAATCAAAATTCACTTGGATAATTTTCATTTAACATGCATTTCTTCTACCATAAAACAACAACAACCTAAATATTATTCAATCAAGGCAATGATCAAAAAAATGGAAGAGCAAGCTCGCCATCCGATCCAATAAGGAGATATACTCCCCTCACTTTCACTCAAGCGGGTGTGAATTGATGATATTAAAATTTTAAAACTTAAATCTTAAATTTTAAGTTTTAGTAGAAAATTAATTTTGATTTTATAATGACAAGATAAAATCTTAATGTGGTAAAAATAAAAGTACAATAAAGTAAAGAGAGACAATACACAATTTTATGTGGTTCTACAAACCCCAAACCCTTACGCCAACGCCTAGCCACCCCTAAGAATCCACTAAATGCAAAAATAGCTTATAAATAGTACTCTCCTATAACGGGGTGAGTACAACCCCTACAATAATATGTACTCTCTTACAAAGGGGCGAGTACAACCCCAATATAAATTTTATAGCACAAAAAAATACAAGATAATAAATTTTGATAAAATAAATCTCTCACAAATATACCAAGCTATCCAATTCAAAAAATGATTTCACAACTTATAAATGATCACTTACAACTTAAAAATTTTGGCAAGATAAAATTCTCACTTAATATTGATAAGAAATAATAAAATAAATATCTTAAAGTGATCTTACTAAGATGTTTATGTTATTACAATTTGTAGACTAATATAAAAATTATTTCAAAATAAATTCACAATATTCTTTTGTATAATAAAATAAATTTCAGGAAGGAATAATTTATTTTATTTTAACCAAAAGATTCTTTCAATTGAAGCTAATAATCACAAAATACTTAAATAAAGTGAGTATATGATAGATCTAAGTAGTAGTAGTAAGCTTTTAATTAAAAAGAGAGATATAGCAAATATGAAAATAATTTTAGCATAATAATTTAATTTAAAATGCTTAAAATATACTTCTAAAATAGATCTAAGAATAAATGATCTTTAAAAATGAGATTAATGAAGAAATATTTCAAGAAACCTAAAGAAATTTGTAGGAAGTTAAAAATTTCAACAAGTTGAAATAGATACTACAAACTATCACAAGAGTTTTTCACAAAAAAAAAAAAATGATTGAGAAACTTTGATGTGAAAAATAATGTCCAAAGACTAATCCACCAAAGTGAATAAATTGGAACGAATAAATAGATGGTGAAAATAGCATGAACAACTAAAAAGGATTAAGATTTAGAAAATAAACTCAAGTAATTTGAGAAAGCTTGCTTAGTGAAGATGTTGAAGCTTCCAAACCAAGGATTTGATCTTGCAATATTTGGAGAACACTTGGAAGGAAAATTTAGGAAATTTTCTCTTGGATTTTTTGGAGGGATTTTTAATTTTGAATGAGGAATGCTTTCATGAAGAGAATGAGGGATATTTATAGGCAAGAAGGTCATTTTAAATTATTTCAAAAAAATATATTATTCTAACCTCATGCTATTATGCGATAATTTAATATTCAATAAAAATATAATTTATATTAAATAAATATTAAATAAATATTAAATTAAAGCAGCCAAAATTTGACTAATCAAATGGGCAAGTAAAAAATAATCAAATATGGCTCTTAATATATTCAAAGCATGTAGCATGCATTCATTATTAAAATTAGCTAATGTTTGAAAAGTCATAATAAATTAAATTTTAATCAAACATGGGTCATGTGACCTATCAAATTAAAGGAAAAAAAAAATCCAAGGAATCCATTGGAGATGAAATCGATATAAATTCCTTGATTAAAAATGACTTTGGCTAAAATACAAAATTTCATATATTTTGTTAATTTTGACATGTGACATTTAAATATTATGATATAATTTATATATAATCATACATATATTAGTTATCATATAACCATCAAATTAAATTAAAATATTTAATTATATTAAGTAAATAAAATAATTACACTTAATAGTCATTATCATTTATTATTTTGATAATTTAAATGCTATGTATGAAACATATAATTGAATATTAATTAGATAGAGATTTATATAAATTAACCTCATTAAAATAATATATTAAGTTGTGAGAAAATTGATTCATGCCAATGAATAAATGTATATAACATAAAATATTATATTTTGAGCTTCACATTATCCAATTTGATCTATCTTTCATTATTCCACTCTTGCAATTTCCTCAAACATATTATGAGATATATTGGATATGTAATTATCAATTGATATATCTAAAACATATAAAAACATTCATTAGAACATCCAATCATTCATTTGTTATCATCAAAATTGATCGGATTAAACATGAGGCTCATTAAGCCAACAATCTCCCCTTTGATGATGAAAACTAATGTTGGTATTGATTTTGATGAAGGTGCAAATTGACCTTTCATCATAGTTTTGAAAAAAAATTCTCTTCTGAAAAAAATTTATGCACAAGAGATGAATAATGTTGCTCCACCTAAATGTATGCATAAAATAGACTTAATACTAACCAACATTTTACTCTTCTCCCCCTTTTGACAACATAAAAAGTGAAAACAAGCTACATACAATTTTAAATATTAGGATCTAACATTCCAAGCATGCATCTTAAAGTACAAAAATGTTCTTCTGGTAAGGGTTTTGTAAAAATATCTACAATTTGTAAATCGATACTAATAAAATTTATATTAACATCACCTTTCAAAACATGATCCCTAATAAAATGATGTCTAATTCTATATACTTGGTTCGGAGTACGGATAGATTTTGGTCAAACTAATAGCACTAGTATTGTCACACTAAACTAGAATGTGATCTTGCTTAATAAAAATCTTCTAATTATTGCTTTAACCAAAGGACTGAGCAACAACTACCAACGCTATGTACTTACTTGAGGGATAAAGCTACAAAATTTTATTTCCTAGATGACCAAGACACAAGTGATGATCCTAAAATGACATGGATGTTTTTCTATCTACTTTGCATCCTGTAAAATTAACATCAATAAGCAACCAAATCACATGATAAAGAATTTTAAGATACCATAAACCTAACCAAGTAGTTCCTATCAAATACAAAGATATGCTTGACTATTAAATGAGATTCTTTCTTGTCGAAAATGAGCACACAAATAAATAATAAACATAATATCGTGCCTACTAGCAAAGAAGGTATAAAAGTGAACCTATCATACTCTATAAAGTTTTGATCAACAAATTTTCCTAATTCATCTAAATGCAATTTTGTAGATGGGCTCATAAGAGTTTTACTAGATTTAAATCTTTTCATGTCAAACCTCTCAATTCATTTGTGTACTTAGTTTGAGATGAATGTTCCTTTTCTTGTTGCTTCACTTGAAGACCTAGGAAAAAATTAAGTTCTCCCATCATTCTCATTTCAAACTCTTTAGACATCAAAGATGAAAACTTACGACATAAAGATTCATTTGTACTTCCAAATAATATATCATCTACATACACTTGTACCACAATCAAATCATCATTTATGCTCTTAAGGAATAAGGTAGTATCTACTCTACCCTTTCTAAATCCATGATCTATCAAAAAGTTACTTAACCTATCATACCAAGCATGAGGAGCCTATTTTAAACCATATAAGAATTTCTTTAATTTATACACATGATTTGGACAATCAAGGCTCTCAAATCTAGGTGGTTGCTCTACAAATACATCTTGGTCGATAAATCCATTCAAAAATGCACTTTTGACATCCATTTGAAAAAGTTTTAAATCCCTAAAATAAGCATAAGCAAGGAGTAACTTGATAGCTTCTAGTCTTACTGGTGCAAAAGATTCTTCAAAATCTATATCTTCAACTTGTTTTTGTGCAACTAACCTAGCTTTATTTCTAACAATACAACCTGAATCATCTAGCTTATTCCTAAAGACCCATTTTGTTCCAATGACATTTTGATCTTGGGGTCTTGGGACTAATTCCCAAACATCATTTCTTACAAATTGATTCAACTCTTCCATAGAAATAATCAAAAATTATCATTTAATGCTTCTTCAAAGTTTTTAGGTTCACCTCGATAAAAATGCGAATGATCTACAACTTCTACTATGTCTTCTAGTCATAACTCATTTTGAAGGATCTCCTATAATTAGTTCTTTTGGATGATTTTATTATATTTCCATTCTTTAGGCAATGAATCATCCAAATTATCTTCTAAAGATATTTTCTTAAAATTATCAATCTCTTCATCAATCACTTCATTTCTAATAGGATCAATTAAATTTTCATCAAAAATAACATGTATTGATTCTTCTACAATTATTTTTCTCTTATTGAAAACTCTATAAGCTCTACTAGAAAGAGAGTATCCTAAGAAAATACCATCATCTGATTTGCAATCAAACTTACCTAAATGATCTTTTCCATTATTCAAAATAAAGCATTTACATCCAAATACATGAAAGTGTTCAATCTTAGGCTTCTTTTCAAAAAAATAATTCATAGGGTGTCTTCTTCAAAATTGGTCTAAAATAGATCCTATTATCACATAACATGCAATATTTACTACGCCCAAAAAATATTTTGGCAATTTATACTCATCAAGCATAGATCTACTTAATTCAATTATTCTATTTTTCTCTTTACTACTCCATTTTGTTGGGGAGTTCTAGGTGCAAAAAAATTATGTCTAATCCAATGTTCATCACAATAATCCTTAAATAATTTATTTTCAAATTCACCACTATGATCAGTTTGAACCCAATTAATCAAAAGCCCTTGTTCTCTTTGAATATATTTAGAAAACTTTTTAAACTCACCAAAAACATCATCCTTGTAAGTTACAAATAAAACCCAAGTATATCTAGAGAAATTATCAACAATAAAAAAACCATAATTTTTTCCACCTAAGCTAGAAGTGCTATTAGGACCAAATAAATCCATGTGCAATAATTCTAGAGGTCTAGAAGTAGAAACAATATTTTTACTTTTAAACGAGCTTCTAGAATGCTTACCATGAATACATGCATCACAAACATAGTTTAAATAAAAATTTAATTTAGGCAATCCAACTACTAAATCAAGTTTGGCAATTTATTATGTGTGTGCATGTTAATATGATATAGTCTCCTATGCCATATCCATATATCATCATGAGTGCTTTTAAAATAAAGTAAATCCAAATTCACATCATGAAAGCTATCTAAATCAATGACATAAATATTTTGATATCTTTTTCCTACTAACAAAACATTTTCATTATTTTTTATAATGCAATATGATGCATGGAATACTACATTCATACCTTTATCACAAAATTGACTAATAGAAATTAAATTATGTTTTAATCATTCTACTAGAAAAACTTTATCTAAAGTGATAAAATTCTTACAAATAGGACCAATGCCATTGATCTTTCCCTTTGCATTATCTCCATATGTAACAAATCCTCCATCACTTGACTCAAAAGTTATGAATTTATCTTTATCTCCCGTCATATGTCTTGAACATCCACTGTCCAAGTACCACATGCCTTCTTTGATTTTTATTTGAAGGCATTCCTACAAAAGAAACTCACATGTTAACTTTTGGAACCCAAACATGTTTGGGTCCACATTCAACATTTGAAGCAAGATATCTAGCATGTGTGGTTTGTGTAGTGCTTGTACCTTTCGGTACCCATACATAAGATGATTGCTTAGTATTTTGTAATTTACGTGCATAGAAATCAAATGAAATATGCCCTTTTCTATCATAGTAGTTGCACCAAACATTAGTGTTTGCATATGACTTAGCATGGTAATTATAAGGTATATGAGTGGGATGTGTATGATGCAAATAATTTTTATTAAATGTTTATCTTGATGAAGTATTATAATAAACTTGTGATTTCAAACATAATTCTATTCTTTCTTTTAACAAGATATTCTCTCTTTCAAGTTTACATACAAGTAAGGAACAATTTAATAAAGAAGTATTTTTACTTTTAAAATTATCACATTCATTTTTAAATCACAAAATGCATATCTAAATTTTATGTTCTTTTCTAAAGTTTTGTATTTTATTTTTAATTTTTTATATTCAATAATTAAATCATTAAAAGTATCATCTAATTCATTATAAGATATATCATTACATACCTCTTGAGAATCTAAGTCAGATTCTCCATTTTCCATAAGACATATGTTGACATCTTCATCGGATGAGCAAGTACTTGATTCATTTGAATCTGGATTGGCCCATAAAGCTATCTTCTTCTTCTTATGGTACTTTTTCTCCTTCATATTTTTTCTTCTTTCCACATCAATCTCTTTCTTCTTTGATTCAAGATGTTCAGACAATCACCTCTTATGTGTCCAGCTTTTACAATGGTAACAAATGATCCCTTCACCCAGAAAAATTTCTTAGTTTGAAATTTATAGTGTTAGATTTTTTATACCTTTGATTCTTCTTCCTTAGCAAGTTCCCAAGCCTTTGATAGCATGACCACCTCATCACTATCACCATCCAAGCTTGAGATGTTATGCTCATCACTATCATCAGCTTGTAATGCAATGCCTTTTTGCTGAGTTATCCATCTTATCCCTTTGAGCAATAACCTGTTCATGTGCTATCAAAGAACCCAAAAGTTGATCAAGTGAATAAGTAGATAAATCCTTAGCTTCACTAATAGCTATTAATTTATCTTCCCATTCTTTTGGAAGACATCTAAGAATCTTATAGACTAAGTATTGATTCCTATATGTTTTTCCAAGAGAATGCAATGTGTTAATTATTTTCATGAATCTAGTATACATATCGAAATAGATTGAAGGAGACATATGAAATAACTCATATTCATGAACAAGTCTATTTATGTGAGCATCTTTAACTTTACAAGTTCCTTCATAAGTTATAATGAGTTTATCCCATATTTCTTTTGCTGTACTTAACATAGAAATTTTTATGTAATCATCAGGTAATAAAGCACAATGTAAAGTATTACAAGCCCTAGCATTTAATTCATCAAGTTCTCTTTCACAGACATTTCAAAAGTTTTTCTACTTTAATGCCATTTACTTCTCTGGGTGTATGATATTGATGTGACAACATATACCACATGCGTGCATCTTGAACTCTTAAAAATGTACTAATTCTATTTTTCCAATAATCAAGTGGTACACTATCTAAAAGTGGTGGTCTATGAGTGGATTGTCCCTCTGGTAGTGAACCCTTTGGGAAACCTTATGCCATCGTGAAAAAAATCTACTCTTGGATGTTAAGCCAATAAAAGAGCCTAGGCTCTGATACCAATTGTGAGTCACTATAGCACCCAAGAGGGGTGGGGGTGAATTGGGTGATATTAAAATTTTAAAACTTAAATCTTAAATTTTAAGTTTTAGTAGAAAATTAATTTTTGATTTTATAATGACAAGATAAAAATTTAAATGCAGAAAAAATAAAAGTACAAAAAAGTAAAGAGAGACAATAGGCACACAATTTTTACGTAGTTTGGCCAAACCCCAAAATTGGCCTACGTCCATGCCTAGCCACCCCTGGGTAAGAATCCACTAAATGCAAAAATAGCTTACAAATAGTACTCTCCTATAATGGGACAGTACCCCTATAATAATATGTACTCCTACAAAGGTAGTACAACCCTAATATAAATTTTACAGCACAAAAAAAAAATACAAGATAATAAATTTTGATAAAATAAATCTCTCACAAATATACCAAGCTATCCAATTCAAAAATGATCTCACAACTTATAAATGATCACTTACAACTTAAAAATTTTGGCAAGATAAAATGCTCACTTAATATTGATAAGAAATAATAAAATAAATATCTTAAAGTGATCTTACTAAGATGTTTATGTTATTACAATTTGTAGACTAATATAAAATTATTTCAAAATAAATTGACAATATTCTTTTGCACAATAAAATAAATTTCAGGAAGGAATAATTTATTTTATTTTAACCAAAAAGATTCTTTCAATTAAAGCTAATGATCACAAAATACTTAAAATAAAGTGAGTATGATAGATCTAAGTAGGCTAGTAAGCTTTTAATTAAAAAGAGAGATCTAGCAAATATGAAAATAATTTCAGCATAATAATTTAATTTAAAATGCTTAAAATATACTTCTAAAATAGATCTAAGAATAAATGATCTTTAAAATGAGATTAATGAAGAAATATTTCAAGAAAACAAAAGAAATTTGTAGGAAGTTAAAAATTTCAACAAGTTGAAATAGATCCTACAAACTATCACAAGAGTTTTTCACAAAAGAATGATTGAGAAACTTTGATGTGAAAAATAATGTCCAAAGACTAATCCACCAAAGAGAATAAATTGGAAAGAATAAATAGATGATGAAAATAGCATGAACAACTAAAAAGGATTAAGATCAAGAAAACAAACTCAAGTAATTTGAGGAAGCTTGCTTAGTTGAAGATGTTGAAGCTTCCAAACCAAGGATTTGATCTTGCAATATTTGGAGAACACTTGGAAGGAAAATCTAGGAAATTTTTTCTTAGATTTTCTAGAGGGATTTTGAATTTTTAATGAGGAATGCTTTCATGAAGAGAGTGAGGGCTATTTATAGGCAAGAATGTCATTTTAAATTATTTCAAAAAAATATATTATTCTAACTTCATGCTATCATGTGATAATTTAATATTCAATAAAAATATAATTTATATTAAATAAATATTAAGTTAAAGCCGCCAAAATTTGGCTATTCACATGGGCAAGTAAAAAATAATCAAATATGGCTCTTAATATATTTAAAGCATGTAGCATGCATTCATTATTAAAATCAGCTGATGTTTGAAAAGTCATAATAAATTCAATTTTAATCAAACGTGGCATGTGACCTATCAAATTAAAGGAAAGAATCCAAGGAATCCATTGGAGATGAAATCAGATATAAATTCCTTGATTATAAAATGACTTTGGCTAAAATACAAAATTTCGTATATTTTTGTTAATTTTGACATGTGACATTTAAATATTATGATATAATTTATATATAATCATACATATGTTAGTTAGCATATGACCATCAAATTAAATTAAAATATTTAATTATATTAAGTAAATAAAATAATTACACTTAATAGTCATTATCATTTATTATTTTGACAATTCAAATGTTATGTATGAATCATATAATTGAATGTTAATTAGATAGAGATTTATATAAATTAACCTCATTAAAATAATATATTAAGTTGTGAGCAAATTGATTCATGCCAATGAATAAATGCATATAACATAAAATATTATATTTTGAGCTTCATATTATCCAATTTGATCTATCTTTCATTCTTCTACTCTTGCAATTTTCTCAAACATATTATGAGATGTATTGGATATGTAATTAGTAATTGATATATCTGAAATATATAAAAATATTCATTAGAACATCCAAGCATTTGTTTGTTATCATCAAAATTGATTGGATTGAACATGAGGCTCATTAAGCCAACAAATTGCTCTTGCAAGCACCATCAAGGCACCTAGTCAAGCTCATCCAAGGTGTTTTCCATGCATCCAAGCCATGAGAAGGGAGACCTAGACTAAAGCCGCAAGCCATTGGAGGGAGCCTTGGTTAATTGAGCAACTCACTTGAAATAAAACCTTGACACTTTCAAAATAGCTTTTTATTCACTAGATGAAGCTACCTCCTCCATTGGAAGGGCTGGTGATAGCCTCCAGCGTGGTATGACTCAAAACTGACCTTAATTTGAAAAATGCTTGGTCCTTTGTGAAGGATATTGTTATCCCATTAAAATTCAACCATTGGATGTTCTTCCCTATACTTCTAGATGGTGTGGGTTGAATCTTAGCTTAATCTGAGCTCAAGTGAGCTTAGATCAAGCCATGGAAGACGGATGACCTCTATCTCCCTCAGGCTTATGCATGGATGAATCATGGGTCATCCATCCCACGTGTTTTGGATGGACGACCTTGATTAAAACACACTAGATCTCTAATTTAATTTCTTTATAACTATGAGTTTGATCATGGCCATATGATCCTTGATTGGATGGCCCAGGAGAAAGTGTGTCATGCCGCCATCAGATGTTGTGTGCGATGTGATAACTTAAATAACCAATCCCATCACACCACATGGAAAGCACGTGCCATGTCAGCGGTCCACATGGCGCCAATGGGATTAGTTATATAATTAGCTTATTTAATTATCGTTTAATCATAAAAGCTTCAAAAATTCATAACTAAATGTAGAAAAATCCAAAAAATGCAAACTTAAGTTCATTTTCTAGATAATTCAGAGGAGAATCCAATAAAATTGTTTCTAATTGATTTTGAATTGTGGATTTCCTTAATTATGGTTTAATTGAAAATCTAATAACCCGAATTACTCCCTAATGACTTCATTAATTAATTGCAAATTTCTTGGATATGTTCAGTGGGATGACTTCTGCCTCTCTTAAATTTCTTGGGATTTATTTATGAGTTAATTAGGGAAATTAATCAATGAACCCTTAATCACCATCTTAATGTAAGTAAGAGTAATTAAGCATATGAACAGTGATTTAATCCCTTAATTGATATAATTAAATATTGTTTTATGGAATGGGTTTGGGATATTTTCCCTATGTTGTTCCCTAAGCCCTCTTTCTTTCTTAATCCAAACCTAATTATAGATTAATCAACTAATGATCTACTTAATTAATCTAATCAAATTTTCAAAACCAATCTAAACTTAATCAATCTCAATCTTAGGTAGATCCTTAAGTGTTCAAAAGCCTAAGGTAAGTTTAAGGAAATCATAATCCAACTCACATGTGTGGGAAGGTTATGAAAGTACTTAATTAAACCCTTTAGCTTAATTAATCAATTGAGCCAATTGAAGGCCCCATCTTTCTAGGCATTGATTTAAAATTCCATGTGGTTTCATATCATATGTTGGCTCATAATTCTTAGGTTAATTATTTTAAAGTGGTGTAGATAAGGGGTAATTAATGGATTTAATTTACACCTTAACCTAAACAAAATATAAAATCAATCTAATTGTTCTAAAATTAAACTAAACTAATTCACACATGGGAGAAATGGGTTAAGACCAGCAAACCCTTTCTCACAAACTATTTTTCAAATCAAATTCAAAATAAAAATAAAAGTCTCTTTAAGCAATTTTGATTCACTTTGAATAATCTTACCTTATAGCATTATACTTAGGAATTAATTAGGGAGAGTGAAGTTACATGCTTACATCACTTTATTTCTTTCCAAGTATGCTAAATGTTGTATGCCACAAGAAATCATGTATTCATATCTTTTGAAAAAAAATCAAATTAAATGAAATATTTCCTTTATATCAAATTGCATGTTTTGGCTAAAGTAAGAATATGAGTGGCTATTATCATTATTAAATTAAAAAAAAAAACTATTTTCAAAACTCATAAATTAATGATTATAAATGAGGTGATGCTACTTATAAATTCTTATAAGCTTGTATGTGATTATAAGTACAAGATGTGTATTTTGTATTATTTTCCTCCTCTTCACTTAACATGGACTTGTATAGGATTTGCAAAGTGTATAGTTCATTTGAAAAGAACATAACACTTGCTTAAATCTATTCCTATGCATTTTCATGTTATGACTTAAAAAGGATCTTCACATTTACACATGTAAATTGCATAACCAAATCAAACAAAATTTTTTTTAATGAATCTTCATCCATTTGACTTCTTTTTGTACATGCACATGTATTTAAGAAAAGTGGTATATTAGTCTGGACATGCCGGGGTTGCGAGGCTTTAAGTAGCCCCAAGTAGGTCTTGTACCTTACACCCCTGGTGTAGAAAATAATGGCACCGTACTCACTTATGTCTTTCATACATGTAAATTTTCATTTGATCAATGGATAAAAGAATTCCTCTTTTCTACTTAATAAAATCATGCATTCATGATACATCTAAATTTTCTTAAACAATATATCTTTGCATTCATCATTAAGGTGTGCTAAGATTTTGCATTACATGTATAGATATGCTTAGGATCATTCATATGTATGGTATACATGTTGGAAAGAAATAAATATTTGTGTGTTATGTGATAATAATTCACCTTAATTAGTCCTAAGATGCCTTTCTTATTGAATAATTTAATCTAGTGAAAATCTAAACTTAGGGTTAATTAATAAACATAATAAAACATTCACTAAAGAAAAAACCATTAATGAATCTACCTTAGAAATGACTTAAGGTGGGGATGAAAGAGAAGTTCTCTTCTCTTTTCTTCTCTTTACAACACTTAGTAATTAAATGTAGGTTCATTCAAATCAAATCAAATCATCAAATAAAATTGACAAATCAACTAAATCACTTAAAATGAAACCACCCTCTAAGTTGAATCCTTTCATACTTAGAAAATTTCAACCTTAAAACCTAGTTAAGATAGGCCACACAAGCCTTAAATGGCACACACATTAGGGTAAGTCAACATTTTTAGCTCTATGTTAGGGTGATGCATGAAATGATACTTGATTTTATTTTGTGATATAATAGTTTTAGACTGAATGTTAGGGGTGTATGTGCATAGAATGGATGATAAGATGATCTTAGTCTAACCATATCTTCTATAGGGGATTATGCTTAAGGGGTGCTGTAATAAAAATATAAATACTTTTGCTGTACAGGTTGCTTATACCCCTAAGCATGATCCAAATAGGCTAGGTGGACTTGGTTACCCATGTGCAGGGTGCTAAGTCCACTTTATTCATATAGCTAGTTGGGATGTGTGGTGTGTTTAGCTAATCTTTATTTTATAGTTTTAGTTAGATTTACTTTTTTCATTTTCATATAATTTTTATAAATAAGATTTTGAATGAATGTTATGGGGGATTAGGATGAACATTGGTCATAAAACCAAGTCTTATGCACCATGTGAAGCCTTGGAGTAAACTACATTCCAACCAAACAAAAGGAAGAAAGAAGTGAAGAAAAGAAAGAAAGAAAGAAATTTAGGAAAGAAGAAATGAAGAATGAAGACCACCATAACATGAATTCATTTTAATTATAATTATTCATTTGTAATCCGGGTTGTATAAGGGTGGAGCTCAACTACCCATTTTTTGGGTTTGTGCAGTGGAGCCTGACCACATCGGCCTTTATTCTTTTATGCTAACTTTATAAAATTGTTTGATGTTTGTTTAGCTTGTGCATTAAGATGGCATGATTTTCCTAGTTTCTTAATTAATTGATGAATGGCTTGAATGCGATTAGGCTCTTAGGAAAAAATAAATTTTCTATCTAATTAATCAACTCAAAATTAAAAATTAACAACTCATAACCTCACCTAAAGCCTAGGACATAAATAAGATAAAAAAGGTTTAGCAACCCCTTAGCTGGATGTTGTATCTCTCACATCATGCATAAAAAGAATCTTGCTTCACTCTTGCTAATAGAGGGCTTTCACCTTTGCTAGAGAAAATGGCTTGACCTTTGAGTGCCATGGTGGAAACACACCTCCTTCTTTTTGATTTTGGCCCATCACCAATTTCTCATGCATTAGACATATGAAATGCCATATCCTGTGTCAAATAAATTGTCCAAAAATTAAAATAAAACTTAACAAAATTTACATTAGATTTAGGTCATTATTCATGCCCTACATGATCTAGTCTCTTAGGTAGTGTGTTTAAGGAATTAGTCTCCTTTCTAAATAAATAACAGCCTAGCTATCTTGGAAAGCATAAGACTTGCCTACATGTATTTAAAATCATAGGAGGAGTTAGTTGGTGGCAACCCCTAGGCGGTTTAAACTCCAACAGTCGAGTGGTTTATCCTCTCTTATGGAGGTAAACCATATACCATTTTCACCTTAGATTTAGGTCATGCTTCGACCCTCACCAAAGCTTCCTAGATTTAGGATCTGAGTTTGTTGTTTCCCTTTGTGGGCTACAAGCATAAATCCTCACCTCTTAGGCATTTTCATGATCTTGTATTATGGAATTGTATGCCTAAGATTTCTAATAAAAATTTAACTCAAACATATAAATCACCTCAATTTCAAAACTGTAAATCCTATCCATAGGATAGTTTGGGTTGCTCACTACACTTCCTACTATGATGAGCATCCCCTACTCATCTTCCTTTGGTTCCGATAATAACTCCCTCCTTTTGATCAATCCCGCATGATTTTCTAAAAACAACCAATTTGTTTATAGTCCTATCTTTAAAATCATTGGAGATAATGATCATTTACCTTAATCGAGAGTATTCTTAAGGAATCTCATTCCTTAAGATGTAATTAACTATGGGGGCTTGCCTCCATAAGGAACTTAATAAACCCAGTTTAAAATAAACCCTACTTTACTTTTCCATATAAAGTAGGGGAAGAATCTCTGGTACATTAAAAGTCTCATTGTCCTTAGGAGTCTTTATTAGATGAATAGGTCCAATGTAGGATGGTGACTTCTGTCTCTCGAGATAGTATATCATTCCTCAATGTTGTACTTGATCACCCTATTAAGTATATCTACAGATCTGTGTGGTGTCCAACTAGCATATTTTGTTTTCATTACTCAAGAAGATGAAAATAAACACCATGGATTTTTCTAGACTCTGCTAGAGAGGGTTCCTCTCTCCATCTTTGGTAAATGATTATTATTTTCAAGTGTCGATAGTGGATTTGTATTTATATGAGTTTGAGACTATTCTTCTTTTTCATTGGCACTTAGTTCATTTCATTCTTAAGCTAAGCTAGCCAACACCTTTTATGTTTTAGGACCCCACTTCGTGTAGGTCTTAAAACCTCTATTGGGTTCCCCTAATAGGTAAAAATAAAAATTTATTAAAAATAGATAATTAAAGACCTTCCTCCTTACCATTTTTATGGTAAGGAAAGGTTCATTCCAAAAAGAAAGAAAAATAAATCCTTTATAAAAATATCGCTTTTCAGAAAGCACTTTCAAAAATTCACACAGTAAAATATTTGCATAAAAGGTTTCATACCTCAACCTCATCTAACAATCTTCAAGATTGTTACATGTAGGATCTTTTCAAAATTCAAAGCTAAAAATCAATTTTTCAAAAAGCACAAATGAACATCCTAATTCAATATACCCAAATTTATTGAATGAAAGATTTCATTTTCAAATAAAATCAAAATCACCTTTTCAAAAAGTAAATATTTGACAATGGACATCCTCATTCAATTTACCCAAATTTATTAAATAAAGATTTCATTTTCAAATAAAAACACATCATTGAAACTCCATTTCAATATATCTTACATATGTTGAAATTGGGGTTTCTTCCTTTTCAAAAACTACAAATTTAAAGATAAACCTCTTCATCCAATATGCCCAAATTTATTGAATGTAAGTTTTGTCTTCAAAAAAAATTACACCATTTGAAATTCCACCCAACACATCCCACATGTGTTAAGTTGGAATTCCTTTCTTTTCAAAAAGCAATAATCACACACAAAAATTTCATCTTTGAAAAATAATATATAATTGACTTCCTTTTTACATACCTAAAATTGTTAAATGGAAATCTACTTTGCAAAATCACAAAAATCAAATGCATTTGGATCCTCTATTTAGCATACCCAAATTTTTTAAGTAAAGATCCACTTTTCAAAATCATAAAAATCAAACACATTTGGATCCTTTATTTAGCATACCCAAATTTGCTAAGTAAAGATCCTCTTTTCAAAATCATAAAAATCAAACACATTTGGATTCTTTATTTAGCATACCCAAATTTGCTAAGTAAAGATCCACTTTTCAAAATCATAAAAATCAAACACATTTGGATCCTTTATTTAGCATACCCAAATTTGCTAAGTAAAGATCCTCTTTTCAAAATCATAAAAAATCAAACACATTTGGATCCTTTATTTAGCATACTCAAATTTGCTAAGTAAAGATTCTCTTTTCAAAATCATAAAAATCAAACACATTTAGATCCTTTATTTAGCATACCCAAATTTGCTAAGTAAAGATCCTCTTTTCAAAATCATAAAAATCAAGCACATTGGATCCTTTATTTAGCATACCCAATTTTGTTAAGTAAAGATCCACTTTTAAAAATCATAAAAATCAAACACATTTGGATTCTTTATTTAGCATACCCAAATTTTCTAAGTAAAGATCCCCTTTCCAAAATTCACAAAAATTAAACACATTTGGATTTTAGTTTAGCATACACAAATTTGCTAAGTAAAGATCCTCTTTTCAAAAATCAAAATAAAAATATTTTCGACTTTATTTAGCATACACAAATTTTCGAAGTAAAGATTTCATTTCTAAACTCACACATGATTCACATCATGGGCAAAAAAGCAAAAGAAGAAAATTGTTTTCAAACAACTCATTTAACATACCCAAATTTGCTAAAAGAGTAATCCCAAACAAAAACAATTGACCTTTTATTTTAACATACTCAAATTTGTTAAATAAAGGGTCCCCAAACATGAAAATCAAATTCAAATATGAACCAATGGAAGTATCAAAAATCTCTTCAAAATATTTGAACCCATTCTCAACATACACAAATTTGTTGGAAATGGATTCTAAACTCAAAAATCTCTTCTCCATATCATTTAAAAAAAATCTCTCCTAAATCAATGAGATCCACTTAACATATTTAAATTGTTGAGTGTGGGTTCAAATTCTAAATCAAAATTCAAAAAAATAGTAGAATACAAAAGCAGAAGATCTAATTTGAGCTTATTTTTAAAAATTATAGAATTTCAACTCAATTTCAGTCAGCTTTCACTCAGTTCAGTTCAGTGCTAATGGATGCCCAAAAGTATGTCTTCACTTTTCCTTTTGGGATGGATTTGGCCCTGGATTAGGCCAATCTCCCACAGACTGACTTTGCCCATCTGATTCACTTTGGTCGAGGATTCGAGGGGACCAAGATCACTTGTGAGGGGGCAACCACAATCGTCAGTAAGAACATGGTGACTGGGCAGAATCTAGTCATCCATGTTGATATGATTTCAGATTCCAAGTTTCCCTCATTGAAGAGGAAGGCAATGGATGTTCCCGTAGTAGTTGTTGCTCCAGTGCCAGTGCATTCAATTGTTCCCATCACTGCCCCAGTACGGGCTAGTACCCACTCATTGGCTTCTTCCAAGGGGAGGGCTACCCTAGCTCCAGGGATAGTCTCCCCTACCTACGAGCTAGAGTCTAGTGCCCATACTGCTCCTCCTAGTAGAACTTAACACCATAACAGATGCTGCAAGATCAAATGGAATCATATGCGCATAATTAAAGAGTTGGAGGCAATTTCTCAGGTTGCAGTAGAGGAGTTACCCAGAATAGTTTCTCCCCTGATTACACAGAATAAGTTTCATCCTCTCTTCGAATCTGATGGAGAGGAAGATGTTAGGAGGTTTATAGTGTCACTTCCACCTGTAGTTCAGTATGAGACTCCTATCAAAGACAGGAGGAGGTCATATGCCAACCTTAAGATAGTTTTGTGTCGAGTTGGTGGGGCTTACAGATGGTCAAAGTCTGGGGCCCAATTTGATTTATGATCGATCATTCCTCACAGCATGGGTGAGTGTATCTGATAGGAGAGGGCCAGGGAGGCCCGTGTATCAGTGCATGTTACTAGTGGGGAGAGGCAAATGTATACTAGACAATTAGCTGCATCCACCCTCATGGATTTCCCTGATCTACGTGCCTCCTGCATCTGTCATATTGGTAGCATTCTATTGACTGGTATTACCTATCATGGGAGGAGAGCTCCCATAGAGTCTGGTGCCTCCGCCACACGCTCTACTCCATAACCACCATCTCCAGTGCAAGTTTCATCTTTCACAGTTCCACCAAAAGCCATGAAGGCAGCATCTAGGGAAAAGAAAGCCCCACTGGTGATCCGGCTATGGCCAAGAGATCCCATTTCATCTACATCACCGACTGAGGTGAAGTTGAGCTGTCCTGCTCGACCTCCTACTTCAGTTGTGGTGAAGAGGGAGTGGAAACCTTGAAGCATCATAGTCGTGCCATCACCACCACCACCACAGCAGATCATGGAGATAGAAGCACTAGAGGGAAGGAGATAGTACTATTGTCCCCATGGTGATAGATCTTTTTAGGAGTAGTACTCCACCCACATCAGATGACAGCCATGAGCATGTATCCTTCAGTGAGCATAGTCCTCACAAGCATAGCACTTCAGAGTCAGGGGAGGTCAGATGTATTTCTATTCATGAACATAATCCCACCATAGATTAGTCGTGATCATTTGTGCTTGTGCAGTTGGATCGCTCCTTAGATGATATTGTAGACAGTATCTCATTGAGAAGAAGGAAATCCTAGGGTATGATTGGCCTGACCATGAGAAAGAGAAGGTTAGCTTTGATCCTAATGAAGATGATTTATTGGAAGATTCAGCAGAGGTGCATATGGTTGACACTAGGGGTTCCCTCTTTCAGGATCAATAGAGTTTGGAACATGCTGCAGCCAAACAAGATGATACAACCTATTTGACACAACACCTCCTTCAACAACTCAAACAGAATGATGAACAAATTGACAAGATGGAAAAGAGGCTTGAAGATTTTCTACCAGTAATATTGGTACTCCAGAATCAAGTCTTAGCAGTACATCCTACAATTGTTGAGACCGATCAGCCTGAGTTGTTCCATGTCATGGATCAAGCCAAGACTTCACCTCCAGTAGAGCAGGACATCACTAGCTTATATAGGAAGGTAGTGGACAGTACCTCCATACAAGAAAATGACATTAAACTCATGGTTGAGCAGCAAGTGAGAGAAGCATTAGCGCAAGCCCTAGGAGGATTATCGGTTCCAAAGGGTAGACCCTACCCAGAGAAATTTGATGATATCCAATATCCTAAGGGTTTTGTACCTCTTTCTTTCAAGAGTTTTGATGGTAGTGGGAACCCTCGCCAGCACATAGCACACTTCAGGGTTAGTTGTTGCAACATTGGTGGCAGCAATGTGCTACTATTTTGTCTTTTTGTCAATAGTTTAGTAGGCATAGCCTTTGATTGGTATGTTGCACTCCCCAATAGTTCAATGAAGACTTTTACTAAGTTGGAGTAACTCTTTATTAAGAGGTTTGCTGGAGCTCAGCAAAGGATAACTATGGATGATCTCATTGTAGCACAACAACACCCTGGTGAGTCCCTCGTTGACTATATTCTCAGATGGCACAATTTGAGTATGAAATGCAAACCGCAGCTATCTGAATAACATGCCATTGAAATTCTACTAAAGAATATTCATGGCCCGGTCACCTTCATGCTCAAAGGTTTTACCATCAAGACCTTTGAGAAGCTAATCAATAAGGTGACTAGTTTACAAGGAGAGGCCAAATAGTTTCTATTTTAAGATCTATCAACAAAGCCAAAGTCATAAAAAATTTATGAAAAGAAGCTAGGGGCAGTAGTAGCATTGGACAAGGGGAAGCAACTGGCTAGAGATTAGTATGAGAGACCTTGTGCTCCACAGCCGCGACTTCCACCTCCTCTAACACTGCCTAAACCATCCTATCAGTTGCCACAGTAGCCCCCACAGCCTTCACCGCCTCCTCCTCAACCATACTCACAGTAGCGGTATCCATATCTTCCATCAGGTAGCTACCATCCACCTACTCTTTTAGATAAACTAAATAAACCTTATTCATTTAAGAGGGAGGTAATTAGAAAAATCTTTAAGAACCTCTTAAAGAAACTTAATTTTTAGCTACCCAAGCCTAAGAAGCTGGAGGAAGTGAGCAGGAGTAATGATCATAACTTTTGCCCCTACTATTGCATGCTAGGCCATGTTTTAGAGGATTGCTTTACATTCAAGGACTGGCTTGAGCATAGCTATAAGTCAGGTGCTATAGTTATCCCAAAGGAATACCTAGTAAAACAACCATCTAGTTCTATCAGGGTAATCCTTGGAGATACATTGGATCCTCTCAAAATCAAAGAATGTTAGGATATCTCCTTATCCTAAACCTATAAAAAGATTATTTCAAAAATCAAAAAACTTTTCTTGCAGGTGCCTGAGGTAGCTCGAACCTCCAACATCAAGGAAGGTTCGCAAGTTGCCAAAGACAACTTAGGGAATGTGGGAGCTAAGAAGAAGAACAATGACCCATACTGGGATAGCCAAGTAGCATAACCAATCGACGAGCCCACCTCCATTCCACCATTGCAGCTACCACACTTTAATTTTACTTCGCTCTCTTCTAGTAGATATCTTGTATGAGATCATCAAATCCCTCACCCCACTTACTTTACTAGATTTCTACTATGTACCACCGTCTAAATCCAAGAAATTGAGGAATAAATCTAGTTTGAATTACATCTGTGTCACTTCTTATGGGTTATCTAATTCTACTCTTATAGAAAACTCTTCAAGTCTAAATAATAATTATAACTACTCCAATCTTTCTCTTTCTGATTTAGAGATGGACTTTCCTTCTTTGAATAATATGGGTTCACCTCTTAAGATAGACTTGGAATCATCTGATTCTGAGGGGCCTATAGGGGAAGCTATAAGTGAGCCTAACGAGCATGTAAAATCTTCTACTAAACTGCCACAAGAGATCACTGAAGTTAACCTCCATAGTGGCAAGGTTCTACCTCCTAGGGTAGCACCTCAAGATAAGGGAAAATAATTCATTCAAACTAGTGAGCAAGAAGCCCCTCCACAGGATGCTCCACCCATGGATATGCTTGTGGAGGATCAGCCAAAGTTGATTACAATGTCCTCGCTCACCTAAGAAAGCTGTCAGCTAAATTAAGCATATATGATGGCCCTTGTCTTAACCAAAGAGATGAGGAAATCATTAATCAAGGCTCTTCTTGATCCAAAGATATGCTTAGCTCAACTGACCACTATTAGAGAGGAGGCATATTATTTAAGTGAAGCCCTGGGAGTCACATTCACAGATGAAGATCTTCTTCTTGGAGACATGGTGCACAACTGACCCCACTACATCATAAGGATATGGGCGATCTCCTTTAGTTGATCCGTGCATCGATGAACATTATGAGTCTGAAGACCCTTGCCTATTTGAAGATTGACATTTCTACACTCCGAGGAGATCGGATGATATTGAGAGAATTCAATGAATAGGGTGAAAGGGCATTAGGCTCCATAGTGTTACCTTTGGAAATAGGTGATTGGAAGACTAAAGCCAAGTTCTATATAATTGATTCAAAGCCAAGTTCTATATAATTGATTCAAATACTTCATTCATTTCTTTTTTTGGTAGGCCTTGGATACACCAAAATAAGATGATTCCATCCTCCTCCATCAGTGCATCAAGTTTAGAAGGATGGAATCGAATACTGTGTCAAAAGAGATGAAAAACTATTTTCAGTTAGAGAGGTCGAGATATATGAAGATGCGACCTACTATCTTCCTCAAAAAACCTTTTCTCATGAACTTGGTCAAAATTCAAATACAAAAGAGAAATAAGAAAAAGAAAGATAAAGAGAAAAAGAAAAGAAGAAAGAAAATACAAGTGAGAGAGAAAAGGACACCAAGGAAGAAGTAGAGCCGCATATCACATTCCACCCACAGCTCATTCCACCATACAGACATATGGGTAGGATGACTCGACCTCCACCAGGCAGAGACAAAGGCAGACACAGAGGAAGTTCCAGAGGAGGAAGACCTCCTAGTAGGCAACCAACCAACATGGGTCAAGTTCCAGTTCATAAGAGTACCCCTTGCTATTCATATAGACTTAGAATCTAGCTCGGAGGATGAGTCTCATGTGATTAGCATACCGGCCAACCCCTCTCAGCAGGTTTCATTAGAGGTGACACTCGAGCCAAAAAATAACAAAGATCAAGCCTCCAAGCAAAGTATGAATATATTTGAATCAGGTTTATGTAAAACTATTAGGCAACAGTTGAGAACTTTTGCTCTAACCTCACTTTCTTCTTAAAAGTTAAAGGTTTAGTAGTTAAAGAAGCTCCTAGGTCTTCCATGAATGTCAAGCCAAATAAATTCCTATTGGGATCATCATCCTCAAGTCCCGAAGCTGATGTAAAACTTGAGGATAATTCTAGGAGGTTGTGAGTCCCTGATGCTTTCTTCCTATGCTGATTGTTGCAAACCGATGACACTTTAGGTTGGTTGATGTTCGCTATGCTGACAGCGACTCATCTGATGGATACACCACTCTTAGCAAATGTGCGTCCCCGTGCTTTCTCCTTGAGTTGGCCACCGAATACCTATAGACATTATCTTCTCCAGGGTTTTGGATAAAGCCCTTAGTGGCCCCTCCCCTGTGGGCACTCTACTTGGATCACATCCTTTACGACTCCATTTAGACACTACCCATGTTATTTTTGGATTGGACAGTCCCCCTTTCCTAGTAGCCACCCATGTAGTGGGAGAATTTATTCAGTAGACGCACAAATTCTCCCATAATTCAGTAAAACTGAGATAGTTCTAGGCTAATATAAGCTCCTTCTCAGTATGATCCCTCACAAACCAACAGAGTCCATGATAAATAAATAAACAAAAACTAAACAAATTAATTCGCTTGTATATTAGGAATTTAAGCCCCCAGTGGCCCCTTTCCCAAGCAGACATTCTATCTTTAGCGTGAGAACTTCCTATAGGAATTGCGATTACTCTTGAGTAGAGATAAGTCCCCGTGTCAAGACTCAAGAGTCACCCCAGGTTGGGTTCAATATGTTTTGTCATAAATAGGTTACCTCATCGTCCAATTCTCTTTGGGAGATGTAAGTCTACTATGCATTCTTTCTAGCATGACTAACACAAATCGTGGGACAGCCTTAGGTTAGATTAGCATGTTACCTCGCTAATATGTCACCCCAATGATCTTCTATTCAGGAAGATATGAGTCCCCATGCTTTCTTCCTTGAATCAACCGCTGCAAATCAAAAGGCACCCCTTTGGTTGGATAGTTCTCCCCTCGGCTGGGAAACTACTCCCTTTGGATTGATAAATCTAAGCTAGGTCAAGGCCAACATGACTACTACTCAATGCAGTCCATCGTAAATTGATGGGATCCATCAAATATAATTAAAATTGAAATTAACTTTGACTATCTTTGAGCTAATTTAAGTCCCTATTGACCTCATTTTTAGGATGAGTTCCCAACCCCTTCATCTTAGACATTCGACTCCTCTTAGACTTTAACAGATCCCTAGTCTTAAGACACATCTAGTGATTAGGTGGACACTCAACCTAGCCCTAGATACTTAAAAGAGTTAGCCATATGAATCGGTCATGCCTTAGGGGTGTTAGGAAAAGTTGGGTACCCTATAGCTTGAACCACATTCCTCACTTCCTTCCTTTAAGTCAAACTCCAAATCAAATGAGCATCAAAGCTAAATCAATTTTGACTTAATTGATTTTATCCAAACTCAAATCAATTCCAAATGATTGAAGTCCATGATCAGTTCCAAATGATTGAAACCCATGATTGAAATTCCATGTTCAAAATATTTCCAAAGTCCTTTGATTTCCTCTCATAGACTTAGCCTAAATCAAATCTAAATCACATCAATTTTAAGAAAATTTCTCACAACCCATTTATATTCTCATTTATATTAGCATATATAAATGAAATATAAATTCAAATCAATCAAACTAAATCCAAAATTCAAATCCAAATCACAAACCTTTCCTAAGTCACTTTGATTCCCTCTTAAGGAGTTAGCCTAAATCAAGTTCAAATCACTTCAAATTCATGAAATTTTCTCATAACCCATTTATATTTTCATTTTTATTCACATATATAAATGATATATAAATTCAAACGACCCAAACCAACTCCAAAAATCAAACTCAAATTCAATCAAAATCCAACCTAAGCCTTTTAAGTCAAAATCTTGAACTTAGCCATATCAATTTCAAATCAAGCCAAACTCTTGATTTTTCTTCATGATTCAATCAATCCTTCAATCATGAATCCAAATATATACATAAACTTCAATGATCAAACCAAAACTAAATTTAAAAATCAAACCTAAGTCAAACTCATGTTCACCCCCTTGAACTTGAAATTGTCAAATGAATCAAAATCCATTTGACTTCAAATCACTTGCAAATGGATTTATATTTTAATCATCAGTCCATATGTGAGTTCAATCAAACTCAAATCAAGCTTTGACCAAGCCTTTTGACCTACTTAGGCTCACTTGACCTAAAGTACCCTTATGAGCCAAATTCTAATCCTAATCAAATTGGATTGAACTAAGCCCACCTAAGCCTCTCATCATGATCAACAATCATCATGAGATGATCAACCACTCAAATTGGGCTAAACTATGTAAAACCTAAGGGTTGATCAAGTCAACACTTAGCCAAAATGAAACCTAAACTAGCCAAATTCTACCATAGGCCAAATTGATTGAAACCATTGATCAAAACTCATTCTTGATCAATGTTTGAACTTGACCAAGTCAACATTTGAGCCTAACCTAGCCTAATTGGCCATATGACCCAAGTTGACCCAAATTGACCTAAAAAGTCAAAATGTGTCAAAACTTGATCTAAGCTAAATTGATTGAAACTAATGGGACAAGTTCATTCCAAAATGATTGTTGAACTTAACCAAAATCTCAATTAGCCAACTAGACCTAACCTAGCCCAATTGACCATGAACCTAACTTTACCTAAAGGTCAAATTGAGCCAAACTCAAATATAAACCATATTGATTGGAAACAAAGATACTAACCCATTTCAAATGACCAACCAAACATGAACCAACCTATGACCTAACCCAAATAGGTCAAATGGGTCAATTTGGTCAACTTGACCCATTTGACCTAATGAACTCAATTGAACCAAAATCAAATATAAACCAAATTAAATCAAACCAAAGCTACCAAAATATTTTAAATGGTCACATGAACTTGACCCAACCCTTTATTTGACCCAATTTGACCAATGGTCAACTTGACTCAAGTTGACCCATTTTGACCTAAATGGGTCAACATGAGCCAAATCACATCAAACTAATTCCAAATTCAATGAAACTTGCCTTAACATATTTTTCAAACATATCAAACATACTCAAATTGAAACCCAAGCCAAATGACCATTTTACCTCTAAGCCATAGGGTAAAGTTTGGCCAAATCCACTTGGAATTTGGTCAAATCCTCTTCATGACCACTTGACACCCTCCTAATGGACCAAGTCGACACTAGTGAGTGTGGTGCACCTAACCCAATGGGTTCGGGTTAGCCCAACATAGCCTAAGATCAAAATTGACCACTTGCTTGAAAATGGCCACATGGAATCCCTCCTCCACTTGATTTAATCACATGGGAGCTCACCTACTCCACTTTTTAGGCCAAATCAAATGCAAGGACACTGCTAACAACCTAGCAAACCCACTCAATGAGCTCAATTGGATCAAAATGGCAAGAGAAGGCTCGACCGTATGATTGCTCTATGGGGAGATATACTCCCCCTAATTTCAAAAAAATTTCATTCTACCCTATTCAATTGAAGCATAGGAACTCAAAGCAAGCCATTGCTAATGTTCCTAAGCTTCCTAGAGTGAGTTAGAATTCTCCTTCTCTCAATTTTCTTAGGCTGAAAATAGGGGAGCCCCATTGAAATTCAAAGTTATTCCACACTCAATACCAATTCAATTCCCTTTGCAAGCTCCATCAGGGAGCTCAATTGAACTCACTCAAGCTCTTTCCCAAGCTCCAAAGGCAAGGAGGACTACTCTTGATCAAGACTGAGCTCAAGTGAAGGTGGACTTGACCCATAGAAAGATCCATCCAATTTCAAGGCCTCAAAACTCCAATAAAGCTTCATCTCCATTAGGCGAAGCGTCTTCAAGGGAATTGTGCACCGGTGATAGCCTCTAGTGAGGTATGCCATTAAACCGAGCTTAATCTAGCCATAGTGTGGATCTTTGTGAAAGACAATCTCATCCCATGAAAAACTAGCTGTTGGATGTATCCCCCTTGGCACTTAGATGGTGTGGGTTGAGTTTGGATCCAATCCGAGCTCAATTGAGCTCGGATCCTCCCTTGGAAGATGGACAGTGGTCATCACCCGTAGGGAAGATCAGAGGAGAATCATAGGCCATCCATCCATGCATTTTGGATGGATAGCCATGATTAAATCTATGTAGATCCCACATCTTATCCCTTTAGAATCATGGATATAACCTCAGTCATCTAACCCTTGATCAGACGGATGAGGAGAAAGCGATACGAAATCGTGATGATGCCATGATGTGACCACATGAAAGCGCCGAAGTGCCGTAGCCTCCATGTGGCGCCAACGGGATTAACTATATAATTAGGGATTTAAATGACTTAATTAATCAAGGAAAGTTCAAAAATTCATATATGAGTGTAGAAAAATCAAAAAAATGTGAAATAAATTGCATATGAAAGGTATTTACATCTAGAATATTATAAAATTGATTTCAATGGATTTTGAATAGTATTATTTTCTAGATTTTAGTTTTATTAGGAATTTAACTTTGCTAATTACTCTCTACTTAATTACTTGATTACAAACTTCTGTGTATGATTAGTGGGATGACTTCTACCTCCCTAATTTTCTTGGATTTATTGATGGTTTAATTAGAGGAATTGCTAAATTAATTTATAATTACTCTCTTAATGTAATTAAGTTTATTAAGTGTGTAATTAGTGGTTTAACCCTGATTGAGTTAATTAAAATTTGTTTAAGTGAATAGGAGGTTTAGGGAATAATTTTAGAATATTTTTCTTAAGCTATTCCTTAAACCCCTCCTTCTTCCTTAATCCAAATTTAATTAAGGATTAATTCACTAATTACCTACCTAATCAATTTAATAAAATTTTAAAACCTTCTAACTTAATTAATCCATCTTGGGTAGATGCTTAGGTGTTCAAGAACCTAAGTACATTAAGAAAATCAAAATCCAACTCACATGTGAGGGGTTATGAAATTACTTAACTTAAACCCCTTAACTTAATTAATCATTAATCATGAGCCAGATGCATAAGGCCCTTTTCTTCTTAGGTGCATTACTGATTTAAATTTCTTGTATGGTTTTATGTCATATCATTGGCTCATAATTATTTGAAAATATGCTAAGGTGGTATAGGTAAGGGATAATTAACATACTTAATTCATACCTTAACCTAATTAAAATATAAAAATCATCTAATCATCTAAAGATTAAACTAAAATGCCATACACATGAGGGAAATGGGTTAGGACCAACAAACATTCTTTCACATTTCCTAAATCAAACATAAAACAAATTCAAAACAAAAATCACATTAAACAAACTTTGATTCATTTTAAACTTTCTTATTTCATAGGATTGTCTTTAGAATTAATTAGGGTGAATGAATTTACATTGCTTTCATCACTTTATTTCTTTTCCTAGCATGCTAAATGTGTATGTCATATGAAATTCATGCATTGATATATTTTAAAAAAAAATCAAAATAAAAATGAAATATTTTCTTTATGTCAAATTGCATGTTTTGGCTAAAGTAAAAATATGAATGACTATTATCACTATTAAATACAAAACTATTTTCAAAAATCTATAAATCAAACACCTAAAATTGAAAGTGTGCTACTTATAATTATTTATGAGCTTGCATGTGGATATAAATATGAAGATGTGCATAGTGTGGCTTTCCTTCTCTTTTCTTTTAGCATAGTTTTGAATAGGATTTGACAAAGTGCATAGTTCATTTGAAAAGAACACAACACTTGTCTAACCCCTTTCCTATCAATTCCTATGCTATTACATAACAAAGACATCCACACTTCTACATATAAATTGCAAAAACAAAATAACAAACAAATACAAACTTTTTGAATCTTTCTTTTTTACATTCATTTCTTTTGTACATGTATTTGTATTTAAGGAAAGTGGTATATTAGTTTGGAAAATCTTGGGGTTGCGAGGCTTAAAGTAGCCCTAAGTAGGTCTTGTACCTTACACCCTGGTGCTAATAATGGCACCGTACGTATGCCTTTCATACATATACATGTGTATGTGAATAATGGATAAAAGAAACCCCTCTTTTCTACTTAATGAAAATCATGCATCATAAAGCATTCTAATTTTCTTAAGTAACATTTCCTAGCATTCATCATAAAGTGTGCTAAATATTTCCATTTGTATGTATAGATATACTTAGGATGCATTCATATGCATGTTACACATGTTACGAAAAAAATGAATTGATGTGTGTTTTATGATATTAATTCACTTTACTTAATCTTAAAATGTCTTTCTTTTTGAATACATTTGTTTAGAAAATCTAAACTTAAGATTAATTAAAACACATAATAAAACATTCACTAAATCAAAATCAAATATGAATCCACTTTAGAAATTGCTTAAGATATGGAAGGAAATAAAAGTTCTATTTTCTTTTCTCCTCTCTTTACAACTTAGTAATTAATTGTACGTTCATTCAAACTTAAATAAATCACCAAATAAAAACAACCCAAATCAACTAAACACTTAAATGAAACCACCCATCTAAGTTAAACATCTTCACACTTAGAAAATCTAAGCCTTAAAGCCCTAGCTAAGCATACCACATAAACCTTTTAAAGTACACACATTAGGTTAAGTCACCACTTCTAGCTTTAGGTTAAGGTGCATAGCTTGATGTTTGCTTTTATTTTGTGATGTATTATTTCTATGGATGTTATGGTGAATATGTGTACAATGAATGGTAGGATGATTTAGTCTAATCATTATCTTCTGTAAGGGATTGTGCTTAAAGGGCACTATAATAAAATATATATATCTGCTTTTGTTGTGCAGGTGCTTATACCCCTAAGCATAATCCAATAGGCTAGGTGGACTTGGTCACCCATGTGTGGGGAGCTAAGTCCAATATACATGCTTAAGATTTGTATGGATTTATTTAGCTAATCTTTGTTTTACAGGTGTTAGTTAGATTTAGATTTTACCTTTTCATGTATTTTTTAATAAGGATTTTGAAATGAACGTTATGGGGGGATTAGGATGAGCATTGGTCATAAGTTTACATCTTATGTACTATGTGAAGCCTTTGGAGCAACCACCTTGCAACAAACCAAGAGAAGAAAGAAGAAAGAAGAAAGAAGAAATAAAGAAATGAAGAAATGAAGACCCCCATAACATGAATTTCCTTACTTGATTGTAAAGTAATTCATTTGTAATCCGAGTTGTATAAGGGTAGAGCTTGGCTACTCAATTTATTTTTGGGTTTGTGTGGTGGTGCTTGACCACAAATGGCCTTTCATTCTTTTGTGTTAGCTTTGTAAATTGTTTGATGTTTTGTTTAGCTTGTGCATTAAGATGACATATTTTCCTTGTTTCTTCCTTGCTTTGATGTATGGTTAGGCTCTTAGGAAAAAAAAAACAAATCTTCTACCAAATTAATTAACTCAAAATTAAAAATAAATAACTTATAACCTCATTTAAAGCCTTAGTTAAAATCAAGATAAAAGAATTAGTAAACCCTTAGCTGGATGAGTATTTCTTTTCTAACATCATGCATAAAAGCATATTATTTCACTCTTGATTGGAGGGCTTCCACCTTTGACAGAGAACTTGGCTTGACCTTTGAGAGTCATGGTGGAAACACATCTCCTCCTTCTCACTGATTTTGGCCCATAATCTTATTTCTCATGCATTAGCCATATGAATAAGCCTGAGTCAAATGATTGTCCAAAAATGAAAGTAAAATGTAATATATTTTGTATTAGATCTAAGTCATTTTTCATGCTCTTACATGATCTAGTTTCTTAAGGAGTGAGTTTAAGGACTTAGTATCTTTCTAAAATAAACAATAGCCTAGCTATCTTGCATAAAGCATAAGAGTTGGCTACATTAATTTAAAACCATAGGAGGAGTTAGTTGGTAACCCTGGTGGTTATAAGTCCTAGCAGTCGGACAGTTTATCCTCTCTTGTGGAGGCAAACCAAATACCCATTTTCGCCTTAGATTTAGGACGTGCTTTTGGCCCTTGCCAAAGCTCCCTAGATTTAGGTTCTTAGGTTGCTTCTCCCTTCTATGGGCCATAAGTATAAATCCTCACCTCTTAGGCATTTCCATATCCTTGTATTATGGAATTATAAGCCCAAAACTTCTAATAAAAATTCAACTCAAATAAATAATTCAATTTTAAAAATAGTAAACCCAATCATAGGATAGTTTGGGATGTTTACTTCCTCCTAATATCCTAAACATCCCTACTCATCTTCATTTGGCTGATAAGAACTCCCTCCTTGATCGATCCCACTTGATTTGCTAAAATAAACTAATTGATTGATAGTCCTACCTTTTGAAATCTTTGGAGACAATGACATTTACCTTAATCAGAGTATTCCTAAGAATCTCCTTCCTTAGATGTAATTAACTATGGGGCTTGCCTTTATAGGGAACAAAAGAACCCTTTAAAATAAACCCTACTTTACTTTTCTATGTAAAGTAGGGAAAGAATCTCTGGTACATATGCATACCCATTGTCCTTAGGAGTCCTTATTGAGGTGATTTTTAGGTTCATTGTAAGGTGGTGATTTCTATCTTTGAGATAGTACACCTCTCCTTGATGTCATACTTGATCACCATCAATAAGAACATCTGCGGATCTATGTGGTGTCCAAAATGCATAAAAGAGTATATTTTTATCTTCATTTTATTCTGCATAGATTGAAGATGGAAGTATACATTCTTTAGAAATTGATAATATAATTGTCACTACAGATTTTTCTGGTGACTCCGCTAGGGATGGTTCCTCTCTCCATCTTTAGTAAATGATCATTGTCTCCAAGTAACGATAGTGGGTTTGTACTTTGTATGAATCAAGACTATCTACAAACTTCAAATTCAAATCCACTTCAAATTCAAACCAACTTCAAATTCAAATCAACTTCAAAATCAAATCAATTCCAAATCAAACCTTAAATCAATTCCAGCCTAATTGATTTTTTTAAATAATCAAAGATCCAAATCATGAATCAATTCCAAATCAAATGATTGAAACCCATGATTGAATTTCAAATCCAAATCATTCCTAAGCCATTTTGATTTCATCTTATGGACTTAACCAAACCAAATTCAAATCACTTCAAACTCAAAAGATTTTCTCATAACCCATTTATATTCTCATTAATATTCAAAAATATAAATAAAATATAAATTCAAATAACCAAAACTAAATCCAAAACTCAATTCCAAATCTAAAATCTTTCTTAAGCCCTTTTGATTTCATCTTATGGACTTAGCTCAAACCAAATTCAAATCACTCCAAATTCAAAAGATTTTCTCATAACCCATTTATATTCATAAATATAAATGAAATATAAATTCAAACCACCAAAACTAAATTCAAAACTCAAGCCCAAATCTAACCTAAATCCAACTTATACCCTTTCAAGTCAAATTCTTGAACTTAACCAAATCATTCTCAAATCAATTCAAACCTTTGGATTTTCTCTCCAAACAATCAATCCTTCAATCATAAGCTCAAATATAAACATAAACTACAATGCCAAATCAAAATCAAACTAACCCATGTCAAGCCCATATTCACCCTTTTGACTTAAAATTGTCAAATGAAGAAAACCACTTGACTCCAAATCACTTGCAATTGGATTTATATTTCAATCATAAGTCCACATGTGAGTTCAACCAAACTTGAATCACGCTTGATCAAGCCAATAGACCCACTTAGGCTCACTTGACCTAAAGTGATCTAAAGGATCCTTTTGAGCCAAATTCTAATCCTACCCAAATTGGATTGAACTAAGCCCATCTAAACCTCACATTGTGAACAACAATCATCCTAGGATGATCAATCACTAAAATTGGGTCAAACCAACTCAAACCTAGCCTTTGACCAAGTCAACACTTAGCCAAATGAAACCCAAATTAGCCAAAATCCACTAGATGTCAAATTGATTGAAACCATTGATCTAAACTAATTCATAATCAATGATTGAACTTGACCAAGTCATCATTTGAGCCAAACCTAGCCCAATTGGCCACTTGACCTAAGTTGACCCGAGTTGACCTAAAAGTCAAAATGGGTCAAATCTTGATCTAAGCAAGATTGATTGCAACCAATGAGTCAAATTCATTCTAAATCACTCATTGAACTTGACCAAAGCTTTAATTGGCTAACTTGACCCAACCTAGCCCAATTGACCATGAACCTAACTTGACCTAAAAGGTCAAATCAACTTAAAATCAAACCAAACCAAAATTAATTGAAATCAAGGCTTGCAATACATTTCAAATGATCAACCAAGCCTAAACTAATCCATGACCTAACCCAATTGGGTCAAATGGGTCAAATTGGTCAACTTCACCATTTGACCTAAGTGAACTCAAATGAACCAAAACCAAATAAATCAAATTGAACCAAACCAATGACACCCATAGGCTCCAAATGATCATTTGAACTTGAACTAACCTATGGTTTGACCCAATTTGACCAATTGGTCAACCTAACTCAAATTGACCTAATTTGATCTAAATATGTCAAATTGAATCAATTCAAACCAAATGAACTCCAAATCAATTGAAATTTGGTCCAACTTATTTTTGAAATATTCAAAAATCTAAATCAAAATTAAGGCCAAATGACCATTTTACTCTTTGGTCAAAGGGTAACCTATGGCCAAATTCACTTGGAATTTGCCAATTCCTTCTTATGGCCACTTGGCATCTTCTAAGTGGTCTACTTGGACACAAAGGGAGGTGGTGTACATGACCCAACCCATGCCTGAATCGACCCCTCCAATGTGAATTCTCCACTTGGATCACTCCATACATTCACCTAACACATGTGCACTTCCTCTCCTCCACACCTCTACCAAAAATGAAGCACATGGAGTCCCTAACAGCCTAAACAACCCAATCAATCCAAGCAATTGAAGGAAAATGGCAAGATGGCTCTCGACCATCAAATCCAAGGAGGGAGATATACTCCCCTCATTCCAACTCAAACCACACACTCTGAATTCGGTTGAGCCCAAGGAACTAAAACCAAGCTTCTCCAAGCCTTGCAAAGCATTTCCAAGCTCATTCCAATTTCTCCTTCTCGGTTTTCTTCAAAGCCAAAATAGGGGATGCCTAAGGAAATTCCAACTTGCTCAATTCTATACCAAACCTAAATTCACTTTGCAAGCACCATTAAGGGAGCTTGTCGAGCTCACCCAAAGTGTTTCCCAAGTCTCTAAGCCATGGGAAGGGGGATTTTGATCAAAGCCACAAGCCATTGAAGGGGAGCTTGGTCAACCAACACATCCACTTCAAATCAAGGCATGAAACTTTCAATAGAGCTTCATCTCCACTAGACAAAGCTACCTCCTCCGTTGGAAGTGTGATAGCCTCCGGTGAGGTATGACTCAAAACTGATTCTTTATTGAAAATTGCTTGGTCTTTTGTGAAGGGAATTGTAATCCCATTAGATCTAGCCGTTGGGTGTTCTTCCCTACACCACTTAATGGTGTGGGGTGAATCGTAGCCTAATCTGAGCTTAGGTGAGCTTGGATCAAGCCATGGAGGATGGATGGCCTCCGTCTCCTGCAGTTTAGGCAGGGATGAATCACGGGCCATCCATCATGCATATTTTAGATGGACGACCCTAATTAAATCAATCAGATCCACTAATTTAAACCCTTTATAATCACATTACCAATCCTGGCCATCCGATCCTTGATTAGACAACATAGGGAAAAATGTGTTGTGCCGCCAGCTAACATGACACATGATGTGATAACTTAAATAACCAATCTCATCATGCCATGTGGAAAGTGCATGTCCATGTGGCCGACGGATTAGTTAATTAAGGTTAATTATCCATTAATTACAAAAGCCTCATAAATTCATAACTAAATGTAGAAAAATTCAAAAAATATAAATGAGGGCTCATTTTAAAGATATTTCAGAGGAGAATCCAATAAAATTATTCATAATTGATTTTAAATAGTGAATTTTCCTAAATTAGGGTTTAATTAAAACTTGAATTACCTTAATTACTCCCTAATTACTTCATTAATTAATTCCAAATTTCTCAAACATGTTTAGTGGGATGACTTCTGATTTTCCTAACTTTCTTGGGATTTATTAATGAGTTATTTAGGGTAATTAATTAATGAGCACCCTAATCACCCCTTTTATGTAATTAAGAGTAATTAAACATATGAACAATGGTTTAATCCTTTAATTGAGATAATTAAACATTGTTTAAGTAAGGAGGAGGTTTATGAAATGGGTTTGGGTTATTTTCTCTAAGTTATTCCCTAAACCCCCTTTCTTCATTAATCTAAACATAATTGAGGATTAATCCACAAATGATTTACTTAATTAGTCTAATCAAACTCTCAAAATCAATCTGAACTTAATCATCTTAATCTTGGGAAAATTCTTAGGTGTTCAATAACCTAAGAGGCTTCAAAGGAAATTATAATTCAACTCACATATGTGGGAAGGTTATGAAAGTACTTAATGAAAACCCTTTAGCTTAATTAATCAATAATTGTGAGCCAATTGCATTAGGCCTATTTCTTTCTTAAGGTGCATTACCGATTTAAATTCCATGTGGTTGCATAGCATATGTTGGCACATAATTACTTGTTTAATTATGTTAAAGTGGTATGGTTGGTAATAATGGACTTAATTTATACCTTAACACAAATAAAACATAAAATTAATCTAATTATTCTAAAATTAAACTAAATTGATTCACACATGAGGGAAATGGGTTAGAACCAACAAACCCTTTCTCACAAATCATTTTCAAAATCAAATTCAAAAATAAAAATCTCTTTAAATAATTTTGATTCATTTTGAATAATCTTATCTTATAAGATTATCCTTAGGAATTAATTGGGGAGAATGAAGTCATATGCTTACATCACTTTATTTCTTTCCAAGCATGCTAAATATTGTATGCCATATGAAATCATGGATTCATACCTTTTGAAAAATCAATTAAATAAAAAGATTTCCTTTTATGTCAAATTGCATGTTTTGGCTAAAGTTAAGAATATGAGTGGCTACTATCACTATTAAATAAAAAATTATTTTTAAAACCTATAAATCAAAGATTATAAATGAAGGCGTGCTACTTATAACCACTTATAAGCTTGAATGTTATTATTGCATAAAATGTGTATTATGCGATTTTTTTCTCTCCTCTTAACATAGATTTGAATAGGATTTGCAAAGTGTGTAGTTCATTTGAAAAGAACATAGCACTGGCTTAAATATACTCCTATTCACTTTTATGTTATGACTTAAAAAGATCTTCACATTTACACATGTAAATCACATAACCAAATCAAACATAAAAATCTTTTGCATAAGTCTTCTTTCATTTATTTCTTTTTGTACATGCACATGTATTTAAGAAAAGTGATATATTAGTCTGGACATCTCGGTGTTGAGAGGCTTTAAATAGCCCCAATTAGGTCTTGTACTTTACACCCTTAGTATAGAAAGCAATGATGTCATACTCACTTATATCTTTTATACATGTGAATGTGCATTTGATTAATGGATAAAAGAGTCCCTCTTTTCTACTTAATAAAAACATGCATTCATGGAATATCCAAATTTTCTTAAACAACATCTCTTTGCATCCATCACTAAGGTGTGCTAAGATTTGCATTGCATGTGTAGTTATGCTTAGGATCATTCATATGCATGATATACATGTTGGAAAGAAATAAATGGTTGTGTTATGTGATACTAATTCACTTTAATTAATCCTAAGATGCTTTTCTTATTTTTAATAGGGGTATTTAGAATAAATCTAAACTTAGGGTTAATTAAAACAAATAATAAAATATTTACTAAAGAAAAATTATTATTGAATCTACCTTAAAAATTATGTAAGGTAGGGATGAAAGAGAAGTTCTCTTCTCTTTTCTTATCTTTATAATATTTAGTAACTAAATGTAGGTTCATTCAAACCAAATCAAATCATCAAATAAAATTGACAAATCAACTAAATAACTTAAAATGAAACCACCCTCTAAGTTGAAGCCTTCACACTTAGAAAATTCTAACCTTAAAGCCTAGCTAAGACATGCCACACAAGTCTTAAATGGTACACACATTAGGCTAAGTCACCATTTCTAGCTCTATGTTAAGGCGGTGTATGGTTTGATGCTTGATTTTTCTTTGTGGTGTAACATTTTTTAGACTGGATGTTAGGGTGTATGTGAGTAGACTGGATAGTGGGGCGATCTTAGCCTAATCATGTCTTCTATAGGGGATTATGCTTAAGGGCACTACAATAAAAATATAAATGCTCTTGTTGTGCAGGTTTCTTATACCCCTAAGCATAATCCAAACTAGAACAAGTGGACTTGGTTACCCATGTGTGGGATGCTAAGTTCAAATTATTCATATACATGCTTGGGTTGTGTGGTGTGTTTAGCTAATCTTTATTTTGTAGGTTTAGTTAGATTTACTTTTTCCATTTTCATGTAAATTTTGCAATTAAGATTTGGAATGAATGTTATGGGGGATTAGGATGAACATTGGTCATAAGATCAAGTCTTATGCACCATGTGAAGTCTTGGAGCAAACTATGTCCCAACTAAGCCAAAAGAAGGAAAGAAATGAAGAAAGTAAAGAAATGAAGAAATGAAGAGAGAAGAATGAAGAATGAAGACCCCCATAATATAAATTCCTTCTAAATTATAGTTATTCATTTATAATATGGGGCAAGGTAGAGCTACCATTTCTCCTTTTGGGTGGTGGGCTACCACATGCCTCTTATTCTTTTACGCTAGCTTTATAAAATTATTTTTGCTTGTTTAGCTTGTGCAAATAGGAGGGCATGATTTTCCTAGTTTCTTCATTGATTAATGAATGGCCTGGATGCAATTAGGCTCCTATAGAAAATAAATTTTCTATCCAATTAATGAACTCAAAATTAAAAATTAATAACTCGTAACCTCACCTAAAGCCTAGGACATAAATCAAGATAATAAAATATTTAGCAACCCCTTAGCTGGATATTGTATGTCTCACATCATGCATAAAAAGTATCTTGCTTCACTCTTGCTAACAGAGGGATTCCACCTTTGCCAGAGAAAATGGCTTGGCCTTTGAGAGTCATGGTGGAAACACACATCCTTCTTTCTGATTTGGGCCTATAACCAATTTCTCATGCATTAGGCATATGAAATCCCATAGCCTGTGTCAAATAAATTGTCCAAAAATCAAAATAAAACATAACAAAATTTTCATTAGATTTAAGTTATTGTTCATGCCCTACATGATCTAGTCTCTTATGAAGTGTGTTTAAGGACTTTATCTCCTTTGTAAATAAACAACAGACTAGCTATCTTGCAAAGCATAAGATTTGCCTACATTTATTTAAAATCATAGGAAGACTTAGTTGGCGGCCACCCCCAAGCAGTTGTAAGTCCAGTAGTCAGGTGGTTTATTCTCTCTTGTGGAGGTAAACCCTATACCCATTTTTGCCTTTGATTTAGGTCATGCTTCAGCCCTCACCAAAGCTTCCTAGATTTAGGATCTGAGGTTGTTGTTTCTCTTTACTACTACAAGCATAAATCCTCACCTCTTAGGCATTTCCATGATCTTGTATTATGGAATTGTTCTAAATATATTCAAAAATTCAAACATATAAATCAAATCACCTCAATTTTAAAATTGTAAAGCCTAACCACAGGATAGTTTGGGATGCTCACAAGGCTTCCTAGTATCATGAGCATCCCCTACTCATCTTCCTTTGGTTCTAATAATAACTCCCTCCTTTTGATCAATCCGACATGATTTTTCAACAAAAAAACTAATTTATTGATAGTCTTATCTTTGAAATATTTGGAGACAATGATCATTTACCTTAATCGAGAGTATTCTTAAGGAATCTCATTTTTTAAGATGTAATTAACTATGGGGGCTTACTTGCATATAGAACTTAATGAACCTGGTTTAAAATAAACCCTACTTTACTTTTCCATCTAAAATAGGGGAAGAATCTCTGGTACAGTTGAAGACCCATTATCTTCAGGAGTCCTTATTAGGTGATTAGGTCCATTATAGCATGGTGACTTCTATCTCTCTAGATAGTACATCATTCCTCAATGTCGCACCCGATCACCCTAATAAGTACAACTGCAAATCTGTGTGGTGTCTAACTAGCATATTTTGTTTTCATTACTCAAGAAGATAAAAATAAAATACCACACTCACTGGAACCAATGACTTGTTTTCCCTTATCTTGAGGTGCTACCCTAAGAGGCAGAATTTTCCATTGCAGTTGACTTTAGTGACTTCTTGAGATTATGAACTTGTGGAAAGTTCTACCTTCTCATCACTTATACCTATAGCTTCTCCTATGGGATCCTCAAAGTCAGTTTAACTCCAATACAATCTCAAGAGGTGAACTCGATTGATTCAAAAAAGGAAAGTCTGATTCTGAATCAGAAGAGAGTGGATCGGAATGACTAGAGCTATCATTATTATTTTTTAGACTTGGAGAGTTTTCAAGAGGAATAAAATCTAGAGTATAAGAAGTGGACAAGATGTAAGTGATAGCTTTCTTCAATGATTTAATTTTAGGTGGAGGTACATAATAGAAATCTAAAAAGTAATATTAATGGATGCCATTATCCACCGATTCAACTCTAGGTAAGAGGAGCTAGAGGAAGAAGTACTGCACTTATGGATGGATTCGGACTCAAACAACGCATTCTAAACTATCCCGCAAGTAAGGTGGACTACTATATCTTGTCACCTTCTTCAAGTTGTCTTTGGCAACTTGCAAATCTTCCTTGATGTTGGAGGTTGAGCTGCCTCAGGCACCTATAAAGATTATTTCTTAATCTTAGAAACTATTTTTTTAGAGTTTCGGTATAAGGAAATATCCCAACCTTCTTTTATCTTAAGAGGATCAAAAGTATCCCCTAGAGTTACTCTAATAGAACTGGATATTGTTCTAATAAATATTCCTTGGGGATAACTACGATGCCTGACTTGTAGCTATGCTCAAGCCAATCCTTAAAAGTAATACAATCCTCTAATACATGACTAATCATGTGGTCATAGGGGCAATAGTTAGGATCATTACTCTTGACCACTTCCTCTGGCCTCTTGGGCTTTGGTAATTGAAAGTCAATTTTATTTAAGAGATTCTTAAAGATTTTCCTAACTACCTCCCTCTTGAATGAATATGGCTTATTCAATCTATCATAATGAGTAGGTGGGTGATAGCAACTCATGGATAAGAATATCATTACCTGGGTATCGAGGAATGGTTGGCCATTATGGCCGATATGATGAGGTAGTAGAGGAGGTGGAAAAGGAGGTCGCGGGGTCTCTCATACTCACTGGTCGGTTTCTTCCCTTTATCCACTGACACAACTATCCCTGGCTTCTACTCGAACACCTTCTGTGGCTTGAGCCAAGATGATTGGTCAGGAAAGGGAAATTATTTGGCTTCCACTTGTAGGCTAGCCACCTTGTTGATTAGTCACTCAAATATTTGGATGGTAAAGCCCTTAAGCATGAAGGTGGCCGAGCCATGAATATTCTTGAAAAGAATCTCAATGGCATGTTGTTCGGATAGCTGCAGCTCTCATTTCATGCTCAAGTTGCCCCACTTAAGAATATAATCAATAAGGGACTCATTGGGCACTTGCTTCGCTACAACGAGATCGCTTACAGTTACTCTTTGTTGAGCTCTAGCAAACATCTTGATGAAGATGTGCTCCAACTCAGCAAAAGTCCTAATCAAACTGTTGGGCAGTTTGACATACCAATCAAATGCAACCGCTAGGTCGCTAATAAAGAGTCCAACAAGAGACGCCACCGTTGGAACAAATTTCTAAAATGTGCAATATGTTGACGGTTTCAACGCCATCAAAGATCTTGAAGGAAGGTCGCATAAAACCCTGGGTATTGAACTCCTGGTATGGTATACCCTTTGGAATGGATGAGCTCCCCCTAGCTTGCACCATTGCTTCCCTCACTTATTGCTCTACCATATGCTTAATATTATTTTCATGCATGGAGGTACCATATGTAATCTTCCTATGCAAGCTACCAGCATCATCCTCTACGAAAGTGCACTTAGGATGATCTAAAGTATGCACAAACTCTGGTCAATCCGCTGCCATGGGAGAAGGTTGTGAAACTAGGGATAAGGTCTGCAACGCTAAAACCACTACCATAAACTCCTCTACTTTCTTCTCCATCTTGTCATTATTATCATACTCACTGGTGGAGGAGGTGTGCCGAGTGAAAAGTGTCACATTCCTTGAGCACATCACCTTTCTGGCTAAGTTGATCCTGTTGATCCCGTTGTAAGGATCCCTGTGTATCAACCATGTGGACCTCAATTGTGTCATCCAACATGTCATCATCATCATCATCAGGATTGAAGCTAACTCTATCCTCCTCCTGATCTAAATGGTCATTCTCGAGAATTCACCTTTTCTCGAAAGTTGTCCACTAATATGTCACTATCAATTGGTCTACTATGCTTGGACTGGTATGAATATCCGCTGACTGCTAGCCATATGATTGTGCTCCTCTACCTCTATTCAATGGACACTGCCTACTATCAAGACTTCCTCACTGGGAGGATCAACTATCATGGGGATAATAATATGTCCATCCCACTCCCTCTCTCCCGTGATGTGATGTGATACAACCAAAGGTGCAGAGAGTCGAGTAGGGGAGCATGATCTCACCTCAACAGGTGGAGTGGATGGAGTGGGATCCCGTGTCACCAAGTGGGGATGGTTTCTTGTATGGGGCTTCAGCTTGGAGTGGTAGATGGTAAGTTGGAATGATGAGCAGTGTAATGGCAACACTGATTGCCTCTCAACTGGAGATCTCCTCCTACATCATATTGTGCCAATAAGAATAATATTATCTAAATGATCGGCCCTGATAGGGCAATGATTAGGGAAATATATCGTGAGGAGGTCGCCACTACCATACCTTTGTACATTGCCCAGGTATACTGAGCCTCCATGGCTCTCTCTCTCTCCCTCTCTCTATGGATCTGATCCCTAATGCTCCTAGGGAGCATAGATCTCAAATCGAACAAGGTACGACTGCATCTAAGCTCCGACCTAGTGTAAATAGTCCCATGGGCCTCCTATGCCCCTAACATGCTAAGGTGGAGGTGATGCAATTACACTCTGATAGTCTTCCACTCCATCTAAGGCCAAGATGGAGTGAAACCTACTACCACTCAAAGTGGAGAGGTCCCTCGACGAGAACCCTGCTCAGCAACATACGAAGCAACATTGAGCTCTTTGGCTACCCGCTCATGATCCCGCTTAATCTTTTGATTTTTACATTAGGTAAGTGTGAGCAAAGTAAAGTGAGAGCTGGAACCTACCTCGAAGGTAGGGGAGACTATCTCGGAGGCCAAGATAGCTTTCCCCTTCAAGGTGGCCAAAGAGGAGGTAGTAGCTCTCACTAGAGCTATAATAGGGGCAGTTGACTGAACCCATGTGGAAGCAGCTGATACTGACACTAACACTAAATGGGGGGCATGGGAACCACTGTGGCCTTTTTTTTCAATGAGGGGAACTAAGAATCAGATGACATGTCAAAGCGGATAAGTGGCATCTATCCCACCACCTCCTCCCTGCAAACAATTGTGAGGACTATGCCCTAACATGTAATCTGAACCCTCAAAGCCACCAAAGTAGTAGACATATGGTGTGGTGAGATTGATCCAAGGCCAAATCCACACTAGAGGGGAAGGAGAAAATGAACTTGTTGGGAACCATGATCATTGCACTGACTGAAGGCTGGAAAGACTGACTATACTAAAATCACTACATTCATTTGAAATGCATTTGAGTCAGACCCTTCTTCAATCATTGACTTCTAAATTTGATTTGGAATTTGAACCCATACTTAACAAATTTAGATATGCTAAGTGGGGTTCATTGAATTTTTGGAGAGATTTTGACAATTAGAGGAGAGACTTTACCATATGATTTTGATTTAGAACCCATACTCAACAAATTTAAGTAGGTTGAGCAGGGTTCAAATTTTTGGAGAAACTTTGGAGACATATATGTGTTGTATGTCTTATTTTGAAATTTTGATTTAGAAAACCTTTACTTAGAAAATAAAAAAAAGGGTTTTCAATTGGTTGTTTGAAAATTTTGTGGAGACATCTTTGTTTATAATGATTGGTTATATGTGTGATATATGTTGATTTGATTTGAAAGTGGGGCTTCTTACTTAATAAATTTGGTATGTTAAGTAGAGGCCAAATTTGTTATGATTTGAAAATTAGGCTCTTACTTAACAAATTTGGAACATTAAGTAAGAGTTAAGTGTGTTGAATGTGTGTTGATTTATTTTAAAAATGAAGCTCTTACTTAACAAATTTGGTATGTTAAGTAGGAGTCAAGTGTATTTATGATTTGAAAATGGGACTCTTACTTAAAAAGTTGGGTATGTTAAGTAGGAGTCAAGTGTGTTGATGATTTGAAGATGAGACTCTTACTTAACAAATTTGGTATTTTAAGTAGGAGTCAAGTGTGTTGATGATTTGAAAATGAGACTATTACTTAACAAATTTGGTATGTTAAGTAGGAGTCAAGTGTATTCATGATTTGAAAATGAGACTATCACTTAACAAATTTGGTATGTTAAGTAGGAGTCAAGAGTATTTATGAATTATGAAAATGAGACTCTTAGTTAACAAATTTGGTATGTTAAGTAAGAGTCAAGTGTATTTATTATTTTTTTTTGAAAGAGAGAAATCTATTTAACAAATTTGGGTATGCTAAATAGAGTTCAATTTGTTTTTGTGATTTTTGGAAATGGGACTCTCATTTGACAAATTTGGGTATGTCAAATGGAGTCCAAATGTGTTTTGATGTTCAAGATTTTGCAAAAGAGATATTCTATTTAACAAATGTAAGTGTGTTAAATAGCATTCAGTTTGCTTTGATTTCCCAAAAAAAAAAGGGAACTCTTATTTGACAAATTTGGGTATGTCAAATGGAGTTCAACTATGTCCTAATTTTGTGTGTGTGATTTCTTGTTTTTGAATAGAGGAAACTCAACTTTAGCACATATGAAATATGCTAAGTGGAGTTTCAATTTTGTTATGATCTTATTTGAAAATAGAATCTTCATTCAACAAATTTGGGTATGTTGAATGAAGATGGACATTTTCAAAGTTTTGAAAAGGGATTTTAAAAGTTTTTGATTTTGATTTTGAAAATAACCTCCATGTAGTAAGTATAAGAATTGCTAAATGAGGTTTGGTTATATAAGTCTTGTACTTTTGAAAACTTCTTATGAATTTTATGCAAATCTTTTATTATGTGAATTTTTTTAATAAGTGCTTTTGAAAGAGTGTTGTTTTGCAAAAGGGTTTACTTTATTGAATATAAGATGAACCTTGCCTCACCAAGCTAGTGGTAAAGAAGTTTTAAATTTTTTCCATCTTCTTTCATTAGTTAATTTTATCTTGCACCTATTGGGGGGTCCCAATAGGGGCTCCAAGACCTATAAGGAGTGAGGTCCTAAAACCTAAAAGATGTTGGCTAGATTTGCTTAAGAATGAAATAAGCTAAGTGCCAATGAAATGAAAGATAGTCTTGGACTCATGTAAAACATAAGTCCACTATGGATGCTTGGAGACAACATTTGTCTACTAGAGATGGAGAGAGAAATTATCCCTAACAGAGTTGCCAAAAAAATATATGTTGTTTATTTTTGGTATGTGTATGAGGGACACCAAGCATATCTGAGGGTGTACTTATTCAAGTGATCAGGTATGACATTGGGGTATAATGTACTATCTCAAAAGATAGAGGCATCACCCTTCAGTAGACCTAATCACCTAATAAGGACTCTTAAGGCATGATGAGCCTTCAAATATACTAGAGATTTTTCCCCTACTTTATAAAGGTGAATAAAGTAGGGTTTATATCAATCGGGTTCAAAAGTTCCCTATGGGGTAAGCCCCCATAGTTAATTACATCTTAGAAAGGTAAATTCCTTAGAATACTCGATTAAAGTAGACAAATGTTGTCTCCAAAGATTTCAGATAAGATCACAAATTGGTTATGTTGGAAAATCAATCGGGATAGATAAAAAAGGAGAGACTTATTATCAAAGCCAACAAAGATAAGTAAGGAATGCTCAGGATACTATGAAACATAGTGAGCATTGCAACATATCCTATGGTTGGGATTTATATGTTTAAAATTGAGAATAATTATTTATTTGAGTTGAATTTTTATTAGATTGCTAAGGCTTATAATCCAATAATACAAGGTTGTGGAAATGCCTAAGAGGTGAGAATTTATTCTTATAGCCCAAGGGAAATAGTGACCTCATATCCTAAATCTAGGGAGCTTTAGCGAGGGCTAAAGCATGACCTAAATCTAAGCAAAAATGGGTATATGGTTTACCTCCAAGTGAGAGTAACCCACCCAACTATTGGACTTATAACTACCTGGAGTGGCAGCCAGCTAACTCCTCCTATGCTTTGAATTCATGTGGTCAAGTTATATGATTTTACAAGATAGTTGTGTTGTTATTATTTAGAAAGAAACTAAAGTCCTTAAACCCAATCTCTAAGAGACTAGAGCATGAGTGGTATGACAATGACTTAGTCTAATCTAAATCTTTTCAATTTTTTTATTTTAGACTCTTCATTTTGATAAAGATCATAGGGTTTTTATATGTCTAAATGCATGATGAAATAAAGTTATTGGCTAAATATGAGAGAAAGAGGTGTTTTCCACCAAAAAGGAGACCCTCAAAGGTCAAGTCTTCCCCTATCATGCAAGGATGGAAATCCTCTCTAAAGAGTGAAGTAATATGAATGCATGATATTAAACATACAACATTCAGCTAAGGTGTTGCTAAATCTTTTAATTATATTGATTTAATGTCTAAGCTTTATGTGAGGTTATGAGTTATTTAGAAAATTTAGTTATGAGTTGTACTTGGGGTAGAAAAATTAATTTTTCTCTAAGAGACTAATCGGATCCATGCAACACATTAAATCATCATTCATAAAGATACTAGAAAAATGCATGTTATTTCTATTGTGCAATTTAAACATAACAACAAGCATTTTATAAATCCAATGCAAAAGAATAAAAGGTTGATGCGGTTGGGTACCACTGTACAACCTGAGAAAGAGAAATGGGTATGAGCTCTACCCTTATACAACCTAGTATATGAAAGAAAAATTACAATTTATAGATGAATAAATGCTATGGGGGTCTTCATTCTTCATATCTCCTTCATTTCCTCATTTGGTTTGCTTCTTTTTATTTAGTAGGCTTCAAAGCATCACATGGCACCCCAGGATCAAACCTTCTAGCCAATGTTCATCCTTAATCCCCATATCACTAATCTTAATTCCTAATGCAAAATTACATCAAAAATAGGAAAAGTAAATCTTACTACACCTGTAAAATAAATGTTAGCTAAACACACTATACAACCCAAGTAGTTATATGGATAATTTGGACTTAGCACCCTACACCTGCAACACCTATCCTAATTGATTATGCTTAAGCAACCTACAAAAGAGAGTATTTATCTTCATTTTAAGCACCCCTTAAGCACAATCTTTTGAATAAAATATGATTAGACTAATCACGGCCTAACATCCGGTATACGAAGCATACACCCTAACATCTAGTCTAAAATAATACATCATAAAATAAGACATTCATCACACCATGCACTACCCTAACATAAAGCTAGGTGACTTAATTCTAAAGTGTGGTATTAAGGCTTGTGTATGCCTTAACTAAGCTTTGTTAGAATTTTCTAAGTATGCAAGGGTATTTAATCATAAGAAGTTGATTTTACTTTAAATGATTAAGTTAATTTTGTAATTTTTTTAATTTAATGTTTTCTTTTGCTCCACTTGACTTGCTCTTAACAACTAAGTGTTATAAAGAGAAGAAAAGTGAGGATTACTCTCTTTTATCCCTACCTTAAGTCATTAAAGCATTAAATGAATTATCTTTAGAATGACTTATTACATATTTTAATTAATCCTAGGTTTAGGTTTTCTTTAAATAATCTGAATAAGAAAGGCATCTTAAGATTAATTGGAATTAATTACATCATATATAACACATGTTTATTCATTTCTTTCCATCATATGTAGCATGCATATGACTAAGTCCTAAATATATCTATACATGCAATATGTGTTGGCACACTTAAATGATGAATATGAACATGTACATTTAAAGTTTATATTTTACCTTTGATTGAATTATTTTATCATATTAATTTAAAGCTTTATCTAGATTCTTATGCAAAAATACACATGAATGAAGTTAAGCTGTATGTGTCATTGTAACTGTGGAAGAGGTAATCAAACAACCTCCAGGGCTAAAACTATATTCCCAGGACGTCTAGAATAAATACCATTTGCATTCAAACACATGGAAGTTTGCATAAATGAATGTAAGAAAGAGAGATTTTGGTCACATGATTAATTAATTCTTTCACTTAAATAATTGCAAATGCATGTTTTTTGGTACAAGAAAGAGGGTTTTTGACTCCATAATTAAGTACACACACATGTTTGAGAGACATAAGCTAGTACATTCTATTGTTAACCAGGGAAGTGAGGTAATCAAATGACCTCCTTGGGGCTACTTAAAGTCTCGTATTCCCAAGATGTCCAGACTAGCTATTTGCTTTTCTTAGATACATATGAATGTATACATAACTAAAGGAGAGAAAACCATGCAAAAGTTGTACTTTTATTTGATTGGAAAGGTTTATACACATGAAGTAAAGTCTTATTTAAATTCTAATATTAAATATGAAGAATGAAATCAAATGGAGTATGTCATTGTTAAACCGTGGGAGGTGAGGTAATCAAACGACCTCCTTGGGGCTAGCTAAAGCCTCGTATTCCTGGGATGTCCAAACTAAATATCCATTAACATTCTTACTTACATAAATTAATATATGAATGAAAGAGAAGAACACTTCATGCACTTAAGCTATAATCATTTGCATTTCCTATGTATGTATATTTAGCATTCATAGCATATGTAATAATTATTTATAAGATTTGGATTTAATAATGATAGTACCCATGCATATATTAACTTGAATCAGCACATGGAGGCTTGACATAAAGGAAATCATATATTTTTAATTAATTTTTGAAGAAATGAATGCATGAATCAAGTGACATACATCATTTTAATATGATTGGAAAGAAATAAAGAGACACAAGCATGTAATTTTATTCAACCCAACTAATTCTACATTCATATTAAATAAGCTTATTTAAAATAAACCAAAGTTTCTTAATGTCACTTTTGATTTTAAGTTTAACTTGATTTAATAGATGTGAAAAGATTTAATAATCCTAATCCCATTTCCTATATGTATGAGTTAATTTGATTTAATAAGAAGCAACTAAATTGATTTTATGGATTGATTAAGTTAAGCATGGAATAAATCAATTAATTAAACCCTTACCTATGTTACCTTAAGGTAATTGATTTAATGATTATGATCTAATGTAATATGCAAATAAATTGAAAAGTAAATAGCAATGCTCCTATAAAATAAAAAGGGCCTAATGCAATTAGCTCATAATCATTTATTAATTAAGCTTAAAGAACTATTTTAATTACTTTCATGATTTTCTCACACATGTGAGGTAATCATAATTTCATTAAACTTCTTTAGGTTCTTGAACACCTAAAGCTCTTCCCAAGATTAAATTAAGAAATCAAATTTTCAATTAGGTTTTAAATTTAATTAAATGTTTAGTCCATTAATTTATTTAATTAATTATCTAAGTTAATTGATTATCTTTTGAAATGAGATGGGCTTAAGGAAAATTGTAGGGAAAGAGGTCCCAACCTAATTCCATAATCCACCCACTCATAAGCATAATTTAATGTGGTTTGAATTTTAACTTAGCTAAGTCATTAATTAATTAATTAATCATTAATTAGCATTTTGGTTGAAAAGTGAAGGAAACTTAGGGAAAAGATTAGGAGGGAGGCCCCAATCCAATTCCCTAAGCCCCCTTACTATTCGATAGTGATTACAGAGTAATAAATCCAAGTAATAAATCCAAAGAAAATTAGAGGAGACAGAGGTCATCCTCTTAAATAATATCAAGAATTTTGAGATTACTCACTTTAATGATTATAAAGTAATTAAGCTAACTAAATTTTTAATTAAATTCTAATTAAGCTCTATTACTACTCAAAACCAATTGAAAATATTTTTTATTAAATATTCCTCTAAAATACCTTTAAAATGAGCCATTATTTATATTTTTTTCATTTTTTTACAATTATGAATTATGGAATTACTTAATTCACTTAATTAATCTTGTCATGTCGCTCATTGGTGCTTTCCTTACATGGCAAAGTTGTCAAGTCACTGATGGACGTGGTATTGATCTCCACCGTCCAATCTCAAATCGGATGGCACAGATCAAACCCACGGTGTAAAGTGGAGAGAACAAATAAATCTAATGTGATCTGATGAAAGTTGTCCATAACAATCATGTAGAATAGATAGCTCATGATCCTCCTTCCTGTGAGCGAAGAACGATGAAGCCTGTCCGCCATGGATCGCTCGATCCAAGCTCACCCGAGCTCAAATTCACTCTAAACTCAACCCACACCATTGCGCGAAGGATCCACAAAGATCCAATGTCTAGGATGAGCTCATATGAAAATTTCTTTCACAAACCACCAACCAAATTTTTCTATATCTACGGTTATGAGAAATTATCTCACCGGAGCTCAAGACCGCAATGGTGGGATCAATGGAGGTAGTTTCATCTAGTGAGATGATGATGCCCTGAGAAGAAATCAAGCTAATTTCCCCTTGGTTTACTTGGTTAGTCAAGAATGGTGTTTTTAATTGATCAAACTCCTTGCTTTGGTGGGTTTGGAACTTGGGAGAAGCTTCGAGTAGCCTCGATGAGGTATGGAGATGGTGTAGGAACGAGTAATTGATCTTTGGTGGTGAATTGAGGGAGCTTGGATTGAAGAGGGCCTCCTCTATTTCAGTTTTGCATGGAAAGAGGGAATGTCAAAGGTGGGAAGCTTGGGATCACTCTAGAACTCACAAGGAAGCTCAGAATTATGTTAGAAAGCTCACACAAAGTGAATTGAAGAAAATCTTATTCGAATTAAGGGGGTATACCCATTGATTTGCTGAGTTGGATGGACGAGATGGCTTCTATTTTTTGGCCAGCCAGCCACCATAAGAGCATTGGATGGGTCTCAATCGGGTCCACGAGGTGTGATTGGGTTGGAGGAACTCATGGGAGGTGGCTTAAGGTCTGATGTGGGATATATCCTTGGCTTGATCCCTTAGGTGTTGGCAGGCTTGAGGTGGGAGTTGGCTCACCTCCCTTTAGTCCATGGCAAGTCCCACTACATGAGCTAGGAGACTTAGGGATCCCTCATTTGGAAGTTGGATGGCTACCAAAGTGAAAGGAGGGTGAACTTTGCCATATTTAGAAAAATCCCACATGGGGAAGAGGATCCATGGAGGATTTGAATTGGGCTTGGTTCCAATTAGGTTTGGGTTGATTTTGGGCTAACCTAGGTTTAGTTTGAGTCAGGTTTGGTTAGCCACCAAAGTCCCATGGTTTGGTTTTATGGGTTTTAGTTCATTTGGTCAAATGGGTTCACATGAGTTCATGTTAGGTTAGGTTGATCAATTGGTCAAATTGGGTCAAAATAAGGGTTGGGCTAGTTTCAAATGATAAATTGAAGAGTTTTAGTTCAAGTAATTTCAATTTATTTAGCTTAAGTTTAATTTTGGCTCACTTGGATTCATATAAGTCAAATGGGATAAGTTGACCAATTTGTTCAATTTGATCAATTTGACCAAATTGGGTTGGATTAGGTGTTGGTTCATGTTAAATTGATCAATTAAAAATTATTGTAAGCTTTAGTTTAAATCAATTTGGGTTTTGGCCAATATGACCTTTTAGGTCAATTTGGGCTAGGTTGGGTCAAGTTGACCAATTGGTCAAATTGGGCTCAATATGGTCAGTTCAATAATCAATTTGAATGAACTTGAGCCATTGGTTATAATCAATTTGGTTAATCATGATTTGACCCATTTTGGCCTTTTTGGGTCAACTAGTCAACAATTGGACTTAGTTTGGTTCAATTGAGGTCAAATCATGTTCAATTATTGATCATGAGTTGGTTTGAATCAATAGTTTCACTCAATTTGGTGTATGGTGGGTTTTGGCCAGTTCAGATTTCATTTGGGCTAAAGGTTAACTTAGTTAAATGATCGAGTTAACTTGGTTTGACCTGGTTTTCCTCGGCTGGGGATTTGAGGGAGCACGTGTTACTTGTGAGGGGGTGACCCTCACTACCGTCAATCAAGATGAGGTGGGCGGCCATGTGCATTGACATGCCCTCGATCAGTACCCGGAAGAGGAAGGCCATGGTTTATGCCCCATTCTAAGATAGTTTCAACACTTGCCCGTCCAACTATCCCTACCATTGCTCCAATGAGAGCTACTACATCCTCTTTCGTTACCTTGAAGGGGAAGGCTAGCTTCTGAGATAGTCTCCTCCACTTTTGAGCTATGTACTAGTTCCCACTCTGCCTTGTTCACTCATACTCAACGTCGTAATAAAATTTGAAAGATTAAGCAGGAGCATGAGAGAGCAGCCAGAGAGCTTGAGGCTGCAACACATATAGCCGAGGAGGGTTTTCCCCGAGAGGTCTCTCCACTTCCGACCAGTAACAAGTTCCACCCTCTCTTGGCATCGGATGGAGAGGAAGATTAGGAGGATTGCCTCCTCCACCATACTACGAGACACTGGATGAGAGCTTGGTGTGATGCCATCTGCCACGTCAGCCATCCCAGCGTGAAGAGTACCTTGTTTGATGACCCCAAGATTAAGTTGGTCATCTACATGGAGGCTCAATCCCTGCAGTGAGAAGAATGTTAGGAGGACGGATATTTTGTTTGTCCCCATTAGGCCATCATTGAGAGCCTGAGTGTGCTTGCTTTCACACTGCTCCCCACGTTGTCCACCATCACCCGTACAACTCCCAACATCCACCGCTCCCGCTAAGATCCAGAAGCCCCCATCTTGGGAGAGATTAGCCCCTTTGGTGATTTGGCTATGGCCAAAAGACCTTGCTTCATCTACTCCATCGACTAAGGTAAGGATGAGTTCCCCTACTTGACCTCCTACTTCAGTCTTGGTGAAGAAGGAGTTGCAACCCCGTAACATCATGGTTGCACCACCACCATCACACCATCGGGGTAACAGTAGAGGGGAAGGTGATAGTTTTATAGCTCCCATGGCGTAGATCTCCCAAGGACATCACTCCACCATGAGCGGTCATGAGCATATCTCTTCCGGTGAGCATGACTCCCAAGGCACTCCGGGTAGGTAATGTTAGATGTATTTCAGTCAGTGACCAAAGTCCCTCCACCAATCAGCCCCGAGTATTTATGCCGGCATAATTAGATAGTTCCTTGAATGATATCATAGCTGCTTACTTTATCAAGAAGAGGGAACTCTTAGGCAGTGATTGCACAGATTCTGAGGATGAGGGGTAGCATTTGATCTCGATGAGGATGACCTTCTTGAGGATTCGTCTGGAGTCCACATGATTAACACTAGGAGCTCTCTTCAGAGAGATCAACATAGTCAGGAAGATATTTTGGTTGAGGAAGATGATGCCATCCATTTAACCCAACACATATATTAATAGCTTAAATAAAAGGATAATCAGATCAACCAGATGGAGAAGAGGATGGAAGACTTGTTAGCAACCCTCCATCCACTTTAGAATCAATACTCAGTCCCATAGCATATACCGATAGAGGTAGATCATCCAGAGTTAGTGCATGTCCTTGATCAGCTAAAGAGTACTTCTTTAACAGATCAGGATAGTGGTAGCTTGCATAGGAAGGTGGTGGACATCACCTCCATGTAAGAGAAGAAGGATATCAAGTAGTTGGTGGGCAATAGGTGAATGCATTGACACAAGCCCAGGTGGCTCATCTTTCCAAAGACCACCCAGAGAATTTGATGTTGTCCAATATTCTAAGGGATTTTGTGTCTCCTTCCTTCAAAATCTTGATGGTAGTAGGAACCCCGCCACATTACACACTTCGTGGCGTTATTGTAACACCGGAGATGCCTTCTCTTTAGATTATTTTGTCACAGGTTGCATTTGATTTATCGATGCCAGCTTTGGTAAAATATTTGTTGATTTGGAGCACCTCTTCATCAAAAGGTTTGTTGGAGCTCAACAAAGGGTTATTGTAGGTGACCTCATTGTAACAAAATAAAATCCAAACAAGTCCCTCGTTGATTACATCCTCATGTGGTAAAACTTGGGTATGAAATGCGAACCATAGCTACCCGAACAGCACACCATTGAGATTCTACTCAAGAATAACCATGGCTTGATTGCTTTCATGCTTAAGGGGTTTACAATCAAAACCTTTGAGAAGTTAATCAACAAGGCGGCTAGCTTAGAAGAGGAAGCCAAACAGTTGCCTTTCCAAGACCAGTCAACCAAACCCAAACAAGATTTGAGAAGCCAAGGGTAGTCAATAGTTGATAAGGGGAAGAAACCCTAGGGTTCAGAGGCCTCGACAAGAGGTCTCTTCTACCACCACCTTCTCCACCTCCACCTCACATTTCCACCGTCACTTCATAGTATCCTCATCGATCATCATAGTATTTCTACCCACCACCAGGTTGCTATCATTTACCTACTCTTGTCTACAAATTGAATAAACTATATTCATTCAAGAGGGAGGTAGTCAGGAAGATATTTAAGAATCTCTTAAAGAAGCCTAATTTTTAATTACTAGAGCTTAGGAGGCTAGAGGAAGTGGGCAAGAGTCACGATCCAAACTATTACCCCTACCACCGCATGCTAGGACATGTCTTAAAAGATTATTTTACCTTGAAGGATTGGCTTGAGCATAGCTACAAGTCGGGTGCCATAGTCATCCCTAAAGAATATCTACTAAGATAACCCTCTAGTTCTGTTAGGGTAATCCTTGAGGATACATGTGAGATTCTTAAAATAAAGAAAGGTTGGGATATCTCCCTATCCTGAACCTTCAAGAAAATTATTTTTAAGATCAGAAAGTTACCCTTGTAGGTGCCTGAGGTAGCTCAAACCTCCAACATCAAGGAAGGTTTGCAAGTTGCCAAGAACAACTTGAAGGAGGCAGAAGCCGAACAGCAGTAGTGACAACCTCCAATTGTTGATAAAGAAGACAAACCACTATCAGTCCAAAGACTGGCCCACAGCCACTACTACTTCTTCCTCCACTAGCTCTTCTTTTGCTAGCAGAAGCATTGTATCAGTGGATAAGGGCATTAAACCCCTTACCCCTCTTACTTTATTAGATTTCTATCATGTACCTCCACCTAAAAAGAAATCAATGAAGAAATCTTTCACTTACATCTTGTCTACTTTTGATACTGTAGATTTTATTCCTCTCGAAAACTCTCCAAGTCTAAAAAATAATAATAATAACTCTAGTTTTGATAATTCCTCTCCTGATTTAGAGATGGATTTTTCATTCTTGAATCATTCGGCTTCACCCATTGAGACTGATTTGGAGTCATCCGACTCCGATGATCCCATAGGAGAAGTTGTAGGTGAACCTGATGAGCAGGTAGAAATTTCCTCTAACAAAGTCACTGAAGTCAACCTCCGCAGTGGCAAAGTTCTACCTCCTAAGGTAGCACCTCAGGATAAGGGTAAATAAGTCATTGTTCCTAGTGATCAAGAAGCCCCTCCACAGGATGCTCCACCTATGGAAATGCTTTTGGAGGACCAGCCCAAAGTTGACTATAATGTCCTCGCTCATCTATGAAAATTGCAAGCAAAACTAAGCATATATGATGCCCTTGTCTTATCCAAAGAGATGAGGGAATCATTGATTAAAGCCCTTCTTGATCTAGAAATATGCTTAGCTCAACTGACCGCTATTGGAGAAGAGGCATGTTATTTAAGAGAAGCCCATGGAGTTACATTCACTGATGAAGACCTTCTTTTGGGGACAACAGAGCAACCGCCCCTACATCATAATGGACATGGGCGATTCGTGACTCTCAGGGTGTTAGTTGATCCATTAGTGAACATTATAAAGACCCTTGCCTACTTTAGGATTAACATCTCGAACTTCAGGGAGATCGGATGATGTTGAGAGGATTCAATGAACAAGGCTAGAGAGCTTTAGGCTCTATATTACTGGCATTAGAGATAGATGACTGGATGACAAAAAGCCAAGTTCTACATAATCGATTCAGACACATCTTTCACTGCTTTGCTCGGTAAGCCTTGGATACATGGAAAAAATATGGTTTAATCTTTTTTAGATCAGTGCATCAAATTTTGAAGAGGTGGAATCGAGTATTGTGTCAACGGAGACTTGAAGTCATTCTCACTTAGAGAGGTTAAGATATATGAGGATGCTACCTACTATCTTCCTCCAATTCAAAAAGTCTATTCTCGTAAACTTGGTGAAAGTTCAAAAATAAAAGAAAAAGAAACAAAAGAAAAAGAAGAAAAAGAAAAAGAGAAAGAAGGAAAAGAAAAAGAAAAAGAAAAAGAAAATGAAAGTGCAAGTGCAAGTGAGTGAGAATCAGCATTGAGGAAGAAGTAGAGCCTGAAGTTAGATTCCTCCTAGAGTTTCTTCCTCCATATGAACACTTGGGTAGGATGACTTGACCCCCACCACGTAGAGGAAGAGGCAGATCTAGAGACAGCTCCAGAGGTGGAGGACCTCCTCCATATTGGCTGCCCAATAAGAGTTATATTTTGACTCATAGGAATACTCCTGCTATCCACATAGACTTAGAATCAGTTCAGAGGATGAGTATCACGTGGTTAGCATGTCAACCAACCCCTCTCAGTGGGTCCCTTTGGAAGTGACATTCGAGCTAGATAGCGATGAAGAGCAGGTCTCCAAGTAAAGTATGAATGTTTCTGAATCACTATTATATAGAATAGTCAGATACTAGTTGAGAACCTTAGCTCTAACCACACTTTCCTCCTAGAAATTTGAAGGTTTAGTAATTAAGGAGGCCCCCAAGTCATCCATAGATGTCAAGCTAAAGAGATTTTTGTTGGGAGCATCATGCTCAAGTCAAGAAGCCGATGTAGAACTTGAGAATGATTCATATAAAGATTTAATACAAATACCTTTTGATTGCTACTTGTCATGTGTTGTTAACTTAGCAAAGAAGGGATTAATCCCACATACTTGGTCTAAACACAGGTTGGATTACTTTGAAAGGTTGTGGGACAACCAAACCAGATATTCTCAATCAAGACTAGGACTAGGATTCGGCATAGTGGTCCAATCGATGATGATAACCATTGCCTAGTCATCACCACTCATTTGGGGTCTAGTAGGTTCTTCTTAAATCATGCTAATTCCTATGAGGTATGTTTAGAAACTTCAGATGACCCAAATGAGCTTAAAGTCAAAGAGGCACTGTCAGAGTTTAAAGTAGAGATCAGATCAACCATTGATGAACTTAAAGATATCAACTTAAGAATAAAAGAAGATCCACACCCTACATTCATCAGTTCCTTGTTGAATGAAGAAGAAACCAATGATTAGTTAGGCTATTAGTTGAGTTTAAGGAATGCTTCTCATTGAGTTATGAAGAAATGTTTGGTTTATCTCCTAATATAGTAGTCCATAAACTAGCAATAGAACCTAATGCTAACCCTATCAAGCAAGCTCCTACATGCATGCGATTAGACATTGAACAGGAGGTCACTTCTGAAATCAAGAAACTAATCAATGCTGGTTTTATCAGGGAAGAAAAATATTCTACATGGTTAGCCAGTGTCATCCCATTTAAGAAAAAGAATTTCCAAATTTGCATATGCATTGATTTTAATGATCTTAATAAGGCATGTTCTAAGGATGAATTTACACTTCCTATGCCAAAATTAATGGTGGACATCGCCTCATCTCATGTAGTATTCTCTTTTATGGATAGGTCATCTAGGTACAACCAAATGAAGATGGCCCCCGATGATGAAAGAAACATTACTTTTTTAACCCTGATCGGAATCTATTGTTATAAGGTCATGCCTTTCGGCCTTAAAAATGTTGATGCTACATACCAGCTAGCCCTGACTCGGATCTTCAATGAACTCATTTATCATCAAGTTGAATGCTATGTTGATGATCTAATAGTTAAAAGTAAAGAAAAGAAAGACCATATCTTTGACTTCAGAGTTTTTGAATAATTAAGATAATTTAACCTCCAAATGAATCCCCTAAAGTGTTCATTCAGAGTAACTTCAGGAAAATTGCTTGGGTTTGTTGTCCGACATTGGGGAATAGAGATTGATCTGGAGAAGATCAAGGCTATCTTAGAAATCACACTCCCTAAAAGTTTAACTCAATTCAGATCATTTTAAGGGCGGTTGGTGTATCTAAGATGCTTCATTTCCAATATATCAGGAAGAAGCCAACCATTTTCAGCACTTGTCAAAAAGGATATCAAGTTCAAGTGGCATGACAAGTGTCAGCATGCTTTTGAAAATATCTAGCACTACCTGATGATGCCACCAGTTCTAGCAGCCCTTATCCTGGGTTAGCTGTTGATCCTCTACACCGCTGCATTAGATGATTCCCTTGGCACTTTATTGGCTCAAACCAAAGATGAAGGGGAAGAAAATGCTCTCTACTACCTCAGTCGTAATCTAATTCCTGCTGAGACAAACTACCCACCTATTAAAAATAACTACCTAGCTTTAATTTTTGCATCCCAAAAGTTATGAAACTACATGCTTTCTCATAAGGTGAATCTAATCTCCAGGATCAATCCATTGCACTGTCTCATGACACAGCCAATGCTATCTGAACGGTTGGCACATTGGTCCATGATTTTATTGCAGTTTGACATCACATCGTACCCCTCTGTGTGATGACCTCCCCGATGAAAAGACAAAAACTAGTGAATTTCTTAGCAGCACACCCACTTCCTGCTGATTCTCTACTTAGTGATGACCTCCCTGATGAATAAATCATGTAAAGGGCACTGGCATTGGCCGTTGGGAGATATATTTTGATGGTGCAGCTTTCTTTCAAAAAGGAGAAGAACCACAATCTACTCTTCCAGGAAAGATAGAGGTAGGGATAGTTCTCCTAACTCTAGACCGTGATGTGATGAGATTCTCAAATCATCTATCCAACCCATGTACCAACAATGAAGCCAAATATGAGGCTCTAATTGCTGGTCTGGAGTTAGTCATTACACTATACATATAGAGTATCAACATCTTTGGTGATTCTCAGCTCGTCATCAACCAAATTGCTAGGTCCTACAAAATTCTAAAGCTTAAGCTCCATCACTACCACAAGAACACTATGAAGTTGTTGGCACAAATCCTATAGGCTACCATCTACAAGATTCCTCAAGGAGAGAACATAGTAGTAGATGCATTAGCCAAGCTTGCCAATGAGTTGGCATGTCCGGAAGATGAGTCTATTCCAATAAGGGCCCAAAATAGACAAATCTTATCCCTTATTGATGCTGAACTCATTGAGAGATTCTCTCTTGAAGGGGTGGCTATCATTTCTAAAAAGGACCAGGAGTTAGATTGGAGGCAACCATTCATTAATTATCTACATACTGGAAAACTACCTCAAGAGAAATCACTAGTACAATAAAGAGAAGCAGAGCCCCTTTCTCAGATGTTCTGAAATGACCTCAGATCATGGTCTTTCACCATGTGGTACATTGCCTGATGACAAAAAACAAGATAGGGATGGACTAGCTTGATGTATTGTGCATATATTCCTAACATGGATGGCGGAGTGTTGGGGTACTAACATAGTGTCCATTCTACGCTTGCTACTTTTGGTAGGAGAATCAAAGATGTGTGATTCGGTTTTTATAAACTATATCGTATATAGGTTCGGGGTTCCTCAATGAATTATATCCGATAAAGATACTACATTCAAGAGTACTAAAATTAATAGCCTTTCCCAGAGACACAACATAGATTAGAGATACTCTATCATCTACTACCCGAGGGAAAATGGTCTAGCTGAAGCATTCAATAAAACTCTCATCCAAATATTAAAGAAGACACTTGATGATAACAAGCGACTATCGCATGAGCAATTAGTTGAAGCCTTGTGTGCTTATCGTACCACATACAAAACTCAAACTCAATATACCCTGTTGTCCTTAATGTATGGGTCTGAAGTCATTCTGCCATTAGAAGTCCAACTCCCATCATTAAGGATAGCCATGGGTAAGATCATAAGAAGTAATGCCAAATTACGGTTGGAAGAGCTCAAGGTTTGGGAGAGATGCCTCGGGCATGCCGTAACCTCAGTTGTATAAAGCTAAAATGATTCAAGCTCATAACAAGTTGGTTCGTCCTAGAGATTTTTAAGTAGGAGAGCTTATTTTAGTTCTAAGGAGACTAATTATTGCCCATCAAAAGATGGGAGGTAAGTTTGAACCCACTTGGGAAGGCTTTTTTGCCATAGAGAAGACTTACCAAGGTGGATCTTATCAACTTATTAATTGAAGAGCGATGCTTCCAATCAACGGGCTCTACTTAAAGAAATATTATCCATAAACCTTGTTCAAAGATAATCATCAATAAAACTTCTTTTCATATAAAATTCCATCTCTTATGTGTTAGAAATATCTTCGCCATAATTCAATGACATTTAAGGTGTAAGAGAACTCAAGCGCATCCTATCCCACCACAACACAAACACAAACTTCAAATGATCCTCTAGTGCTACTAGATTAGGTGTAAGAGAACCCAAGAGGCATCTTATTTTAACTAGTACACCTAAGTTTAGTGTAAGAGAACCCGAGTGACATCCTTTCTTGGTGGAGTCACAATTACCCCTGCGGCACCATTTCACCCATTCTTTTGTATGTTTAAGATATGTGTAAGAGAACCCAAGCGGCATCCTATTCCCTCTTTCATAACCCAAACAAGCACATATCTTTTATCTTAAGCTATTTTGATGTGGGAATAAGCCCCCCGTGGCACTCACTCATTAGCTGCTCTAAGTCGGGAAGATATGCAAATTCTATTTCGATGTGCACTTTCTTCCTAACTTGACCATTGCACATCAAAAGGCACTCCTTTTGGTTGGTTAGCTCTACCCTATGAACGGTAGACTATCCATTTATATTAGTAAATCTAAGATAGATCTATACTAGTATTAGCTCCTTCTTAGTAGATCTATCACACACCGATAGGGTCTTTCTCAAATTATATTAATTCTAACCATTCTTGGGTTGATGTGATTCCACATCGATTCCCTCAGTCAGCCTTAGTCTTTGATTTGTTGTGCTATCAAACAATCACCCTATGGTCCTTGTTTAGAGGATGTGAGTCCCGTGCTTTCTTCTAACTTGTCATTGCACACTAAAAAAGGACCCTTAGTTGGACCCTACCGATGGTTGGTAGACTATTTCTTTGGATTTGTAAATCTAAGATAGGTTTAGATTGAAATTAGCCCCTTCTTAGTAGATCCATCACATACTAATAGGGACCATCTCATCAAATCCACCATCTTCCCCCTAGTGGAGTCCAAATTAAATCTATCTTATCCCTAGTGGATCCAAGCTTACATCTCCAGCAGGTGCATGCTCAAAACCAAATTATTATCCTTCCTATGGACAATTTGAACCTGCTTCCCTAGTGGAAGGTTCATTCAATTTACCCCCAACAGATCTAAGCTCATATCTCCAGCAGATGTGCCCTCAAAACCAAATCATACCCTTTCCATAGTGGAGCACCAAATCATAAATCAACAAATCATATCAAACTTTCATCCCCCAGTGGATGCCCCACCAATAAACTCAAATCAAATTTCTCCCTAGCGAGATGCAAATCAAATCAAACCTCTATCCCTAGTGGATAACCTGAACCTGCTTCCATAGTGGAAGATTCATGCACTCATCCCCAGCGGATCGTTTCTTCCTAAATCATATCAAACCAACTCAAACTCTTATCCTCTATCCCCAATGGATAATCTAAACCTGCTTCCATAGTGGAAGGTTCACATGCTTGATCCCTTAGTGGATCCCTTCTTCTTCCCTTATGGTCTTAGCATGAGTGGAGTTGCATTGTAGTAAGATCTTGATTCTATCTACACCTCAGTTTTAGGGACAGATCATTTATGTTAGTGTTTGCCATCCTTCAAATGTTGTTGATCATCTCGGTCAACACCAATATGTAGTCATACCATACCACACCTTTGTTGACCTTACTGTTGGAGTGAGCTCTCAACTTTCTTATCATAGATCTAGAACTCTTATAGGCACTAAGAAATTCTTAGTCTTAATACACTTCTAATGATTAGGTGAACACTTAACCTAACCTTAGAGACTTAGAAGAGTTAGCCATAGGGATAGGTTGTGCCTTAGGGATTTAGGAGGACTTGCCTACCCTATAGCCCAAACCCAATCCTTGCTTCCTTCTTTTAAACCAAACCTCAAATTAAAATTCAAACACAAAACCAAATTTAAATCTGAATTCCTATCAAATGATTGAAACCCATGATTGAATTCAAATTATAAAATTTTTCCTAAGCCCTTTGATTTCATCTTATGGACTTAGCTTTAACTAAATCCAAATCACTCCAAACTCAAGTGATTTTTTCATAACCTATTTATATCTTCATTTATATTCACAAATATAAATGAAATATAAATTAAAGAGGCCAAAACCAAACCTAAATCAAATCAAATTTCCAACTTATACGCTTTTAGCCAAATTCTTGAACTTGGGTAAATGATACCTAAATCATTTCAAATCCCATGGATTTCTTCATGAGTTAATCATTCCTATAATCATTGACTGAAATATAAGCATAAACCACAATCATCATGCCAAATCCAAGATAACCCAAATCAAACCCAAGTTAGCCCTTTTGACTTGAAATTATCATATGAACCAAAATCCATATGGCTTCAAACCACTTGCAATTGGATTTATATTTCAAACCTAGGTTCATGTGTGAGTTCGATTAAACTTAAATCAAGCTATGATCAAGCCAATTAACCCATTTAGGCTCACTTGACCTATAATGACCTAAAAGACTTTTTTGAGCCAAATTCTAATCCAACCCGAATTGGATTGAACTAAGCCCATCCAAACCTCACAACATGATCAACAATCATCCTATGTTAATCAATTGTCTTAAATTGGGTCAAACTAAGTCAAACCTTACTTTTGACCAAGTCAACACTTAGCCCAAATGAAATCCAAACTAGCCAAAATCCACCATATACCAAATTGATTGAAACCATTGATTCAAGCCACTCATAATCAATGATTGAACATGACCAAACCTTCACTTGAGCCAAACTAAGCCTAATTGGCCATTTGACCCAAGTTGACCCAAATTGGCCTAAAAAAGCCAAAATGGGTCAAATCATGATTTGATCCAATTTGATTGCAACCAATGGCTCAAGTCCATTCCAAATCACTTATTGAACTTGACTGAAGCCATAATTGAGCCCAAGTTGACCAATTGGTCAACTTGACCTACCTAGCCCAAATTGACCTAAAGGGTCAAATTAACAAAAATCCAAATTAATTCTAAATTAAACCAAATGAAAGCCTACAATCATTTTTAATTAGCCAATTGAACTTGACTTAACACCTAACCTAACCCAATTTAGTCAAATTGGTCAACTTGACCCATTTGACCTATATGAATCCAAATAAACCATAACTAAATCCAAAGCAAATTGAATCAAACCAATGACACCAATACACTCCAATTGGTCATGTGAACTTGTCCCACCCTTTGGTTTGACCCAATTTGACTAATTGGTCAACCTTACCCAACCTAACCCAATTTGACCTAAATAGGTCAAATCAAGCCAAATCAAACGAAACAAACTCCAAACCGCTTAAAATTTGGGCTAACCCACTTTTGACCAATCCTAAATCTTCCCAAACCAAACCCATAGACAAATGACCATTTTACCCTTAGGTTTAGGGCATCCCATGAGATAAGACACATACTTAGTCATTCTCCCCCATGGCCACTGGCACCCAAGCATAGGTCCACATAGGCACCTTGGACCATGGTGACTGACCAAAGGTGGGGAGTCACCATGATCCATGGGAGGTGAAATCACCTCCATTCCCATTGGAACACTTGGCAACACCCACCAATCCTGAGCCACCTCAAACCCTCCCTCCACCCAAAGGAATGGCCTTCCACCATTTACTTTCCCAAACCCACTCCCCATGGAACCCCTTTCAAAACCAAAATCTCCATTCATTCTGCAAAACCCACACCCCTCATTCTCACCAAATCTCCACAATCATTTAACTCACACCCGGAGCCAAGGAGAGAAATCCCAAGCATTTCCAACATTTTGGGAGCATGAGAACCAAAATCAATCATGATTCCAGATTTGTTCAAAGCTTCCACCAATGGAACAAATCAGGTATGCCATATAAACCAATCAGGTAGGCTTGGATCAGTGTCCATTGATGATGAATAGCCATCCTTCGCCATTTCAGAGGAGATAGATCATTGACTGTCCATCCCGCGTGATTGGGATGAACGAACCTGATCTAATCATGCTTAGAGCCCTTGATTAATCCCTCGAAACTACAGGTTTAATCGTGGCCGTCTAATCTTAGATTGGACAGTCCACAGAGTTACTGCATGCACCACCATCCAAGTCAGCACTTAGATGTGACAACTTAAATAGCGAATCCCGTCATGCCACATGGAAAGCGTGCTACATCAGCACGCCGAGTCAGTTGCCACGTGGCCTAATGGGATTATGGCTTTAATTAGGGCTAATTAATTAGTTTTTAATTCTAAAACTTCCTAAATTTATAACTAATTTTAGAAAAATCCAAAAAAATACAAACTTAGGCTCATTTTGAAGATATTTCATAGTAGAATCTATGAAAATTATTATTAATTTATTTTGAATAGTGGGTTTGGTTTAATTAAGCTTTATTTAGAAATGTAATTAGTCTAATTGCTCCCCAATTAATCATCCAATTAATCTCAAACTTTCTGTGAATGTTTAGGGGGATGACCTCTCCCTCTCCTATTTTTTGAGATTTTATTGGTTACTTAATTAAGGAAACCAATGTACTAAGCCTTAATCACTTTCTTAATGTAATTAGTGATAATTAAGTAAATGAATAGTAAATTAATCAATCAATTAATTATTTTCCTCTATTAATGATGATGAAGTCTAATGAATTGGGACTCCCTCTTGAATCTTTTCTTTAAACCTTCTCTAATCCTCTTAAGTAATTAATTAATTAATACCCTTTGATCAATTAATTAACAAGATTAATCAAAATCCAAATTATGCATGAACTTTAATTAAATGATTGAAAGGATTTAGGGGTTGATTCTTAGGCTCCCTTCTTTCTCTTTCTCTAAACTGGTCTCAATTTGGTTGGTTAAGATTAATTAAGGCTTAATTAGTTAATTAATGAACTTAAATAATTCAATTGAACCTTTTTCTCTATTTTAATCTTGGGTCTCTCTTTGGGTGTTCAATAACCCAAAGGGGGAGATAATGAAATTATGGTTAGCTCACTTGTGTGAGAAAACTATAAAAATAGTTAAGTGAGATCTCTTAAGCTTAATTAACTATTAATCATGAGCCTAATTGTAGGCCTTTCATTTCTTAGGAGCATTGCAAAATTTACTTTCTATGTAGTTGTATATCATATTAGCTCATTATTAATTAATTAAAGGTGATGTAGGTAAGGGTTTAATTAATTCACTTAATTCATACCTAGCCTAATTAAACCATAAAATCAAATTTACTTCCTCAAACAAAATTAACTCACACATGGGAATGGATTAGGACCAGAAAACCTATTCACTTTCTTTAACTCTCAAAAAGATGAAATAACATCAAAGAACTTTGGTTTGTTTTAAATGGCTTTGTTTAGTATGATTGTCCTTAGGAATTAATTGGAATGAATGAGGTTATGTGCTTATGTTCCTTTATTTATTTCCAATTATGTTAAATTTGCTTGCCATATGTAATCATTCTCATTTCTTTTAAAATTAACAAAATGAAATGGTTTCTTTTATGTCTAATTGTATGTGTTGATTTAAATAAAATAGGTGTGACAATTATCACTATTAAGTCAAATATTATTTTCAAAAGATCATGAATATATCATAATAAATGCAATGATGAAGTTAATTATAAATAGCTATAAGTTTGCATGTGTTGATAATATAAAATATGCAATATGAAGCTCTCTTTCCTTACTTTACATGGATTCACATAGGAATTACAAATGTATAGTTCATTTGAAAAGAACACAACATTTATCTAAATCTATTCCTATGCATTTCCATGTTAAGACTTAAGAAGAATTTCATATCACATATGTAAATCATATAATCAAATCAAATATGACTTCTTGCATGACTTCTTCTTCTTCTTCTTGTGGTTCTTTTTATACATTCATTTGTATCTGAGAAAAGTGGTATATTAGTCTGGACACCCGGGGCTACGAGGATTTAAGTAGCCCTAAGTAGGTCTTATACCTTACGCCCCTGGTGTAAAGAAGAATGGCACCGTACTCACTTAAAACTCTTATACATGTGTATGTGTGATGTGGCTAATGAATAAGAATCATAAGTCAAATAAATCAAACACATAAATGGCATGCTTTCATAATTCAATAAAATGAAATATTTAAACTCTAAATACACTTCCTTGCATTTATCATTCAAGTATGCTAAAAATCTAAATTGCATGTATAGATATGCTTAGGATTTACTCATATGCATGATATGCATGATGGAAGAAAATGAATAAACATGTATTATGTTATTGTAATTCATTCTAATTAATCTTAAGATGTCTTTCTTATTGAATAAGGTCATTTAGAGTGAACCTAAACTTAGGATTGATTAAAACATATAATAATTCATTCATTGAAGGAAATTTACTAGTTAACTTGCCTTATAAGTGACTTAAGGTAGGGATGAAAGAGAGATTCCCTCTTTTTTTTTTCTCTTTATAACACTTAGTTGTTAAGTGTAGGTCATATGAAATATAAGAAAATAAAAAAAAAATAAAATCTTCAAATCAATTAAACCACTTAAAGAGAATTCAACCCTTTATAAATTAAATCTCTCACACTTAGCAAATTACAACTCTGAAGCCTAGTTAGGACATACCACACAAGCTCACATTAGACTAAGCCACCATTTCTAGCTTTATGTTAAGGCAATGTATGGTTTGATGTATGCTTATTTTGTGATGTATTATTTTAGACAGGGTGTTAGGATGTATGTGTGAAATCTGGATGTTAGGCCAATATTAGCCTAATTATGTTTTCTGCAGGGGGTTGTGCTCAAAGGGTCATCATAATAAAATATAAATGCTATTTTGCTATGTAGGTTGCTTAGCCCTTAAGCATAACCCAAATTAGGATAGGGGTGCTAAGTCCAAATTATCCATATAACTGCTTGGATTATATGTGTGTTTAGCTAACATTTGCTTTGTAGGTGTAGCTAGATTTTCTTTTAATATAATTTTGCATTAGGATTAGGATGAATGTTATGGGGGATTAGGAGGAGCATTGGTTATAAGGCTAAGTCTAATGTACCATGTGATGCTTTTGGAGCAAGCATATCCAAATCAAGCCAAAAAGAAGAAAGAAATAGAGCAAATCAAATGAAGAAATGGAAGATGAAGAAATGAAGAAAGAAGAATGAACAATGAAGACCTCCCATAACATTCATTATTCTTAATTGTAATTATTTTTTGTAATGTTATATAAGGGTAGCTCGGCTATATATTTCTTTTGGGTTATGGCGACACCGACCATACGCCTTTTATTCTTTTTGATAGCTTTTATAAAATTGTTTGATATTTTGTTTAGCTTGTGCATTAGAAAAAGCATAGTTTCATGATTTATGATTATTGTATGGCTTTGCGATTAGGCTTTTAGGATAAAATAAATTTTTTTATCCCATTAACAAACTCATAACTACAATTTTAAAATAACTCATAATCTCACATAAATAAAATTGTATTAAATCAAGATAATAAAATATTTCTTAGCTAGATGTTGTAATATCATGCATAACCATCTTGTTTCCCTCTTGTTAAGAGAGGGCTTCCATCTTTTCAGATATAATGGGCTTAACCTTTAAGAGCCTATGATGGAAGAACACCTCTTTCACTTTTGATTTAGCCCATAATCAATTTCTAATGCATTTAGTCATACAAAATCCCATAGCCTATGCCAAAATAAAGAGTCCTAAATTAAACCAAATTTGATAAGAATTTGCATTAGATTTAAGTCATTATTCATATCCCACATGCTCTAGTCTCTTAGGGAGTGGGTTTAAGGACTTAGTTTCTTTTTTAAATAATAACAACCTAGCCAACTTGCAAAAGCATAAGACTTGCCTACATGGTTTTGTCATGGAAGAGTTAGTCGTTGCCTCAGACAATTATAAGTCCAGCAGTCAGGTGGTTTACTCTCTCTTGTGGAGGTAAACCATATACCCATTTTCGCCTTAGATTTAGGTTGTGCTTTGGCTCTCGCCAAAGCTCCCTAGATTTAAAATTTGAGATTTTTATTTCCCTTTGTGGGCTACAAGCATAAATCCTTATCTTTAGGCATTTCCACATTCTTGTATTATGAAATTGTAAGTCCTAGATTTCTAATAAAATTCCAACTCAAATAAATAGTCTCTCAATTTTAAATTTTAAATATATTAGAATGCTCACTATTTCTAGTATCATGATCTTCCAAAATACAACCAATTCCATCCCACTTGATTTTCCAAAATACTACCAATTTCATGATAGTCTTTATTGACCTCACTTTTGGAGTGAGCTCCCAACTTCCTTATCATAGATTTAGGACTCTCATAGAGACTAGGAGTTCTTTAGTCTTAAGACACTTCTAGTGATTTTTTGAACACTTAACCTAACCTTAGAGACTTAGAAGAGTTAGCCATAGGATAGGTTATGCCTTGGGATTTAGGAAGACTTGCCTACCTGCTCAAACCAAATCCTTGCTTCCTTCATCCAAATCAAATCTCAAATTTAAATCCAAATTTCAAAATCAAATCCAACTATCAAATGATTGAAACCCAAGTCAAATCAAATTCCTGATTTTAGCCTTTTTAGCCAAATTCTTGAACTTGGCTAAATGATACCCAAATCAACTGAAAACCCATGGATTTCTTAATGATTCAATCACTCCTTCAATCATTGTTCCAAATATAAGCATAAAGTAAAAAATATATATAAGTCAACACAAGTCAAATGCAGCCTAGCCCATTGGACTTAAAATATTCAAATGAGCCAAAACTCATTTGAAGCTAAACTAATTGCAATTGATTTTATATGTCAATCTCAATATCCATATATAAACTCGACTAAATCAAACTCAACTCAAAAATCAAGCTAACCAAGCTCAATTGGCTCACTTGACCCAAAGTGGCCAATTTGATGTGCATCAACCAAAATCCAATTCAATTCAAATCAAAGTGAATTAAGCCAATTCAAACTTCATGTCATGATTATTGATCATCCTAGGTTAATCAATTATCATGAATTAGATCAAACCAAGTCAACCATTTAACCCATATGAACCCAAACTAGCTGAATTGCAACCTAAACTAAATTGATTGTAACCAATGGCTCAAGTTCACTCTAAATTGATTATCTAACTTGACCAACGCCTCAATTGAGCCCAATTTGACCAATTGGTCAACCTAACCCAACTTAGCTCAATTTGACCTTAAGGATCAAATCAACCTAAAATCCAATCAAATCTAAATTAAACTTAACCAAAGCCTATAATATATTCCAAATGTTCAACCAAACCCAAACCAAGCCATGATTCAAGCCAATTTGGTCAATTGGGACAAATTGGTCAACTTAGTCCAAATTAACCTAAAGGATCAAATTGGCCAAAATCCAAATTAAACCAAATTGATTAAAACAAATTGAACCAATATATTTTGAATGATCATTTAAACTTGACCCAACCCTTAGTTTGACCCAATTTGACCAATTGGTCAACCTAACCCATTTTGACCCATTTTAACCTAATTTGACCCAAATGGGTCAAATTGAAAGAGTCAAATGAACTTCAAATGACATGAAATTTGGTCAAACTCACTTTTGACTCATTTTAAATTTGCTCAAATCAAATCTAATATCAAATGACTACTTTTCCCTTAGGTCAAGGGCATCCCATGAGAAAAGACACTGCCTGACTGGTCATTTCTCTTCCTTGGCCACTTGGCACTCATCCATTGGTCCACATAGGCACCAAAGACACTGATTATAAGACCCAAGAGGTTGTTGGGCATTCATAACTCATGGGGAGGTGAATTCACCTCACCTCTCCCATTAAAACACTTAGCATGAAGGACTCTCACCTCCCTTTGCTAGGACACCCATTTATCCTTTCATGGTCCATGCCATAACCAAAATGATCCACTTAGGATGATTCCATTCTCAACCACCCTAAGCCAAATGATAACATTTTGGGGCCAAAAATCAAACAAAAAGAAGGATTTTTGGACAAAATCAAAGACAAGGCATTAGAGGCTGAAGAACTCCTCCTCCGACTCTCTTTTCTATCCCTTAGAAACCAACCAACAATCATTCCCACTGGATTTTAGGCTGAAAAAAACCAAAAAAATAAGTGGATTTTGGCTAGAAAGTAGTGACGATTAGAGAAGACATCATTTCAAAGTGAAAGCGAAGGTCTACGCTCATTCAAGGTTTCTTCCCCCACTCAAAATCTTGCTCGAATCATCATTTCTACTGAAATCATCCTCTGTGAGGTAATCTTCAAAAACCCATAGCTGGCCTTAGGATTTCATGCTTTTTGTGATGATTTTCTTGTGATTTTTGGAATTTTTCTTAGATAAACCTCATTTGTTTCTTTTTATTTGATCCCAATATGAAGAATTTATCGAAGATAACAAGAAATGAGCCTAATCGGACCTCATTTCTCATTTTTTTGTATTTTTCCCATTGATTTCTATCGAAGCAGCATCTTCAAACGTTGGGGGATCGATCTTAGATCATGGATCTTTCAACCCTCGATCACGATCCCAGATCTCATAGATTGGATTTGGCCGTCGATCCATCAGTCAGCCGCGTTTCCTTGCTTGCAATCACCACATGCGTCCATGCCATCGCGTGCATCTAATGCGCGCGTCATATTTGCCACGTGCACGTGGATTGGGTTAAGTGGGAAAATCCCAATTTTTTGATTTTAAAAGTTATTTAAATCACCTGAAACAAAATTCATAGAAATAAAACACTTAATGAAAAATTCCAAATAATGACTCATTAGATTTTCTTTTTGAGAGGAGTCCAGTAAACCCAAAATCCCCAAATGTTATTGAATATTTTCAGTGTAATTTTAGTTTTAGTTAAAACCAAATTTCATTAATTAAACTAAAAAACACTTTAATTAAGTTAAAATTTTGATTGAAGCTAAAATATACTTACCATAAAATCTCAAATGAAATTCACTTTTGGATTGAAAGATGTTGAATTTTAAGTTCAAATGATTTATTTTAATAAAATAAACTAACAAATTTCATGAAAATTATCTTAATCAACTTTGAAAATCATAACTAATTATAGAAATATCCAAAAAAATACAAATAAATACTCATTTTCAAGGTATTTTAGGGAGATTAATTTAAAATTAACTCTAATTAAGTTTGAATAATTAAGGCTTAATTTGGTTTTAATTGAACTTCTTACCCAAGTAATTAATCTCAAACTTTTGACTTTGATTAATGGGATGATCTCTCCTCCCATAATTTTTTGAGATTTATTCTTGGTTAATTAGAGAAATTACTTATCTTAGCCTTAATTACTCTCTTAATTAATTAGGTGATTAATAAACATTCTAAATAGTAATAAAATCATTAATTAAGCTTGTTAATCATTGTGAGATAATGAATGGACATGGGGAATGAGATTGGTGCCTCTTTCCCATTCTTTTCCCTAATTTCACTTCACTTGAAATCAATTAATTTGGGAGTAATTAATGATTTATTTCATTAATTAAATGGCTTAATTAAATTAAAATCATAATAATTCTACAACTTATGTAATTAACTCTTGGGTAGCTCTTTGGGAGTTCAATAACCTAAAGAGAGAGCTAATGAAATTATGATTAGTTCATATGTGTGAGAAAATCATAAGAGTAATTTAATGAGCTCCTTAAGCTTAATTAATTAATAATTATGAACTAATTGCATTAGGCCCCTTTCATTTCATAGAAGCATTACTATTTACTTTTCTATATGGTTGCATATCATCTTAGCTCATAATTGTTTAATTAATTACCTTAAGGTGACATATGTAATGGTTAATTAATTGGTTTAGTCTGGGCTTAACTTAATCAATCTATAAAATCAACCTAATTGCTTTTCAATAAATCAAATTAACTCACACACATGGGATTGGGATTAAGATCAACAAACCTCTTTCACATATCCTAAATCAAATCAAACTCAAAACTGAAAGTGTCATTAAAGAACTTTGGTTCATTTTAAATAACTTTATTTAGTATGATTGTCCTTAGGATTTAATTAGAATGATGAGATCATGTACTTATGTTCCTTTATTTCCTTCCAATCATATTAAATGTTGCTTGCCATGTGTAATCATGCATTCATTCCTTTTGAAATTAACTAAATGAAATGGTTTATTTTATGTCAAATTTCATGTGTTAATTTAAATTAAAAATATGTGTGGCTATTAAGACTATTAAATCAAAAGTTATTTTCAAAAGCCCATAAATCAATTATAATAGATGGAGTGATGTTAATTACAAGTAATTATAAGTTTGAATGTGTTGATAATATAAGAAATGAAATATGAAGCTCTCTTCCCTTATCTTATATGGATTTCCATGGGATTTATAAATGTATACTTCATTTGAAAAGAATACAATATTTGTCAAAATCTACTCCTATGCATCTCCATGCTTAGACTTAGGAAGAATTTCATATCACATATATAAATCATATAATCAAATCTAATATGACTTCTTGCATGACTTCTCATTCTTGTGGTTCATTTTTTTTAGGAAGAATTTATATCACATATATATAAATCATATAATCAAATCGAATATGACTTGCATGACTTCTAATTCTTGTGGTTTTTTTTACATTCATATGTATAAGAAAAGTGGTATATTAGTCTGCGATATCTTAGGTGGAAGCTTTAACAAAGTAGGTTTTGTACCTTCGGTGTATAACAATGGTGTCATCACTTAAAACTCTTATACATATCTATGTCTAATGTGACCAATGAATAAGAATCATAATCAAATAAATAAAATACAACTTTTGCATGGTTTTTCTAATCCTTGTAGCTATTTATACATCTATATGTGTGGTGAAAATTTTCATTTCTAAGTGTATACTTTCATCTTCAATCTATGTGGATAAAATGAAGATAGAAATATACTCTTTGCATTTGGACAACACATAGATTCACAGATATTCTTATTAGGGTGATCGGGTGTGACATTGAGGAGAGGTGTACTATCTTGAAAGATAGAAGTCACCACCCTACAATGGGCTTAATCATTTGAATAAGAACTCCTACAGATAATGAGTTTATTTTAAATTAGGTTCATTAAGTTCCCTACAGAGGTAAGCCCCCATAGTTAATTATATCCTAAGGAATGGGATTCCTTAGGAATACTCTCGATTAAGGTAAATGATCATTGTCTCCAAAGATTTCAAAAGGTAGGACTATCAATCGATTAGTTTATTTTTAGAAAGTCAAGTGGGATTGATCAAGATGAGGGAGTTCTTACAGAAGCCAAATGAAAATAAGTAGGGGATGCTTAAGATACTAGAAAACTTAGTAAGCACCCCAAACTACCCTATGGTTGGGCTTTATATTTTTAAAATTGAATTAATTTATTTGAGTCGAATTTTTATTAGAATGCTAGGACTTAATTACGTGATACAAGGTCATACAAATGCCTAAGAGGTGAGAATTTATATATGTAAAGGGAAGTAGCAACCTGAACCTAAATCTAGGGAGCTTTGGGGCCAAAAGCATGACCTAAATCTAAGGAGAAAATGGGTATTTGGTTTAACTCTACAAAGAGGATAAACCAATTGGACTTACAACTACTTGGGGTGGTGTGCCAACTAACTCCTCCTATGATTTTGAATTCATGTAAGTATTGTGTTTATGTAAGATGACAAGGTTATTATTTATTTATAATGAGACGAAGTCCTTAAAAATACTCCCTAAAAGTCTAGATCATGAAAGGACATGCGTCAAATGACTTAAATCTAATGCAAAATTTTCACATGTTTTATTTTTATTTTGGACAATCATTTGACTCAATCTATAGGATTCATATGCCTAATGCATGAGAAATAAGATTATGGGCCAAAGTCAGTAAGATATGGAGGTGTGTTTCCACCATGGCTCTCACAGGTCAAGCCGAGTTCTCTGGCAAAGGTGGAAGCCCTCCAATCAAGAGTGAATCAATATGCTTTTATGCATGATGTGAGAAAGAAAAGGTAACATTCATCTAAGGGATTGCTAATTCTTTTATCTTGATTTATAGTCTAAGATTTAGGTGAGACTATGAGTTATTTATTTTAAATTCTGAGTTATTTAATTTGGTAGAAGATTTATTTTTCTCTAAGAGCCTAATCGTCATCCAAGCCATACATCAAAGCAAGGAAGAAACTAGAAAAAGGATGCCAACTTAATGCACAAGCTAAACAAAATATCAAACATTTTATAAAGCTAACGCAAAAGAATAAAAGACCATTTGTGGTCAGGCACCATCGTACAAACCTAAAAATAAATTGGGTAGCCGAGATCTACCCTTATACAACCCAGATCATAAATGAATTAATTACAATTAAGCAAGGAATTCATGTTATGCTTCATTTCTTCTTTCTTCTTTCTTCTTTTGATTACTTCTTTTGGATGGTTGCAATATGGTTGCTCCAAAGGCTTCACATGGTACATAAGATGAGATATTATGACCAATGTTCATCCTAATACCCCATAACAATCATTTCAAATTACTAATTATAATAGTACATGAAAAGGAAAAGTAAATCTAACTAACACCTGAAAAATAGAGATTAGCTAAACAAACTGTACAATTCCCAAACATGTATATTAGACTTGGCACCCCACACATGGGTAACCAAGTCCACCTGGCCTATTGGATTATGCTTAGGGGTATAAGCACCTGCACAGTGAAAGCATTTATATTTTTATTACAGCGCCCCTTAAGCACAATCCCCTCCAGAAGATAATGATTAGACTAAATCATCCTACCATTCATTCTACGCACATACACCATAACATCTAGACTATAAACAATGCATCATAAAATAAAAGCAAATATCAAGTCATGCACTGCCCTATCCTAAAGCTAGAAATGGTGACTTAGCCTAATGTGTATGCCATTTAAGGTTTATGTGGTACACTTAACTATGGGTTTAAGGTTTAGTTTTTGTAAGTATGAAAATGTTCAACTTAGGGGATGGTTCCAATTTAAGTTATTTAGTTATTTTGGGTTAATTTTATTTTGTATTTTGATTAGGTTTGAGTGAATCCTACAATTAATTACTAAGTTGTAAAGAGAGGGAAAAGAGAAGAGAACTTCTCTTTCCTTTCCTACCTTAAGTAATTTCTAAAGTAGGTTCATGTTTGATTTTGATTAGTGAATATTTTATTATATATTTTAATTAATCCTAATTTTAGATCTTCCCTAAACAAACCTATTTAAAAGAAAGTCATTTAAAGATTAAGTAAAGTGAACTAATATCACAAAACACACATCACTTCATTTCTTTCCCAACATGTATAATATGCATATTGATGAATCCTAAACATATCTATACATACAAGTGGAAATATTTATTACACTTTATGATGAATGCTAAAAAATGTTACTTAAGAAATTTTGGATGCTTTATGATGCATGATTTTCATTAAGTAGAAAAGGGGGTATTTTTTTATCCTCTATTCATATGCATATGTGTACGTATGAAAGGCATAAGTGAGTACGACATCATTATTAGCACCAGGGGTGTAAGTTATAAGACCTACTTAGGGCTACTTAAAGCCTCTTAACCTCGTGGTTGTCCAGACTAATATACCACTTTCCTTAAATACATATACATGTATAAAAGAGATATATGAAAAAAAGAAAGATGCAAAGTTTATGTTTATTTAATTTTTTATTTTGTGTATATAATTTATGTGTGTAAATGTAAAGATCCTTCTTAAGTCATAACATGTAAGAGGATAAGAGTATATTTTAAACAATTGTTATATTCTCTTAAAAGAACTATACACCTTGCAAATCTCATTCAAATCCATGTTAAGAGGAAAGAAACATAAACATAAGACACATTTTATATTCACATGCAAAATATAATAAAGTATAAGTAGCATACATTTCAATTTTGATATTTGATTTATAAGTTTTGAAAAATAATTTTGAATTTAATAGTGATAATAGCCATTCATATTTTTTTTCTTTAGACAAAATATGCAATTTGACATAAAGGAAACATTTCATTTTAATTTTGATTTTTAAAAGGAATGAATGCATGATTTTCATATGGCATACACATTTAGCATGCTAGGAAAGAAATAAAGTGATGAAAGCAATGTAAATTCATTCACCCTAGTTAATTCTAAAGACAATCCTATGAGATAAGGAAGTTCAAAGTGAATCAAAGTTTGTTTAATGTGATTTTTATTTTGAATTTGCTTTATGTTTGATTTAGGAAATGTGAAAGATTGTTTGCTGGTCCTAACCCACTTCCCCCATATGTGAGTTAATTTAGTTTATTCTTAGGATGATTAGATGATTTTTATATTTTTATTTAGGATACGGTGTGAATTAAGTGTGTTAATTACCCCTTACCTACACCACCTTAGCCTACTTAACCAAATAATTATGAGCCAATAGATGACATAAAACCACACAAGGAATTTAAATCAACAATGCACCTAAGAAAGAACAAAGCAATGGCTCATGATTAATGATTAATTAAGCTAAAGGTTTAATTTAAGTACTTTCATAACCTCTCACACATGTGAGTTGGATTTTGATTTCATCAATGTACTTAGGTTAACAGCACCCCAAGGTGAATTAAAATCTAGAAGGTTTTAGAATTTTATCAAATTAATTAGGTAGGTAATTGGATTAATCCTTAATTTAATTTGGATTAAAGAAGAAGAGGGGTTTAAGGAATAGCTTAAGGAAAATATCCCAAAATTATATCTCTATTCACTTAAACATATCTTAATTAACTCAAGGGATTGAACCACTTACACACTTAAGGCTTAATTACATTGGGAGTAATTAGGAATGAATCTAGCAACTACCCTAATTAAACATTAATAAATCCCAAGAAAATTGGGAAGCAAGTCATCCCACTAAATACACATAAGTTTGAGATTAATTAATGGAATAATCAAGAGTAATTAGCCTAATTACATTCCCAATAAAAAAATTAAAATAATATTCAAAATCCATCAAAATCAATTTTATAATATTCTACATTCAATTATCTTTCATATGCAATTTATTTCAAATTTTTTGATTTTTCTACACTTAGATATGAATATTTAAAGTTTTCATGATTAATTAGGTAATTAATTCGCTAATTATATAGCTAATCCCATTAGCGCCACGTGGAGGCTGATGCAGTGAACACTTTCCATGTGGTGCTTCGAGAGAGGCTATTTAATTTGTCTCATCATAGTGCCACATCAGCGGTGCTACTTTCTCTCCGTCGATCAAGGATCGGGGTGATTAAACCAGTAAAGGATTAATCCATGGATCTTACATGTTTTAATCATGGTCGTCCATCTAAAACACGCTGATGGATGGCTCATGATTCATCCCCTAAGTTCTCCTGTGGGAAAGGGGAGCCGCCCACCTTCCATGGCAATATCTGAGCTCGATTGAGCTTGGATTGAACTCAAAACTTACCCACACTATCATAATGCAAAGGAGATCACATCCAATGGCTAGTTTCTCATGGGATAAAACTTCAGTTCACAAAGGACCAAGAGGAGATGAAATTATGCTCGGTTTAATGACATACCTCAAGGCTATATCAGTGCTCGATTCCTTGGTAGCTAGTGGAGAAGCCTTGTTGAAGTTTTGAGGTGTTGAAATTGGATGGATCTTCCCATGGCCAAGTTCACCTTCAAGTGGGAGATCTTGATCAAGAACACTCCTCCTTGCTTGGAGAATGAAGCTTGGAGTGAGTTCAATTTGATCCTTTGAGGGTGCTAAAGGAATTAGATGGTTTTATTGTGTGGATGGAATTTAAGTGGAGCTCCCTATTTTTTATCTATAAAAATTGGGAAATGGGAAATTTAAAAGCACTCTAGGAAGCTTGGGGAGACTTGGAAATGGTTCCTCTGGCTTCCCTAAGCTCAATAGAATTAGAGACTGGTCAATTGAAATGGAATTAGGGGGAGTATATCACCCCCTAGAGCAATCGGATGGCCAAGCCTCCATTTGCCATTTTTGATCAATTGACCAGGTTGGATCAGTTTGTTAGGCTGTTAGGAGTTGCACATGGGTCAGTTTTGAGTGTAGAGTGGAGTAGTGGAGCTCCCATTTGCCTTAATTGAGTGGAGGAGGGATTCCATGTGCTTAATTTCAAGTGATGTGGTCAGTTTTAGCCTGAGGTTGGGTTGGGCTACCCCAAACCCATTGGGTTAGGTGTAGCACACTCACAAGTGTCCACTTGGTCCACTAAGAGGGTGCCAAGTGATCATGAAGAGGATTTGACCAAATTTCAAGTGAATTTAGCCAAAATTTACCTTATGGCCTAGGGGTAAAATGGTCATTTGGCTTGGGTTTAAATTTACATATATTTTGTATGATTGAAAAATGGGTTGGGCCAATTTTTAATGGATTTGGAGTTGATTTGATATGATTTGGCTCATGTTGACCCATTTAGGTCAAAATGAGTCAACTTGAGTCAAGTTGACCAATTGGTCAAATTTGGTCAAACCAAGGGTTGGGTCAAGTTCATATGAGCATTTGAAATGTGTTGGTGGTTTTGGTTTGGTTCAATTTTATTTATATTTGGTTTAGGTTCAATTCAGTTCATTTATGTCAAATAGGTCAACTTGACCAATTTGACCATTTTGACCTATTTGAGTTAGGTCATAGGTTGGCTTAGGTTTCATTGGTCATATGAAATGGATTGGTATCTTTATTTCCAATTAATTTTGGTTTAATTTTATTTTGGCTCAATATGACCTTTTAGGTCAAGTTGTGTTCAATGTCAATTGGGCTAAGTTAGATCTAGTTGGCCAATTGAGCTTTGGTCAAGTTCAACAATCATTTTGAAACGAACTTGACCCATCAATTTCAATCAATTTGGATCAAGTTTTGACACATTTTTGACTTTTACAAGTTGGGTCAACGGTCAAGTGGCCAATTGGGCTAGGCTCAAGTGATGATTTGGTCAAGTTCAAGCATTGGTCATGAATGAGTTTTGATAAATGGTTTCAATCAATTTGGCCTATGATAGATTTTGGTTAGTTTAAGTTTTATTTTGGCTAAGTGTTGACTTGGTCAACCCTTAGGTTTGACTTAGTTTGACCTAATTTGAGTGATTGATCAACTTATGATGATTGTTGTTCACAATGTTAGGCTTAGTTGGGCTTAGTTCAATCCAATTTAGTTAGGATTAGAATTTGGCTCATAAGGGTACTTTAGGTCACTTTGGGTCAAGTGAGCGTGGTCAAATGGTCAAGCTTGATTTGAGTTTCATTGAACTCACATATGGACTTATGATTGAAATATAAATCCATTTTCAAGTGGTTTGAAGTCAAATGGGCATTGATTCATTTGACAATTTCAAGTTCAAAAGAGTGAACATGAGCTTGACTTGGGTTTGATTTTGGGATTTATTTTTAGTTTGGTGATTGATTATGTTTATATTTGGATTTATGATTGAAGAATTGATTGAATCATGAAGAAAAATCAAGAGTTTGGCTTGATTTAAATTTGATTTGGCTAAGTTCAAGATTTTGACTTAAAAGACTTAGGTTGGATTTTGATTGAATTTGAGTTTGATTTTTGGAGTTGGTTTTGGTTGTTTGAATTTATATATCATTTACATATGTGAATATAAATGAAAATATAAATGGGTTATGAGAAAATTTCATGAATTTGAAGTGATTTGAACTTGATTTAGGCTAAGTCCTTAAGAGGGAATCAAAGTGACTTTGGAAAGATTTTCGATTTAGATTTGAATTTGGAATTTGGTTTGATTGATTTAAAATTATATTTCATTTATATATGTGAATATAAATGAGAATATAAATGGGTTGTGAGAAAATTCCTTGAATTTGAATTGATTTATATTTGATTTAGGCTAAGTCCCTGAGAGGGAATCAAAGGACTTAGGAAATATTTTGAACTTGGAATTTCAATCATAAGCTTCAATCATTTATTTCAATCATTTGAATTGATTTGAGTTTGGAGAAATCAATTAAGTTGGAATTGATTTAAGTTTTACTTGAAGGAAGGAAGAGAGGAATTTGGTTCAGGCTATAGGGTAGGCAAATTTTCCTAACACCCCTAAGGCATGACCTATTCCTATGGCTAACTCTTCTAAGTCTCTAGGGCTAGATTAAGTGTCCACCTAATCACTAGATGTGTCTTAAGACTAAGGATCTCTTAAATTCTAAGAGAAGTCCATGTCTAAGATGGAGGGGTTGAGAGCTCATCCTAAAAATGAGGTCAACAAAGGGCACAATGTGTGGTGTGATTGACAAGGAACACACATGTATTCTGTTGACCAAAATCAACACCAAACAATCACAAGCAGTAATAGAAACGGTCTACTCCTAAACCAAGACGTAGGAAGAATCCAGAGCTTAGTGCAATGTGATTCTACTTATGTCAAGGACATAAGAGAGGGAAATAGGAATTCATAAGGGATAGAGTATGTGAACCTTCCACTAGGGAAACAGGTTCAAGTCATCCAAAAGGGGATGAGAGGTTTGATCAAATTCTCATGGGGGAGAGAAATTGATTTGATTCAATTTATTATTTGTTTAATTGTGTTTGTTTTGACTCCACCAGGGATAGAAAAGTGAACTCTCCACTAGGGAGGCAAGTTCAAGTCATCCACAAGGGAGGGGTTGTGAAATCCGCTGAGGGATTAGAATTCTAAGTTTGTTGGGGAACTAGAAAGACTTACATCTCATTAAGGAGAACCAAAAGATTTTGATTTTTATTGATTGATTATTTTTGTTTTGTTTGTTTCACTACATTGAGGGAGGAAGGTTGAATTTGTTTTAGATTTTTAATTTTGGATTTTGAAATGGACCTTATTGCTTTGCGATGGATCGCGCTGAGTAGAAGCCATGGAGGCCTACACCTAACTCAGATTAACTAATCCAAAGGGATAATCTACTAACTACATAGTAGGACTAACCGACCAAAGGACTAACTGACCAAAGGAATCAGACGATAGTTGAGGTAATAGAGAGCAGTTTTCTTCCCTTCATCATTGGCTTGGGCCAAAGAAGCACCGAGAGAGTCATCCAATGCAGTAGTGTAGAGGATGAGTGGCCTGCCTGGGATAGGGGCTACTAGAACTAGTGGCTTCACCAAATACTGCTTGATATCTTCAAAGGCATGCTGGCACTTATCATCCCACTTGAACTTGGCATCCTTTTTGACAAGTGCTGAGAATGGCTTGCATCTCCTCGATAGGATGTAAATAAAGCACCTCAAATATGCCAATCATCCTTGGAAAGATCTAAGCTAAGTTAAACTCTTAGTAGGTGGCATTTCTAAGATAGTTTTAATCTTTTCTGGATCTATTTCTATTCCCGGTGTCAATAAATCCAAATTTTCGAAGCTACTGAATGCACACTTGATTCATTTTGAAGTTATATTATCTTAACCATTTGAAAATTACTCTCAAGTCAAAAGATGGTCTTCTTTTCTCTTTTTGACTACTAGATCATCAATGACTCGATGATGGATGAGTTCATTGAAGACACGAGTCATGGCCGTTGGTATGCCAAAATTTTAAGGAGGCATGACCCTATAATAAAGATTGATCGGGTTTAAAGCGGTGTTTCTTTCATCTTCATGAGACATCTTGATTTGGTTATAGCGGATGATATGAAATTCCATGAAAATAATTACGGTATAGGAAGAAAACTCATCCTTAGGACATGCCTTATTTAATTCCTTGAAATGCATATGCAAATTTGGCCATTATTCTTAATGATGACAACAGAGTATTTTTCTTCTCGATGAAACCAACATCGATCGGTTTCTTGACTTGAAATGACATATTCGATTTCTAATCGCATGCATCTTGGAGCTTGCTTGATAGGGTTAGTGCTAGGATATATTGCTTTCTTGTGGACTGCTATATCAGGAGATAATTTGGGCATCTCTTCATAACTCCATGCAAAGCAATCCTTAGTCTCAGTCAATAGCCTAACTAAGTCATTGGTTTCTTCTTCATTCAACAACAAACTTATGTACGTCGGGCGTGGATTTTCTTCTATCCCGAGGTTGATTTCTTTAAGTTTGTCAATTGTTGAATGGATCTCTTCTTTAAATTGTGGTAGTGCATCTTTGATTTTGAGATCATCTGGATCATCTGAGATTTCTAAACACATATCTTCATAAGAGTTGGTTTTGTGTGAAAAGAAACTATCAGACTCCAAATGATTAGTAACAAGCATAAATTCATCGTCAAGCGAACCCACTATAGGTCATTTTGCTCTTGAACTGCTTCCTATATTGTTTCACGCTTCTAAAATACTGACGTGCACGGACCATGTATAAGGAACCAAACCTTTTCAGTATAAGATTATGAACACAAGGTGAGTAAAAGTTAAATGGTAATTCCATTAATTCTTATGAATTCTTCTCTAGTTCTACACTTGGGACTTAAGGATGACCCTAAAAAGAATCTCTTCTTGTTTATGTCCTTTGGAAGACTTAGGGGATTCCTTAACTACTAAACCTTCAACTTTTTGGGGTGAAAGTGAGGTTAGAGCTAAGGTTCCTAGCTATTGCCTAATAATTTTACATGCATATGATTAAATACTTTGCTTTATCTGGAGGCCCGGTCTTCATCGATGTCCAGCTTGAGTGTCACCTCCAATGAAACCAATTGAGAGGGGTTGGCGGTATCTAATCACATTAGACTTGTCCTCCAAACTGATTCCAAGTTTGAATAGTAGTACTCTACTGAAACACATAACTGTTGATGGTGGGGTGTCTTCCACCTTACAATTGCCTGTTTTCTTCCTCATAGGTGGAGGTTGGAGTCATTCTACCCACATAATATCTATAGAAGAATGGTATTAGTCTCTTGATATTTCTTCTTCAATTCCGCTTTCTTGTCACTTGGATTTTCACTTTTCTTTTATTTTTCTTTTGCCTTTTCTTTTTCTTCATTTTCTTTTGCTTTTGAATTTGAATTTTATCCAAGTTCATGAGAAAGGGTGTTTTGAGAAAGATAGATAGTAGCATCCTCATATATCTCAACCTCTAACTAAAAATAGCTTTTCATCTCCTTTGACACGTACTCAATCCCATCCTTCTGACTTGATGCCTTAATGGAATGGAATTATCTTATTGATGTATCCGCTCAAGAAAAGTGGTGAACAAAGTATTGAATCAATGATGTAAACTTTTGCTTATCTTCGGTCACCTATCTCCAAAGATAACACTATGAACTAAAGCTCACCTTGTTCATTGAATCCTCTCATCATCATCCATCTCCTAGTGTGGAGATGTCGATCCTCAAATAGGAAAGGTCTTTAAACTCATAATGTATTCACCAATGCACTGGATGATGAGAACTCAGAAAGTCTCCCATGTCAATTATAATGTAGATGGGATGGTTGTGCTCTATGTCCCCCAGAAGAAGGTCTTCATCTATGAAAGTAATCCCCTGAGCTTCTCTGGAATAGTGTGCCTCCTCACCAATAGCGATCAACTGAGCTAAGCATATCTTAGGATCAAGGAGAGTTTCTATTAATGATTCCCTCATCTCTTTGGATACGATAAGGGAATCATATATGCTTAACTCAGATGGCAACTTTCTTAGATGAGAGAGGAAATTGTAGTCTACCTTGGGCTGATCCTCCACAAGCATATCCAAGAGTAGAGCATCATGTGGAGAGGCTTTTCGATCCTTTGAACCAATGGCTTGTTTCTCTCTATCTTGAGGTGCTGCCCTTGGAGGTAGATCCTTGCCACTATAGAGGTTGACTTCGGTGATCTCTTGTGGCAAGGTAATGGAAGGTTCTACATCGACTCACCTAGCTTCTCCTATGGGACCCTCAAAATTGGATGATTCCAAGTCTATCTCAAGAGGCAAACCTATAGAATTTAGAGTTGGAAAGTCTAACTCTAAATCAGAAAGAGGGAGATCAAAATTGTTATAGTTGTTCTTTAAACTTGAAGAGTTATTAGGAATAGATTCAGATAACCCATCAAAAGTGACACATAATTAATTCAAGCTAGCTTTATTCTTTAAATTCTTGGATTTAATAAAAGATACAAAGTAGAAATCAAGTAAAGTAAGAGAGGTGAGTAAAACATCATTGCCACCAATGTTACAACAACTAGCTCTGAAATGTACGATGTGCTACCTTGGGTATCCACTGCTATCAAAACTCTTGAAGGAAGATGGCACGAAACCCTTAGGATATTGGATTGTATCAAATTTCTCCAAGTAGGGTCTACCCTTTAGAACTGATGATCCTCCTCGAACTTGAGCCAATGCTTCCTTCACCTGTTACTTAACCATGGACTTGATATCTTTATCCTGTATGGAGGTATTATCCACTACCTTCCCCATTCAGTGCTACCTTGCTCTGGCGGAGGTAAAGTAGGGTCAAGACATGCACCAACTTTTATTTAGTCTCAGGTGGTAGGATGAGCTTGGGGCTTGGTTTAAGATGCTAAGATAGCTATGATCTCGCCACTTCTCCATCCATCATCTTTTTATCTTTTCTACTTTATTTATGCTAGAGGTGTTGGGACGAGTGGGTTGTGTCTTCTGCTGCCCAGACACCTTCCATAGTATGCTCTCGAGAGGATCCCTTGTATTACCATGCAAACCCTAAGAGTCTCCCAACAAATCATCTTCATTAGGATCAAAGGATCTTCTCCTCATAAGACCATCATATCCTATCTCCTTCTTCTCCATGAAATAATGAGCTACTATGTCATCAAAGAATGATCTTCAAAGGCATAAATGATTTGGTTGGGGTGGTGGATCAACATCCTTGTGAGGCATGGACCTACCTTCTTTCTTTGGAGAATCAACCCATGAGGCTGTACTGCTAGAAGATATACACTCATGACGGTCACTAACTCTGTATGGGGTGACACTCCTCAGAGGTTCTCATCATGGGTCCCGGGTTACCACCTTCTCCCTCCACTCTATTGTAACCATCTCTAGATCTTTGTGGTGATGATGGTGAAGGGATGACCTATGCTTTGGGGTCCATTCCCTTCCCTGGCGGTGAAGGTCAAGCGGAGGAGGCCCCACCACCATAGGCGTAGATGAAATGGGATCCCTTGGGAGATCACCTGTCCTCTTGTCCCATGGCCTTGGCATGGAGATGTGAAATATGAATGGCGATGGGCTGGGGTAGAAGCGGTGTCTGGAGACACCATCAACTCTCTTAGAATAGGAGCTCTCTTCCCATGATGGGTAGTCCCGGTAAGTAGAATATTTTTTATATGATCAACGTAGGTAGCACATCGATTAGGAAATTCAATGAGTGCAGAGGCCATCCAAACCTCATCTCTCTTGGTAGTGATATGAACTATAGTATGGGCCTCCCAGCCTTCTGCAAGATGCTTCCCACATTGTGGGGATAGATCTCAAGTCAAATTGAGCCTCACTATCCATAGCTCATCAGCATATGGCGAGGCGGCATATGACCTCTACTCACGACTAGTGGGGTGAACTCGATGGAGGTGAAGTAGGAATCCTCAGCATCCTATCTATCAAACCTGAGAGAGAGGATGAAATGGGTTCTTGTAACGTGGGGAAATCAGAAAGGGCAACTCCTCAATAGAAGTGGTCTCCTTCTCCTGATGCATGTATGGTACCGCTTTATCATGCAATTTTTGTTCATCCACTAAATCTTGGTGGGGTGGGCAAATTAAGAGCTAGACCTGACCTCAAAAGTAGGGGAGACTATCCACAGATGGGAGCCCATTGGAAGATGCTTGTGGGTGGGTGATAACCTCACAAAGCGACACTAGAAACAGGCACACTGCGCATCACAGACACTGGTACTAATGCTAGAACTATAGGAACTACCATTGCCTTCCTCTTCAGTGAGGGAATATCAGAGTCTGAGGGCATATCAATCTAAATGGGCGGTCCTTTGCTCGCTAATAGTGGTGAGGGAGTGCCCTCATGGTAATCCTCTCCTCAAAACCTCATCCAAAATGAATGAGGTGGGGTAGAATGGGGAAGGCGGCGATCAGGTGAAGTACATCCCATGGGGGAAGGAGAAAACATATTTCTATGTAACCATTTCTGTCAAATGAAAACTAAACTGAAACTGGAACTGAAACTATTGCTGAACAAGAGTCTGCAATGTTGAAAATAAACTTGAATCATATTTCTTTTGACTTTGAATTTTGAATTTTGAATTTGAACCCATACTCAACATTTTGAAAATGTTAAGTCAAGTTCAAATGATTTAGAATAGATTTTGAGATTTGATTGGAAAGAGGAATTTTTTGGATATAGAATCCACTTTCAACAAATTTGGATATGTTGAAGATAGGTTCAAATATTTTGTTTGAAGAGATACTTCCATAGGTTCATATTTGAGTTTTAATTTTGATTTTGAGGACCCTTTATTTAACAAATTTGGGTATGTTAAAGTAAAGGGTCAATTTGTTTTTGTTTTGGATTTCAGATTTTTTGAATTTATTCACTTAGCAAATTTGAGTATGCTAAGTGAGATGTTTGAAAATAATTTCTTCATTTTATTTCTTTCTTTGCTTTATTTTGAGAATCATTTTTGTGATTTGAAAATGGAATTCTCATTTAGCAAATTTTGGTATGCTAAATGAGAAAATCCAAGTGTGTTTCATTTTTATTTTTTTTGGATAATATTTTTGAAAATAAGATTCTTAGCCAATTTAAGTATGCTAAGAAAATCCTAATGTGTTTCTTTTGATTTTAATTTGATTTTTAAAAGTAGGATTCTTAGCAAATTTAAGTATGCTAAGGGAGTCCTAATGTTTTCTCTTGATTTTGATTTGGTTTTGAAAAAGTTCCTTAGCAAATTTAAGTATGCTAAGGAATCTAATGTTTCTTTGATTTTGATTTGATTTTGAAAGTAGGATCCTTAGCAAATTTAATGTCCTAATGTTTCTTTTTTTATTTTGATTTGATTTTGATTGCAAATGAAGACTTTACTTTAGCAAATATGGTATGCTAAAATAAGTTCCATTTAATTTAGAAATGGAAATTTCACTTAGCAAATTTATGCTAAATGAAATTTCAAAAATATGTTTAAATTTTTTTTGTGTTTTCATTTTATTTTATAAATGGAGACTTCACTTTAGAAAATATGGTATTTTAAAGAATGAAGTTCCAAAACTATATTTGAAAATTTTGTGAAATGGAAATTTTACTTAGCAAATTTGAGTATGCTAAATGAAATTCCAAAAAGGTGTTTAAAAATTTTTGGTGTTTTGATTTTATTTTCAAAATGGAGGCTTCACTTTAGCAAATATGGTATGCTAAAGAATGAAGTTCCAAAAGTGTTTTGAATGGAAATTTCACTTAGCAAATTTGAGTATAAATGAAATTCCAAAAAACGTGTTTCAAATTTTTGTTTTGGATTTTCAAAAGGGGATACTTGACTTTAGCAAATGGGTTATGCTAAATTGAAGTTCCAAATATATTTTGAAAATCTTTGTGGAATGGAGATTTCACTTAGCAATTTGAGTGTGCTAAATGAACTTCCAAAAATGTGTTTCAAATTTTTGATTTTGGCAAAGGGAGACTTCATTTTAGCAAATGGGATATGCTAGAACGAAGTTCCAAATATATTTTGAAAAATTTTGTTTTTGTTGATTTTGGAAAAGGGAGATTTCCATTTAAAAAATTTGGGTATGAAAGATGGAAATCAATTATGCTTCATTTTTCCAAAGGTGTATTTTTGTGTGTAATTATTTCTTTTTTGAAAGAGGAAATCACAACTTAATCATATATGAAATATGTTAAGTGGCATTTCAAAATAATGTTACTTTATTTGGAAATAAAATTTTCATTCAATAAATTTAGGTATATTGAATGGAGATATTCATATGTGCTTTTTGAAAGTTTATTTTTTATTTTGTTTGAAAATGAAACCTCCAACCAATAAATGTCGGTATATTGAATGGAGAGGCTTCATATTTGCTTTTTGAAAATGTGAAAATTCCAACCTAACTGGAATGTGTTAAGTGGAATTTCAAAGTTATGATTTTGCTTGAAGATGTAATATCCATTCAACACATTTGGATGTATTGAATGGAAAGTCCCATCTTCAAAATTTATTCTTTTGAAAATATGATTGTTAAAATTTTATTTTTGAAAATGATCATCACCAAAATGAATTGAGTGAAGAAGCTCATTTGTGCTTTTAGAAAATATGATTGTTGGAATTTTATTGTAAAGATGATCCTACATATAACAATCATAAAGATTGTTAGATGAAGATGATTTAGGATAGGTTTTGTGCAATTTTATTATGTGCATTTTTGAAAGAGTGCTTTTTTGAAAAGCAAGATTTTTATGAAAAATTTATTTTTTCCTTATTATTTTAGAATGAACCTTTCCTTAACATGAAAATGGTAAGGAGTATGTCTTTAATTAATTCTTTTTTTAAGCTTTTATCTTCACCCATTGGGGAACCCAATGGGGGTTTCAAGACCAACATGAGGTGAGGTCCTAAAACCTAAAGATGTTGGCTTGCTTAACCTAAGGATAAAATAAGCAAAGTGCCAACGAAGAGAAAGGTAGTCTTGGATTCATACAAAAGTATAAACCCACTATTGATACTTGGAGACAACGATCATTTACCAAAGATGGAGAGAGGAACCATCCCCAAAAGAGTCGCCAGAAAAATCTATGGTGAAATTTTTATATATGATTTCTAAAGAATGTACACTCCATCTTCAATCTATGTGGAATAAAATGAAGATAGAAATATACTTATTTTTTAATGCATTTCTAGGCCTCGTAGATCAGATGTTCTTGAGGGTGATGTGATATTGAGGAGAGGTGTACTATCTCAAAAGATAGAAGTCACCACCTACGACTAATCACCTCAAGGACTCTAAGGATAATGGGTGTGCATATGTAAAGATTCTTCCCCACTTTACATGGAAAAAAAGTAGGGTTTATTTTAAATCGGTTAGTTAAGTTCTCTAGGCAAACCCCATAGTTAATTACATCCTAAGGAAGGGATTCTTTAGGAATACTCTATATTAAGGTAAATGATCATTATCTCCAAAGATTTCAATAGGTAAGACTATTAATCGATTAGTTTATTTTGGAAGATCAAATGGGATTGATCAAAGAGAGAGAGTTATTATCGAAGCCAAAAGAAGATAAGTAGGAGATGCTCATGATGCTAGGAAACCTATCAAGCATCTTAAACCATCCTATGGTTGGGCTTTATGTTTTTGAAATTTAATTATTTATTTGAGTTGAAATTTTACTAGACGTTTAGGGCTTATAATTTGACAATATAAGGTTATGGAAATGCCCAAGAGATGATGATTTATGCTTATGGCCCATAGAAAGGAGAGGTAACCTCAGAACCTAAATCTAGGGAGCTTTGGCAAGGGCCAAAAGCATAACCTAAATCTAGGGAAAAAAGGGTATTTTATTTGCCTCCACAAGAGAGAACAAACCATCTAATTACTTGGACTTACAACCGCCTGGGGGTAGCTACCAACTAACTCCTCCTATAATTTTAAATTTGTGTAGGCAAGTCATATGTTTTATGCAAGATAGCTAGGCTGTATTTATTTTACAAAGAGACTAAGTCTTTAAACTCACACCCTAAGAGACTAGATCATGTAAGGGCATGAAAAATGACTTAGATCTAATACAAAACAAATTACATTTACTTTCATTTTTGGACAATCATTTGACTCATGCTTATAGGATTCATATACATAATGCATGAGAAATAAGATAGGCGACTTTGGCAAGGGTCAAAGCATTATAGGACAAAAATGGTATGTTTACTCCAAGAGAGGACAAATCTTGGACTTACAACTCTGGGTGGCATTAACTCCTCTATGATTTTAAATTCTGTAGGCAAGTCATACTTTATGCAAGATAGCTTATTTATTTTAGAAAGAGAAGTCCTTAAACTCACACCAGAGCTACATGTAGAGCATGAAAATGACCTAGATTGAATACAAAACAAATTACATTTTACTTTCATTTTGACAATCATTTGACTCAAACATAGGATTCATATGAAATGCATGAGAAATAATATTATGGGCTAAAATCGGAAAGGGGAGGTGTGACCATGGCTTTCAAGGTCAAACCAAGTTCTCTAGCAAGGTAGAAACCCTCAAGAGTGTAACAATATGCTTATGCATGATGTTATAAAACTCATCCAAGGGGTTGTAAATTCTTTTATCTTGATTTTAACCTTTAAATGATGTTATGAGTTATTTATTTTTAATTTTGTCGATTAATTTGGTAGAAGATTTATTTTTCCACTAAGAGCCTAATCATCAGTTAAACATCAAAGGAAGAAATTAGGAAAACATGCCATAAACAAAACATCAAGCATTTTATAAAAGTGCAAAAAGAATAAATACTTACAGCATAAAAAAATAAATTAGGTAATAAGCTCTCATTGATTACAAATGAATTAATTTACAATAAAGTAAGGAAACTTATGTTATGGGGGTTCTTCATTTCATCTTTTCTTCTTTCTTCTTTCTTCTTTCTTCTTTCTTCTTTTGGTTTCTTCTTTTGGATGGTTGGAAGGTGGTTTCTCCAAAGACTTCACATGGTACATAAGATATAATATTATGAACCAATGTTCATCCTAATCTCTCATAACATTCATTCCAAAATCTTAATTGCAAAATTACATGAAAAGGAAAATTAAATTTAACTAACACCTGTAAAACAGAGATTAGCTAAACTAACCATACAAATCCCAAGCATGTATATTGGACTTAGCATGCCACACATGGATAAAGTCAACGGCTATTTATGCTTAGGGATATAAGCACATAGCAAAAGCATTTATATTTTTTTATTCTTAAGCACTCCCCTAATAATGATTAGACTAATTTGTCTACCATTCATTATGCACATTCACTAACATCGACTAGAAACAATACATCACAAAAGCAAACAACAATATGCATAACCTAAAGCTAGAAGTGATGACTTAACCTAATGTGTGTGCTTTAAAAGGTTTGTGTTGTATGCTTAGCTATGGCTTTAAGGCTTATATTTTCTAAGTGTGAAGATGTTCAACTTAGGTGGATGGCTTCATTTAATTGTTTAATTGATTTGGGTTGATTATATCTTGTATTTTGGTTTGGTTTGAGTGAATCCTACAATTAATTACTAAGTTTTAAGGAGAGGGAAAAGAGAAGAGAACTCCTCTTTCCTTCCCTACCATAAGTAATTTCTAAAGTGGATTTATATTTGATTTTGTTTAGTAAATATTTTATTTTATGTTTTAATTTATCCTAACTTAAGATTTTCTCTAAACAAACCAATTCAAAAAGAAAGGCATTTTAATATTAAATAAAGTGAATTAATATCACAAAACACACATCACTTCATTTCTTTCCCAACATGTACAACATGCATATGAATGAATCCTAAGCATATCTATACATACAAATGGAAAAATGTTTTTTATGATGAATGCTGAAATGTTACTTAAAAAAAATTGGAATGCTTTATGATGCATGATTTTCATTAAGTAGAAAAGAGGGGTTTCTTTTATCCATTATTCACATGCACATGAATATGTATAAAAAGCATAAGTGAGTATGGCCCCATTGTTAGCACTAAGGGTGTAAGGTACAAGACCTAGTTTGGGCTACTTAAAGCCTCACAACTCTGAGATTGTCTAGACTAATATACCACTTTCTTTAAATACAAACACATGTATTAAATAAATGAATGGAAAAGAAAGATGCAAAAAGTTTGTGTTGGTTGATTTGTTTGGTTTATGCAATTTATGTGTACAAGTGTAGATATCCTTCTTAGGTAATAGCATATAAATGGATAGGAATGGGGTCAGGCAAGTGTTATGTTCTTTTCAAATGAACTATACACTTTACCAAATCCTATTCAAAACTATGCTAAAAGAAGAGAAAAAGGAAAGCCACATTATGCACATCTTCATATTTATATCCACATGCAAGCTCATAAATAATTATAAGTAGCACACTTTCAGTTTTAAGTGTTTGATTAATAGATTTTGAAAATATTTTTAGGTTTAGTAGTGATAATAGCCATTTATATTTTTACTTTAGCCAAAACATGCAATTTGACATAACGAAAATATTTCATTTTCAATTTGATTTTTGAAAATCATGAATGCATGAAATTTATATGACATACACATTTAGCATGTTAGGAAAGAAATAAAGTGATAAAATTATGTAAACACATTCACTCTAATTAATTCCTAAAGACAATCTTATGAAATAAGAAAGCTTAAGGCAAATCAAGTTGTTTTCAAGGGAGGTTTGATTTTATTTTGAGTTTGATTTAATTTGAGAAATATGAGGTGATTTTATTATTCCTAACACATTCCCACATATGTTTGTTGATTTATTTTGTTCTTAGGATTATTATATAATTTTTATATGTTTCTTAGGTTAAGGTATGAATTAAGTGTGTTAATTACCTCTTATACACACCACATAGTTAATCAAATAATTATGAGCCAATGATATGACATAAAACCACATAAGGAATTTAAATTAGCAATGCACCTAAGAAAGAAAGGTACCTAATGCAATTAGCTCATGATTAAGGATTAATTAAGCTAAGGGGTTTATTTTAAGTAATTTCATAACACCTCTCACACATGTGAGTTAAATTTTGATTTCCTTAATTGTGCTTAGGCTCTTGAACACAAGCATCTACCCAAGATAGATTAATTGAGTTTTGGAAAGTTTTAGAATTTTATGAAATTAATTAAGGGGGTAATTAGTGAATTAACCCTTAAATAAGGTTAGAATAAGGAAGAAAGAGGGTTTGAGGAATTTCTTAAGGAAAGTATCTTAAAATTATTCCCTAAATCTCACATTCACTTAAGTAAAACTTAATTGACTCAATTAGAGGGATAGACCACTAATTATATCCTTAATTAAACTTAATTATATTAAGAGCATAATTTAGGAATGAACTAGTAATTTCTCTAATTAAACCACCAATAAATCCCAAGAAAATTAGGAGAGGAAGGAGTCATCCCACCAATTATGCACAAGAAGTTTAGGATTAATCAGTAGAGTAATTAGGGTAATTAGCAAAATAAAATTCCTAATAAAACCAAAATCTAGAGAAAAGAACTTTTCAAAATCCATTGAAATTATTTTTAGAATATTCTATGTTCAATTATCTATCTAATGCAATTTATTTCAAATTTTTCTAATTTTTCTAAGCTCAGATATAAATTTAGGAAGTTTCCATGATTAATTAGGTGTTAATAGCCTAATTAAATGTTTAATCATGTCGACGCCACATGGACCGCTAACACGACATGCACTTTCCACGTGGCATGATGGGATTCAATATTTAAGTTATCACATCATAGCGCCACATCAGTGACGGCACTACGCGCTTTCTCCTCACCTATTAGACGACTGAGGTTAAAACCATGGTTTTAAAGGGATGAAATTTGGATCTACATTTTTTGATCCATCCAAAATGTGGATGGATAGCCATGATCTCTCGTATTTCTCATGAAATGGACACCATCCATTTCTAGGAGATCGAGCTTCTTGAGCGATAGGATTGAAACTCAACCCACACCATCAACATGCAAGGAGATCATCACTAGAATCTCATGGTGATACTTTACTTCACAGTAAGACCACAACTATATTAAGCTTGATTTAATGGCATACCTCACTGGAGGTGATAATCAGAGCTCAATTCCCTTGGAGAAGCTTCGTCTAGTGGAGATGAAGCTTTGTTAAGAGTTTGATATCTTAAGATTGGATGGATCCTTCTAGAGGCCAAGCTCCCCTTCAAGTAAGTTCGGCCTTGATCAAGATAGCACCTCCCTTGCCTTAGGAACTTGGGAAAAGGTCTAGAAAAGTTCAATTTTATCCTCTGATGATGCTTAAGGGAAGAATTGGCTTGGAATGAAGTTTTGGCTAAGTTGGATTTCAAGTGGAGCTCCCCTATCTTCAATCTATGAAAACTGAGAAAATGGAAAATCAATTTAACTCTAGGAAGCTTGAGATCACTTGGCAATGGCTCCTCTGGCTTCCCTAAGTTCAATCGAGTGTGAGAGTGTTAAGATTGAATTGAATTAGGGGGAGTATATCTCCCCCCTTAAAGGATCAGATGGTCGTGCCTTAACTTATCAATTTGATAAAATTGTCCTTATTCAATGGGTTGTTTGAGTTATTTAGAGTGGCATTGCATTGGTTTTTTGCTTGCTCAAACAAGGTGGAGGGAGGATTCCATGTTGCCAATTTCAAAGGAGGTGGTCTGTTTTCGGTTTGGGTTGGGTTTGGCTTACCCAAACTCACTAGGTCATGTGCACTAGGTCCATTAGTGAGCATTTGGTCCACTAAGAGGATGTCAAGTTTCAATGAAAAGGAATTGACCAAATTCCATATGATTTTGGCCAAATTTATCCTATGGCTTAAGGGTAAAATGGTCAAATGGGTTTCAATTTGAATATGTTTGGTATGTTTGAAAAATAGGTTAGGCCAAGTTTCATTGGATTTGGAATTAGTTTGATGTGATTTGGCTCATGTTGACCCATTTAGGTCAAAATGAGTCAACTTGGATCAAGTTGACCAATTGGTCAAATTGGGTCAAACTAAGGGTGGGGTCAAGTTCATATGATCATTTGAAATGTTTTGGTTGCTTTGGTTTGATTCAATTTAGTTTATATTTAGTTTTGGTTTAATTGAGTTCATTTAGGTCAAATGAGTCAAGTTGACCAAATTAACCCATTTGACCTATTTGGGTTAGGTTATGGGTTGGTTCATGTTTGGTTGGTCATATGAAATGGATTGCTATCATTGTTTCCAATCAATTTGGTTTATATTTGAGTTTGGTTCAATTTAACCTTTTAGATCAAGTTGGGTTCAAGGTCAATTGGGCTAGGTTAGGTCTAGTTGGCCAATTGGAGCTTTGGTCAAGTTCAACAATCATTTTGGAATGAACTTGACCCATTGGATTCAATCAATTTGGCTTAGATCAAGATTTGACACATTTTGACTTTTTAGGTCAAGTTGGGTCAACTTGGGTCAAGTGGCCAATTAGGCTAGGTTAGGCTCAAATGTTGACTTGGTCAAGTTCAAACATTGAACATGATTGAGTTTTGATCAATGGTTTCAATCAATTTGGTCTATGGTAGATTTTGACTATGTTGGGTTTCATTTTGGCTAAATGTTGACTTGGTCAACCCTTAGGTTTGACTTAGTTTGACCCAATTTGAGTGATTGATCATCTCATGATGATTGTTGATCATGATGAGAGGCTTAGGTGGTCTTAGTTCAATCCAATTTTATTAGGACAAGAATTTGGCTCATAAGGGTACTTTAGGTCACTTTGGGTGAACTGAGCCTGAGTAGGTCAAATGGCTTAGTCAAAGCTTGATTTGAGTTTGATTGACCTCACATATAGACTTATGATTGAAATATAAATCCATTTGCAAGTGGTTTGAAGTAAAATGGGTTTTGATTCATTTGAGAATTTCAAGTTTAAGGGATGAATGTGAGTTTGACTTGGGTTTGATTTTTGATTTGAGTGTTTGCCTAATCACTAATTGTGTCTTAGTACTAAGGAACCCTTAAAGTCTAAGAGAAGTCCTATGTCTAAGATGGAGAGGTTGAGAGCTCATCCTAAAAATGAGGTCAACAGGCCGATATGATACCTTATTTATGTGTCACCCTAGTGGTCACTTATCTAGCGGATGTGAATCTCTGTGCTTTCTTTTTAACTTGATCATTGCAAATTAATGAGTGTCTTATTAATTTGGTAGGCCTTACTGTGTAGCCAATAAGCTACCCCATGTTGATTTCATTTAAGAAGGTGTAAGCCTACGTGCTTTCTTCTTGAACTATCCATCATGCACTGATTAGGTCGAGTATATTTGAGGTTTAGGATAAGTCCTCCAATGGCTCCTTTCCTCCTGACTACTTCAAGCTTGGGTTTAGTCCTTACACAAGACTCCTCACTTAGTAGTCCCCCTAGGTCAGATAGCCCCTGTCAAGCAGAAGATAGACTATCCCGACGATCAGTTCTGCTTTAGAGAGATGTAAGCCTACACACCTTCTCTCTAGACTGATTATCACAATTGGCTATCGCCATGCTGACAGTGACCCACGTGGTGGATACACCACTCTTGGCAGATGTGAGTCCCCGTGCTTTCTCTTTGAGTTGGCCATTGAATACCTATAGGCTTTATTTTACAGGGTTTTGGATAACGCCCCCAGCGGCACCTCCCCCGTGGGCACTCTATTTAGATCAGGTCCTTAACGACCCCATTTAGACACTATCCTGGTTACTCTTGGATTGGACAGTTCCCCTTTCCAAGTAGCCACCCCTGTGGTTGGAGAATTTCATTTGTGGATGTGCAGATTCTCCCTTATTCTAGTAAGTCTGAGATAGGACTAGGCTGATATGAACTCCTTCTCAGTGTGGTCCCTTGCAAACCAACAGGGCTCACGATAATATAAAATAAACAAAATATATCTTCACTTGTGGATTAGGAATTCAATCCCCTAATGGCCCCTTTTCCAAGTAGGCATCTTATCTTTAGGGCAATGTCAATAAAACTCCCTTTAGGAATAGCCTGACTACCTTGAGTAGAGATAAGTCCCCGGATTAGCACTCTCTTATAGGGCTGTCAAAATAACTCGTTGCTCGAGAACAGCTCATGTTCGGCTAAAAAATTTGCTCATGTTCGGCTCATTCATTAAACTAATGAGCCGAACACAAACAAAAAATTGTTCAAAATGAGCCAAACACCTAATAACCTGTTTTTCGTGTTCTGCCTCGATAAGGCTCGATAGCGGGCTAAGGCCATGGCGTGATTCCTCGAATCGTGTTATTTCAATATTTATTTTAGGCTTTTAGCCTATTTTACTTCTCTGAGAGATTCAAATTTTACTATTTTCTTAAGTCTTTTCAGTGTTTCAATGGTGAGCAATTCAAGCGTTCATTCGTGCCCTAGTTCTTCTCTTCTGTCTATGAACCTCTCTGCCTCTGAGTTCTTCAATCTCCACTTCTCGCCTCGAGCCGAGCATGAGCAGTAGTGCAGTAAGCACTCCATAGTCTACAATCCCTTCCTCCCGAGTCCTGCCTCTCGGATTTCTCTCGTTCTTGCGTCACTGCGTGGCGTTTGGCGTATCGAGCAAGTGGAGAGTCTTATATGTGAATCTGATCCTCTGTGGCTTTGTGACTCTGTCCCTCTCTCTCATTCTTACTTTTTTGAGTCGTCTAACGCTCTGACTCTTCTATGTGATTTCCTTTACTTTTCAACTGCTCGACCCATTGAGGTATGTCACAGTCTCATAGATCTTTGTGGCCTTTCACCAATCTATGGTTATTGCAATTATGTGATTTTTTTAGGAGCATGACTCCTCTATTGTATGGGAGCCTTTATTGGTTATGATTCTTGTGAATCTGTGAGGTTGTGATGTTGTTCACTATTTACTATTAGTGTTTAGTTTCAATGTATTGCGTATTTATGTTGTTCGTTCCTTCTGGTTTCTTCAAAGTTTAAAGTAACTTAGGCTTTGCAATCAAAGAAACAATAGCTAAGTAGGCAAGTAGCCAATAATTCTAAAAAAAATAACAATAATACAAGTATACAGTATACAATAGCACCATTAACCAAAATGTAGAACAACCCACTAGAAGTAAAGAGGATGCAAAAAAACACTTAATAAGTATAATTAACCAATCCAGAAAAAATAGTTCTAATCAAAGCAAAGAGGTTGTCAAAAAAAGGAACCATTTTAGGTCCACCGAGAAGTGAGAACAGGCTGAACAACCAACCAAGTTACCAAAGTATCAAACCTAAAACTCTGAAAGAATCAACAAAAGCAACCATCAATGGCTGGATAGAAATGAAACGAAACACAATAAAAATCCAAAATCCTCTGATGTTATAGCATAGAAAATACTCAATCACATCTAACAGCCAACAGGTTATCTATTATAAGAAGTTGTAGACTTGTAGTCTTGTAGATTTAAAATAGCAAAACAGTAGTTGAATGAAAATAACAAAATAACAAGACAACATACAATGATAGAACTGGGCAGTGGTCTAGTGGGTAGTGGGCAGTGTGTAGTGGACAGTTGTCTTGTGGCAGTGGACAGCAGTTGAATATTTCAATGAAAAGATAGGAGTTTTTTTTAGCTAATTGTAAGCTCTGTAACTAGTAATGCTTAAAGTATGCTTTATATCATCCCGAGTCCCGAGCAAGAAAAAGAATCATATATTCATATGCTTTTACTTTGATATTTGATGATTATTTGTTGTTTCTATTTTTACCAAATTATTTTTGAAAAAAATAGATGATTTAAATAGCCATTAGCCAGTTAACTAATTTTCTAATAATCTTCTTATTTCTATTATAATGAAGCTCACTCTCCTTCTATTATAAATGATATTCATCCTTGTAATTTTGATTATGCAAAGTTTGGTTGTAATGTATTATGTATGTTCTAAACTCTGTTATATCTATGAATGCATTATTTTATAACATATTTATCATTTAACACATGATGTTTGGAATTATTCATAGTTTACATACAACATATGTCATCATTTATGAGTCGATCACACCAGCTGATATGAAACATTTGGAAGACATAATCAAGCATCTCAACAAATTGTTGAGAGTACTAGCACTATACCTGAGGTGCGCTATCTAGAAAGAGAAAGTCTAGTGTGGAGTACTTTGTAGAGGTTAAAATATGTCTAAGGGTGTTGAGATTCCCTTGCAATGTATGTCTTGTGGAGTTAAGTTCCATAAATCAAAAACAAGCACAACTTCACAACTTCTCAGATATATCAAAGATTGTGATAAACTTAAATCAAAAGGTAAACAAGTTATTTATTTTCAGATAAAAGACGAAATCAATTTCTCCCAATTGATATTGCTAGTGAATTTTGGCATTTTATTTTTCATGATCTTAAAAATTATGATCAAAGACAGGTCAGAGAAATTATTGCAAGGATGATTATTGTCCATGAATATCCTTTTATGATGGTAGAGCACACTTGGTTTAATATCTTATTGAAATATTTGAATCCTAACTATGAAGGTGTGTCTAGAAACACCATAAAAAATGATTGCATGCGGATTTATGATGTTGAGAAAGAAAAACTTAAGACTTATCTTAGCGGTTCAGAGAGTTTCATTAACATCAGATTGTTGGACATCTAATCAGACAATAGGGTATATGTGTTTGACTATTCATTTCATTGATTTGTCATGGAAGATCCAAAAAAGGATTATTAATTTTATTAAACTTGATCCTCCTCATACTGGAACTTTCATTTGTGATGCTATATGTGACTGTTTATTAGAATGGAATCTTCAAGATAAAGTCTCCATAATTACTCTTGATAATGCCGAATAATGATGCGACTTCTTGCCTTAGAAATAACTTTGATTCAAGAGGAAAACTGCATTTTCGTGGTCATTTTTTTCATATCATGTGTTGTGCACATATATTAAATATAATGGAGCAGGATGGTTTGAAAGAAGTGCATGACATAATTTATAATATAAGGGAGTCAGTTAAATATCTCAAAAAATCTCTTGCAAGGCTACATAAATTTGTTGAGATTGCAAAACAATTAGGTGTTCCTACATCACGATCTCTTTGTATTGATGTGCCAACATGTTGGAATTCAACCTATATGATGCCTGATTCTACTTTTATTTATCGTACTATCTTAACTCATTACACAGCTAGAGATTCAAATTACAAGTGGGTATCACTAGATTCGGATTGGTTGAGGTATGAAAAAATCAGAAAGTTCTTATCAATTTTTAATAATGTCACTCAAACAATTTCTGGCACATCATATCCAACATCAAATGTTTTTTTGCCAACTATAATGCATGTTAAGAAGCTTCTCTGCAAAGAATCCAGATCTGAAGATGAGTATATTAGAAAAATGGTCGCAGTTATGAAAATAAAATTTGATAAATATTGGGGGGAGTGTAACCTACTAATGTCTCTTGCTGCAGTTCTTGACCCTCATTTAAACTTGAAATTCATTTCATTTATGTTTCCTAAGATCTACGAACTACATGAACTTGATTCTCAAATTACATCTATTGAGAAGACTCTTTGGGAAATACATGCAATATATGCTTCTGAGAGTTCTTCTATTGCTACAATGAATGAATCTATCAATGTGGGGTTTTCTTCTTTGAAGTCTGTTATAGATCCTCATGGCACATCTCAATTTGATTGTATATTAGGTTTTAAAGATTTTGTTATGTCATCTGGTTCCATACAGCCTGTTAAGTCTGACTTGCAAGTGTATCTTGAGGAAGGGTTATTTATTTGCAATACTGAGCAATTTGATATTTTGGAATGGTAGAAAATGAACACATTGAAATATCCATGTTTGTCTAGAATGGCCCGTGATATTTTATCAATTCCAATAACAACTGTTGCTTCTGAATTTGCATTTAGTACTGGTGGAAGGGTGCTAGATGATTATAGAAATTGTTTATCTGCCAAGACAGTTAATGCATTAGTTTGTGCATCTAATTAGATCAAATCATCCAAACTAAATGCTAAAACACCATTGGTAAGTGCTTCATTGCTTCAATATAGTGCCATGCAATTTAATATTATTATTTCATTATATATATTTTCCTTTTAAAGTTTTTTTATTTATTTTTCACAGCAAGAAATATTGGAGGAGGAAAATTTAGGTGTTCCATTGGGTGATTCATGAGCAAGAAGCCAGCAATGCCTTTTTTTTGCTATTATGCTACTAATCACTTGAGTATTTCATATACATTTAATTGTAAATAATTTTCATGTTTTTATTTTATATATTTGGTTATACACTTATGTTGATGATGGTTGATGGATTGTTTACTTACTTTGGTTTTGGGTTGATTTAAATTTCTGAATTACTGTGCAATATTATTTTGTTTTAATTATTTTTTTGGAAGAAGAATTATAGAAGTGAGGCTATGATGATTTAAAATGATCAAATAGGTAAATGTTGCTTCGTTGCTTATTTCCTTTATTTTGGTTTGTCATTATTGCAAGTAACCCTATAAAGGATTGTATTGATGGTAAAATATGCAAATTTGAACAGATATTTTTTTATTGGATGCATGTAATTTGTTAACCTTATGTGGGATTTTAAGATGATTATTGATGAGCATCGAATACTTTTATGTTCCAACATTTGTCTCTCTATATTTAGAATGGCATGCTAAAGTAAACATGCAATCATATAGGGTGTACGAGGTTATGTCATTGTCATATCACATATGTGTTGTAATTAAATCTGAGCCTCTCTAGTTTCAAAACATCTATATTTTCATTCAACTGTTGTCCACTGACAGACTGACTCCACTAGACCACTGCCTAGTTCTATCATTCTATGTTGTTTTGTTGTTTTGTTATTTTCATTCAACTGTTATTTTATTATTTAAAATCTACAAGACTACAAGTCTACAACTTCTTATAAGTAGATAGCGTTCGTTGGGATTGAGTATTTTCTATGCTATGGCATCAAAGGATTTTGGCTTATTATTGTGTTTCGTTTCATTTCTATCCAGCCATTGATGGTTGCTTTTGTTGATTCTTTCATAGTTTCAGGTTTGGTACTTTGGTAACCTAGTTGGTTGTTCAGCTTGTTCTCACTTCTCGGTAGACCTAAAATGATTCCTTTTTTGACAGCCTCTTTGCTTTGATTAGAACTATTTTTTTCTGGATTGATTAATTTGACTTATTAAGTGTTTTTTGCATCCTCTTTGTTTCCAGTGGGATGTTCTATATTTTGGTGAATGGTGTTGTTGTATTATTGATAGGATATGGCATCAGAGGATTTTGGTTTATTATTATGTTTGGTTTCATATATATCCAGTCATTGATGGTTACTTTTGTTGATTCTTTCAGAGTTTCAGGTTTGATACTTTAATAATTTGGTTTGTTGTTCAGCCTGTTCTCACTTCTCGATGGACCTAAAATGGTTCCTTTTTTTTGCAGCCTCTTTGCTTTGATTAGAACTATTTTTTCTGGATTGGTTAATTAGACTTATTAAGTACTTTTTTGCACCCTCTTTGTTTCCAGTGGGTTGTTCTACATTTTGATGAATGGTGCTGTTGTACACAATATACTTGTATTATTGTTATTTTTTTTTGGAATTGTTGGCATCTTGCTACTTGGCTGTTGTTGCTTTGACTGCAAAGCCTAAGTTACTTTGAACTTTGAACTTTGAAGGTTGCTTACTTGCTTTTGTTATTTCTATCATTCTATGAGAATCATGGGATTGATTGGCTCATTGGCTGTTCAGTTACTTGTATTGTAAACTGTTTTGATAGCCCTACCCATGGTGCCTTTTTCACAGCATCCTTACCTATCTTGGAAGCCCTACCCTAAACCATAAGCAACATCATCGCAGAGGTAAGTTACCTCTGTGATGTTGTTGCTTGTGTTATTTATGGTTGCTAATTGGTTATGATGTCTATGATGATCATAAAATTCTTTTCTTTGGCTGGTAGCATATTTTGTGATTGTAACCCTTCTTGGAAGTTGGATGCTCACTAATTTGTTGCCCCTTGTTGATATAATTAAAATGAATATTTTTTACCGTGAGCTGAGCTATCTATGTCTTCTCTTGTAGATCATACTCATATATTTTTTTCTCTTCATTAACTATCTTCTCAAGTGTTTTTTTTTTTTTGCAGATCATTTTCTCTACTCCTTTCAAGTTTCAAGGTGTTGGACCCTGAATTCTGCTGACTGTTGATCTTTTTCAAGCTCTCTTCATCAGTGTTTTTTTTCAGTTTTACCTTTCTTTAGCTTTTTTTATTTTCTATTTTTGTACTTAGATGGGGATTAAACTCTTTAATCTTCTTGTAGCTCCTAGAGCATTAGATCTTTGAGCCTTACCCCCCATAAGGACTTTATATTTCTTTCTCTAGTTTAATAAAATAATTTTTATACTTTTGTATCATTGTATTTGCATGTCTTTTATTAGAAAAATTTTATGTGGGATGTATATTATAAATTTCAAAAATTACTAAATATTAATAAAATTTGTATATTATTTTGTGTTTTTTTCTTATTTGTATCTAAAATTTTGTGTTATAATAATTCAATTTTTTTAAAAAGTTAGTTTTAGTACTTAATTTGATAAATTCAAGCTTATTTCAAGCTTCTTCACGAGCTGAAATAGAGCTGATTCGAGCAAACAAATAAACGAGCCTTATTCGAGCCAAACACGAACACATTCGAGCTTAAACGAATAATAACGAGCTGAACACGAACATTCTCATAACAAGCTTAAATTGAACACGAGTCAAACACGAACACAAATAAATGTAAATGAGCCGAACACAAATAGAGCCTCAGCTCATTCATGTTCTGCTCATTTACACCCTTACTCTCTTAGTAGTCACCCTTAGGTTGAATTCAACTTACTGTGCCACTAACGAGTCACCCTAGTGGCCGTCTTTTCTTCAAAAGATATTAGTCCATTACGCATTCTTTCTAGCACATGCACACCGACGGCGCAGTAGTTCAATTTGTTGCACAAACAATCGATCACCCTAATTATTTCTTGTGCAGGAGGATGTGGGTCCCCACGCTTTCTTTCTAACTCAACCATTGTACACTGAAAGGCACCCCCTAGGTTGGTTAGCTCTACCCCACGGTCGGTAGACTATCCCTTTGGATTTGTATATCTAAGAAAGATTTAGGCTGATATTAGCCCCTTCTTAGTGGATCCATCGCACACTGACGGGATTCATCAAATTAAAACAAATGAACTTAAAATAAATGCAATTCAATCAAATAACATTATCCTATCTACTTTTGAACTGATGTAAGTCCCTTAGCAGCATTCATTCAGTAATCACCCTAGGTCGATTTTGATTTGTTGCATCCGACAGATAACCCCAGCAATTGTCCCTTGCTTTTGGAGATGTAAGTCTGCTACGCTTTCTCCTTAGCACAGCCATTGTACACCAAGAGGCAACCCCTTAGGTTGGATAGTTCTATCATGTGGTTGGTGGACTACCCCTTTGGATTGGTAAATCTAAGATAGGCCAAGGTCGACATGGCCCCTTCTTAGTGTTGTCCATCATAAATCAACAGAGTCCATCTTAAAATGTAAAGTTAAAATAAATAATCAACCAACTTCTCCTTAGAGAGACATCAATCATCCCAACCTCCCAATGGAGTCAATTAAATCTAATTCAAACTTGCATTCCCCAGTGAGTGCACCCTCAAAAGAAATCTCATCAAACCCTTATCCCTAGTGGATAACCTGAACCTGCTTCCCTAGTGGAAGGTTCATGCATCTATCCCTGGTGGCATATACATTCTAATCCTCAGCGAATATTCTACCCAAATCATATCTTGCATTCAAATATAAGCCCCGTATCCTAGTGGATAACCTAAACCTGCTTCCTTAGTGGAAGGTTCACATGCTTGATCCCTTAGTAGATCCCTTCTTCCTTTCTTATAACTTTGGCATAAGTGGAATTGCATTGCATTAAGATCTTGATTCCTTATACATCTCAGATTTATGGGTGGATCACTTATGTTAGTGTTTACAATCCTTCGGACGTTGTTGATCATCTCGATTAACACCAATATGCACGGTGTGCCTTGTTAGTAGCGCCACACCTATTGGGCGCCCTTTGTTGACCTCACTTTTGGAGTGAGCTCTCAACTTTCTTATCATAGATCTCATAAACACTACTAGTTCCTTAGTCTTCAGACACTTCTAGTGATTAGGTGAACACTTAACCTAACCCAAAAGACTTATAAAAGTTAGCCATAGGGATAGGTTGTGCCTTAGGGATTTAGGAAGACTTGCCTACCCTATAGCCCAAACCAAATCCTTTCTTCCTTCTTCCAATACAAATCTCAAATTTAAATCCAAATTCCAAAATTAAATCCAATTATCAAATGATTGAAACCCAAATCAAATCAAATTCTTGATTTTAGCCCTTTTAGACAAATTCTTGAACTTGGCTAAATGATACCCAAATCAACTCAAAACTCATAGATTTCTTCATGATTCAATCACTCCATCAATAATTGTTCCAAATATAAATATAAACTATAATTATCAAACTAAATCCAAGTCAACTCAAGTCAAACCCAACCTAGCACATTTGACTTCAAATATTCAAATGAGCCAAAATTCATTTGAACCTAAACCAATAGCAATTGGTTTATATGTCAATCTCAAATCCATATATAAACTCAACTCAAAAATCAAGCCAACTAAGCCCAATTGGCTCACTTGACCCAAAGTGGCCAATTTGACCTACATGAACCAAAATCCAATTCAATTCAAATCAAAGTGAATTAAGACAATCCAAACTTCATGTCATGATTGTTGATTATCTTAGGTTAATCAATTGTTATGAATTGGGTCAAACCAAGTCAATCTTTTAACCCATATGAACCCAAACTAGCCAAATTATAACTAAATCAAATTGATTATAACCAATGGCTCAAATTCACTCCAAATTGGTTATTGAACTTAACCAAAGCCTCAATTGAGCCCAATTTGACCAATTAGTCATCCTAACCAAACTTAGCCCAATTTGACCTTAAGGGTCAAATCAACCTAAAACCTAATAAAATCTAAATTGAACTTAACCAAAGCCTATAATATATTCTAAATGATCAACCAAACCCAAACCAAGCCATGATTCAAGCCAATTTGGTCAAGTGGGTCAAATTGGTCAACTTAGCCCAAATTGACCTAAAGGATCAAATTGGCCAAAATTAAAATTAAACCAAATTGATTGAAACCAATTGAATCAATATACTCTAAATGATCATTTAAACTTGGCCCAACCCTTAGTTTGACCCAATTTGACTGATTGGTCAACTTAACCAATTTTGAGATTTGACCCAAATGGGTCGAATTGACCCAAATTAAACCAAATGAACTCCAAATGATATGAAATGTGGTCAAACGCACTTTTAACTCATTTTAAATCTGCTCAAATAAAATCTAATATCAAATGACCACTTTAACCTTGGGTTAAGGGCATCCCATGAGAAAAGACATATGCCCAAGTGGTCATTTCTCTTCCTTGGCCACTTAGCACTCATCCATTGATCAACATTGGAACCAACGACACTAATTATATGACCCAAGAGGTAGTTGGGGCAGCCATGACTCATGGGGAGGTGAATTCACCTCACCTCTCCCATTGAAACACTTGGCATGAAGGACTCCCACCTCCCCTTTCTAGGATGCCCATTTTTCCTTCATGGTAGCCATCTTCTATGCCTTAACCAACCAAAATGAGCCACTTAGGATGATTCCCTTTCATTCCCAACAACCCCAAGCAAAATAACAACATTTTGGAGCCAAAAATCAAACAAAAAGAAGAATTTCTGACCAAAATCAAAGACAAGGAATTAGATACTGAAGAACTCCTCCTCTCACTCTCTTTTCCATCTCTTAGAGCCCCCAAACCAACCAACAATCATTCCCACTTGATTTTAGGGTGAAAAATACCAAAAAAATAAGTGGATTTCGGCAAGAAAGTAGTGGTGATTGGAGAAGACATCATTCTGAAGTGAAGGCGAAGGTTTATGCTCATTCAAGGCTTCTTCCTCTACTCAAAAGTGTGCTCGGATCATCACTGCCACCAAAAATTATCCCCAGTCAGGTAATCTTCAAAAACCCGTAGCCGGACTTAGGATTTCTTACTTTTTGTTATAATTTTATTACAATTTTAGGTATTTCCCTTAAATAAACCTCACTTTTTTATTTTACTTGATCCTAATATGAAATAGAATTTTTTAGCAAAGATCGATGTGAAAATGAGTCCAATCGAACCTCATTTTGCATTTTTTTGCATTTTTCCCGTCATTTTTGCCGGTCGAAGAGCAGTAGCTATCTGATCCCACATTCAGGGGATCGAATGGCTCAGAACACATCAGGCCGGCATCTTTCCAACCCCTAGGTCACACGATCCACCTTGGGATCCTGTGGATCAAATCTGGACCATCTGATCCGTCCAACGTGAATCGATGCGCGCCACAACCCTACAATTTCCAACCACATGTCACACAATCGCTTGGGGCATGGCACTGGTGCCATGTGGAATACATCCAATCGCGCATCGCCACCAATGCGTCAATCGGGTTAAGTGGGAAAATCTAATTTTCTGATTTTAAAAATTATTTAAATCATGTGAAACTTCCAAAATTCATAGAAAATAAAAAAACTCAATGAAAAATTCTAAACAAGGGCTCGTTGGATTCATCTTTTTGAGAAGAGTCCAACAAACACAAAATCCCAAAATGTTACTAAATATTTTGAGCATAATTTGAGTTTTAGTTAAAATCAAATTTTATTAATTAAATTAAAAATACACTTTAGATTAAGTTGAAATTTTTAGAGATTGAAATTGAAGCTGAAATCTACTTACCATAAAAATTTCAAATCAAAATCACTTTTGGATGGAAAGATATTGAATTTTTAAGTTCAAATGATTTATTTTAATAAGATAAATTAACAAACTTTATGAAAATTATCTTAATCAACTTAAACTTTGAAAAATCATAACTAATTATAAAAAAATCTAAAACATACAAATAAATACTCATTTTAAAGGTATTTTAGAGGAGCTTAATTTAAAATTAATTTTAATTAACTTTCAATAGTAATTAAAGCTTAATTTAAGCTTAACTAAAAACTTAATTAGCTTAATTACTCCCTAATCACCCAAGTAATTAATCTCAAACTTCTTGAGTTTGATTAATGGGATGACCTCTGCCTTTCATAATTTTCTTGAGATTTATTGCTTGGTTAATTAGGAATTATCTTAGCCTTAATTATTCTCTTAATTAAATAGGTGATTAATTAACATTCTAAACAATAAGAAAATCATTAATTAAGATTGTTAATTATTGTAAGATAGTGAATGGACATAGGGAATGAGATTGGGGCTTCTTTTCCATTCTTTTCTCTAAGTTCATGTGGGTAGAAAAATTTCTATATATGATCACCTTCAATCTGTGGAGAAAAAAAAGGAAAGAATATAAAAATTCATCTTTTTGGGATGCCACGTAGATCCGCAGATATGCTTATTCAGGTGATCGGGTATGTCATCAAGGAATAGTATATTATCTTAGGAGATAGAAGTCACTACCCTTTAATTGGCCTAATACTTCAATAAGAACTCTTAAGGATAATGGGTCTACATATATACCAGATATTCTTCCCCTACATTACATGAAAAAGTAAAGCAAGGTTTATTTTAAACTAAGTTTGTTAAGTTTCCTATAAGGGCAAGCCCCCATAGTTAATTACATCCTAAGGGATGGGATCCCTTAGGAATACTCTCGGTTAAGGTAAATGATTGTTGTCTTCAAATATTTTAATAGGAAAGGACTATCAATCGATTAGTTCATTTTTGAAGATCAAATGGGATTGATCAAATAGAGGGAGTTATTATCGAAGCCAAAAGAAAGATAAGTAGGAGATGCCCATGATGCTAGGAATCCTAGCGAGCATCTCAAACTATCCTATGGTTGGGCTTTATATTTTTGAAATTGATTTAATTTATTTGGGTTGTATTTTTCATTAAAAATTTAGGACTTATGATTCTATAACACAAGATTAAGAAAATGCCTAAGAGGTGAGGAATTAAGCTTATGGCCCACAAAGGGGAGAGGCAACCTCACAACCTAAATCTAGGGAGCTTTGGCGAGGTCGAAAAGCATAACCTAAATCTAAGGCAAAAATGGGTATTTGGTTTGCCTCTACAAGAGAGGACAAATCACCCAACAGCTTGGACTTACAACTGCATGGGGGTGGTTGCTAACTAACTCCTCTTATAATTTTAAATACATGTAAGCAAGTCTTATACTTATGCAAGATAGCTAGGCTGTTATTTATTTTGAATGAGACTAAGTCCGTAAACTCACTCCCTAAAGAGACAAGATCAAGTAAGGACATGCTTCAAATAACCTAAATCTAATGCAATTCAAATTTCAATTTATATTCATTTTTGAATAATTATTTTGACTCAGGCTAATAGGATTCATATGCCTAATGCATGAGAAATAAAGTTATTGACCAAAATCAGTGAGAAGGGAGGAGGTGTGTTTCCACCATGGTTCTCAAAGGTCAAGCCAAGTTTCTTTGGTAAAGGTGGAAGCCCTCTAATCAAGAGTGAAGTAAGATGTATTTTATGCATGATGTTATAAAAGAAAGTACTCATCCAGCTAAAGGGTTACTAATTCTTTTACCTTGATTTTAAACCTAAGCTTTAGGTAAGGTTATGAATTCTTTATTTTTTTTTAGTTTTGAGTTGTTAAATTTGGTAAAATATTTATTTTTTCCTAAGAGTCTAATCCAGATCTAGGCCATACATAAAGCAAGGAAGAAACTAGGAAAAGGATGCCACTTAATGCAAAAGTTAAATAAATCATCAATTAATTTATAAAGTTAATCGCAAAAAGAATAAGAGGTCGAGAGTGGTCGGGCACCACCGCATAAACCGAAAACAAATTGAGTAGCCGAGCTCTACCCTTATACAACCTAGATTATAAATGAATTAAATTACAATTAAGCAAGGAATTCATTGTTATGGGGTCTTCAAGCTTTTATTTCTTTCTTCTTTCTTCTTCTTCTTCTTCTTCTTCTTTCTTCTTTGGTTCCTTCTTTTGATGGTTGGAAGGTGGATGCTTCATTCACATGGTGCATAAGATAAGATCTTATGACCAATGCTCATCCTAATCCCCATAACAATCAATCCAAAATCTAATTGCACAAATTTACATGAAAAGGAAAAAATGGAAATCTAACTAACATGCAAAAAATAGAGATTAGCTAAAATGAACCACACAAATCCAAGCATGCATATTGGACTTATCACCCCACACATGGGTTACTAAGTCCACCTATTGGATTATTCTGGGGTATAAAGCACCAAAAAAATATTTATTTTTATTACAAATATTAAGCATAATCCCCTATAAAAAAATAATTACACTAAGATCCCTAACATTCATTCTATACATACATCCTAACATCTAGTCTAAAACATATGTCACAAAATAAAACAAACATCAAACAATGCACCACCCTAACTTAAAGCAATAAGTGGAGACTTAGGCTAATTTGTGCGCTTTGAAGGTTTATGTGGTATGCTTAGCTATGACTTTAAGTTAGAATTTCTAAGTGTGAAGCATGTTCAACTTAGAGGAGGGTTTCATTTAAGTGATTTAATTATTTTGGATTAATTTTTATTTCATGTTTTGATTAGGTTCAAGTGAATCCTACAATTAATTATTAAGTTGAGAGAGGAAAGAGAAGAGAACTTCTCTTTCCTTCCCTAACCTAAGTAATTTCTAAAGTAGATTCATATTTTAGTTTTGTTTAGTGAATATTTTGATTAAGAATTTTAATTAATCCTAAGTTTAGTTGAACCCTAAATAAACCCATTCAAAAAGAAAGGCATTTTAAGATTAAATAAAATGAACTAAATTCACAAAATATACATCACTTCATTTCTTTCCGAACATGTATAACATACATATGAACGTGTCCTAAGCATATCTATACACACAAATGAAAATATTTAATTCACTTTATGATGCATGCTAAATAATTCATTTAAGGAAATTTGAAAGTTTAAAATGCAAGATTTTCATTAAGTAGAAAAGGGATTTCTTATCCAATTTTCACATGCATACATGAAAGTAAGAAAGGCATAAGTGAGCACAGTGCCATTGTTAACTAGAGGTGTAAGGTACAAGACCTACTTAGGGATACTTAAAGCCTCACAACCTCGGGGTTATCCAAACAAATATATCAGTTTCTTTAAATACAAACATGGGTACAAAAGAAATGAATGGAAAAGAAAGAATGCAAAAAATTTGTATTAGTTGATTCATTTTGTTTATGCAATTTATATGTGCAAGAATAGGTACCCTTCTTAAGTGATAGTATAGGAATGAATAGGATATGGAATTAGGTAAGTGTTAGGTTCTTTTCAAATGAACCACACTCCTTACCAAATCCTATTCAAAATGACACTAAAAGAGAAAGGAAGGAAAGCCTACACTAAGCACATCTTTATACCTTACTCACATGCAAGCTTATAATTAAGATATAAGTAACATACTTTTAGTTTTGATAATTAATTCATATACTTTGAAAATAATTTGAATTTAATAGTGATAATAGCCACTCATGTTTCTAATTTAGCCAACACATGCAAATTTGACATAAAGTAAACATTTTCATTTTAAATTTAAATTTGAAAAGTATGACTGCATGAAACCACATGACACACATATTTAATATGTTGGGGAAGAATTAAAGCAATGAAAGCATGTAAACGCATTCACTTTAATTAAATCTTATAGATAATCTTATGAAATAAGAATGCTTAAAGTAAATCAAAGTTCATTTAATATGATTTTTGTTTGATCTTGAGTTTGATTTAATTTTGAAAATGTGAGTTGAGTTTGCTATTCCTAACCCATTCCCACATGTGTTTAATATTTTTGTTCAATTTCTAGATGATTAGATTCATTTTAAATTTTGGTTAGGTTAAGGTATGAATTAAGCAAGTTAATTAACCCTTACCTACACCACCTTAGCATAGTTAATCAAATAATTATGAGCCAATGAGATGACATAAAACCTCATAAGGAATTTAAATTTGCAATGCACTTAGGAAGAAAATGGCCTAATGTAATTTGGCTCATGATTAATGGTTAATTAAGCTAAGGGGTTTAACTTAAGTAATTTCAAAACACCCTCACATATGTGAGTTAAGTTTTGATTTCCTTAATGAAACTTAGGCTCTTGAACACCTAAGCATCTACCCAAAGTAGATTAATTAAGTTCTGGAAGTTTTTAAAATTTTTAGGAATTAATTAAGAGAGTAATTAATGAATTAACCTTTAATTGAGAGAGGATTAAAGAAAGAAAAGGGGGTTTAGGGAATAGCTTAGGGGAAATGCCCCAAAATTATTCTTTAAGTCTCCTATTCACTGGATCTAACCTTTATCAACTCCAATGTGGGATTAAAATACTAATCAAACTCTTAATTACCCTTAATTACATTAAGGGAGTAATTAAAAATATATTTGCAATTCCCCCAATTAAGACCTCAATAAATCCCAAGAAAATTGGGGTAGGCAGAAGTCATCCCTCAAAACATACCCAAGAAGTTTACAATTAATTAGAGGATTAATTAAGGGATAATTAGCAAAATAAGATTTTCATTAAAACCTAAAATGAGAGAAAATTATAATTCAAAATCCATTGAAGTTATTTTTAGAATATTCTAGATGAAATTATGTTTCCATAAAATTTTACTTCATATTTTAAAATTTTATTGAGATATATAAAAGATAGGGAATAATTAAATTAAATGCCTAACTAATCCCTTTAGCTCACGAACAAAAGCGTGGTTAGCACGCTTACGCATCGCATGTGGGGGTTACTTAAACATCGCATCTAGGAAAGACGATGGTGGGATGTGGTTTGATCTATCGCTCGATTAAGGAGGATCATCCGTTTAAAAGGATAAAGTATTTATAAAATGTGCATTTATCGTCATCCAAAATTTGCGGATACCAGTTCTTGAGGATCAATGGAGACCGTCCATGATCTAAGGGAAGATCGAGCTTGATTGAGCTTGGATTGGAATAAAACTTTACCCACACCATCTTATGCTAATGACAAGCCTATCCAACGGTGGATTTCTCATGCCATGAATATTTCTTTCACAAAGGACCAACACCTCCTATGCCTAGGGTTGGACAACTCCATACCTCACTGGAGATGATCATCGGTGCTCGAGCTCGATGAGGTAGTTTCTTCTATTAGTGATTAAGCCCTATTGAAAGTTTAAAGCCTTGAGGTTGAGTAGATCTCTCTATGGACCAACACCTCCTCTCCTTGCTTACGGCTTTGATCAAATTCAACTCCTCCTTACTTTGGGAACTTGTGTGAATGCTTCGGTGCACTCGACTTGATCCCCTAAGGGAGTGTGCAAAGGGAATTGAAGTCGATTTAAGTAAAGGGGAAGTTGGGAAATGAGATGAGCTCCCCTATTTTCTAAGGAAGAAAATTGAGAAATTCTCTTTTTAAATCTCTCCTAGGAAGCTTAGGAATGCTCTCTAATGGATCCTAACACTCTCTAGGACTCAATCGATAATGAGGGTGCTGAATTCAAATGAAATTAGAGGGAGTATATCTCAATGGATGGTCAAGCTTGGGTATCATTTTATCTAATTGACCATATGAAAGGTTTGTTTGGGCTATTTGAAGTTGGCACATTGGGCTCTTGAGTAGATTGGTAACCTCCCATGTGCAAATCAAGTGGAGGTTTTTAAATTAGCCAATTTGAGCTGGGTTAGTTTTGGCCTTGGATCCATTTAGGCTGACCCAAACCCATTGGGTTGGGTGCACCACTCTCCATTGGGTCCACTTGACCTATTAGGAAGGTATATGAAGAGGGCTTGATGAAATTACCCATGGATTAGACCCAAATTTGTTCTATGGCCTAGGGGTAGAATAGTTATTTTTCTAATTCTTGAAATTGGATATGTTGGGTATGTTCAGAAAATGGGTTTGGCCAAGTTTCATGGGATTTGGAGTTCATTTTATATGGTTTGGCTCATGTTGACCCATTTAAGTCAAAATGGGTCAGCTTAGGTCAAGTTGACCAATTGGTCAAATTAGGTCAAACCAAGGGTTGGGTCAAGTTCATATGACCATTTGAAATGTTTTGGTGGCTTTAGTTTGATTCAATTTGGTTTAGTTTTGAATTTGATTCATATGATTTCATTTAGGTCAAATGGGTCAAGTTGACCAATTTGACCCATTTGACCTATTTGAGTTAGGTCATTGGTGGGTTTAGGTTTGGTTAGTCATATGGAGTGAATTGATATCTTTATTTCTATGGAGTTAAAAAAAATTCTATATGGTCGCCTTCAATCTGTGGTGAAAAAAGGCAAGAATATAGAAATTCATCTTTTTAGGATGCCAAGAAAATGAAAGCTTATTCAGTGATTGGGTAGCCATCAAGGAATAGTGTATTATCTGAGATAAAATTCACCTTTTAATGGACTAATCACTTCAATAAGGACTCTAAGGATGATGTATATGCACCAAAATTTTCCCTACTTTATGGAAAAAAAAAAAACAGGGTTTATTTTAAACTAGGTTCGTTAAGTTCCCTACAGGGGCAAGCCCCCATAATTAATTACATCTTAAAGAATGGGGATTCCTTTGAAAAACTCTCAATTAAGTTAAATGATCATTATCTTCAAAGATTTCAATAGGAAAGGACTATCAATCTATTAGTTCATTTTTGAAGATCAAATGGGATTGATTAAAGAGAGGGAGTTATTATCGAAGCCAAAAGGAAGATAAGTAGGAGATGCCCACGATGCTAGAAAACCTAAAAAGTAATCTCAAACTATCCGATAGTTGGGCTTTATATTTTTGAAATTGATTTAATTTATTTGAGTTATATTTTTCATTAGAAATTTAGGACTTATGATTCCTTAATATAAGATTAATGAATTGCCTAAGAGGTGAGGAATTATGCTTATGGCCCACAAAGGAGAGAAGCAACCTCAAAACCTAAATCTAGGGAGCTTTTGTGAAGGCTGAAGGCACAATCTGAATCTAAGGCAAAAATGGGTAATTGGTTTGCCTCCATAAGAGTGGACAAGCCACCCGATTGCTTGGACTTACAATCACCTAGGGGTGGCTGCAAACTAACTCCTCCTATGATTTTAAATACATGTAGGGAAGTCTTATGCCTATACAAGATAATTAGGCTATTATTTATTTAGAAAGAGACTAAGTCCTTAAACTCACCCAAAGAGACTAATCATGGGACATGCTTCAAATGACCTAAATCTAATGCAATTCAAATTTCATTTTGTTTTTATTTTTGGACAATCATTTTTGACTCATGCTAATAGGATTCATATGCCTAATGCATGAGAAATAAAGTTAATGGCCAAAATCAGTGAGAAGGGAGGAGGTGTGTTTCCACTATGGCTCTCTAATGTCAAGCCAAGTTTCTCTAGCAAATGTTGAAGCGCTCCAATCAATAGTGAAATAAGATACATTTGTGCATGATATTGTAAAAGAAATACTCATCTAGCTAAGGGGTTGCTAATTCTTTTATCTTGATTTTAAACCTAAGCTTTAGGAGAGGTTATGAGTTCTTTACTTTTAATTTTGAGTTGTTAAGTTTGGTAAAAGATTTATTTTTCTCTAAGAGCCTAATCCACATCTAGGTCATACATAAAGCAAGGAAGAAACTAGGAAAAGATGCCACTTAATGCAAAAGCTGAACAAATCACCAATCAATTTATAAAGCTAATCATAAAAAGAATAAGAGGTCGTTGTGGTCGGACACCACCACACAAACCCAAAAATAATAAATTGGCTAGCCAAGCTCTACCCTTATACAACTTAAATTACAAATGAATTAGATTATATTAAGCAAGGAATTCATTATTATGGGGGTCTTCAAACTTCATTTCTTCTTTGGTTTGCAATGGTCAAGTTTGAAAGAAATCTTGAGGACTCACATCCTCTAACAAATGACCACTAGGGTGATATACTAGTGAGGTAGTACGTAGACCCAACCTAGAGCAGCTAATGAGTGAGTGCCATAGGGAGCTTGCTCCCACATCAAAATAGCTCGAGATAAAAGATATGTGTTTGTGTTTGTGCATGTTTCAAAAGGAATAGGACTCCTCTGGGGGACTCTTACACCTACCTTAAATACACTAAGGGTTTTAATGAAATTGTGCCACCGATGGAAAATAGGATTCCCACTAAGAAAGGATGTCGCTCGGGTTCTCTCACACCTATCTTAGTTATGCTAATTGAAATAAGATGCCTCTCGAGTTTTCTTACACCTATTCTAATAGCGTCGGTAGGTTATGTTTGTGTTATGAAAGAGGGATAGGATGCCACTGGGGGACTCTTACACCTACCCTAAACACGTCACGACAGATTCGTAAGATAAGCCAAAAATGCTTCGAAAGAAGAGAAGATTTGATGAATGGAATCAGATTTTATTCTTTTTATTAATGATTATTTTCAAACATGATTTATTTCATGGATAATATTTCTTTAGATAGAGCCCATTAATTGGAAGCATCGGGTGTTCTCCTTTATAATCAATAAGCTGATAAGATCCTCCTTGGTAGGCATTCTTTATGACATAGTGGCCTTCCCAAGTGGGTTCAAACTTGTCTCACATCTTGAGGCAACAATTGGTCTCCTAGGACTAACACAAGTTCTCCTACTATAAAGACCTAGGTAAACAACTTGTTGAGATGAATCATTTTTTTTCAACTCGAGATTCTGCGTAGCAATTCTCTTCCAAACCCTAGCTCTTCTAACCACAACTTTGCATTATGCAGTGATCTTGTTACCCAATGTTATCCTTAGTGATGGAGTTGGACTTAAAGATAGAACCAAAGTCCCACCCATAAGAAAAATGGGGTGATTGAGTTGGAGTTGATGTGGTGTAGTCAAAGCTTCAACCAACCGCTGCTCAATAGCATCAAGAGTCTTCTTCAGTATCTAGATGATTACTTTGTTGAATGCTTCTGCTAAGCCATTTGCTCTAAGGTAATAGATGGTAGAGTATCTCCAATCTATACCATATCTTCTAGTGAAGCTATTGATCTTCGTGCTTTTGAATGCAATACTATTATTAGATATAATTCATCGAGACACTGAGAACCTATACATGATATGGTTCCTGAAAACCTGAAGCACAAGCTGAGTTGTGACCTCTCTGAGTGAGATGGCTTTCGCCCACTTGGAAAAGTAGTCGGGGGCAGCTAAGATGAATTGATGCCCCTTGGAAGAAGGAGGATCGATTGGACCTACAATGTTGGTACCCCAACACTCAAATGGCCCTGAGGCCAATGTACTGTGTAGAATGTTGGGTGGTTGGTGGAGGACCACACTATATACCTGACACTGATGGCATCTCCTAGCTACATCCATGTAGTTTGTAATCATCGAAGTCCAGTAGTATCCAAGTTGCTTGATCTTCATCTTCATCTTTGGATCGGATTAGTGTTCTACATAAACCTGAATGTACCTCGATTACAATGCCACAGGCTTCATGTTTGTCTAAATAGCATAACCATATTTGGTCAAAGGACTAGTGGTATAGGATGCCATCAACAAGAGCATAGGAGAGATCTCTCTGTTTCACCTGATAGGCTTGTGACTTTTCTTGAGGTAGTTTATCGGTGTTCAAGTAATCTATGAACGGTTGCCTCGAATCTAGCTCCTTGTCCATTTTGGCAATGACAACCTCCCTTTCAAGAGGAAGTCTCTCAATGAGTTCAACATCAATAAGGGATAGGACTTGTCTATTTTGGACCCTTATTGAAATGGACTCATCTTTTAGACATGTTAAATCTTTGGGAAGTTTGTCCAAAGCATCTGCTATTGTGTTCTCTGCTCGGAGAACCTTGTAGATGGTGACTTTAGGAATTTGGGCCAACAACTTCATGGTATACTCGTAGTAATGACAAAGCTTAGGTTTGAGAACCTGGTAGGACCCAGTGATCTGGTTGATGATCAACTGAGAATCCCCAAAGATGTTGATGCTCTTGACACTGATAGTGATAGCTAACTCTAGACCATAATCAAAAGCCTCATACTTAACTTTGTTGTTGGTGTAGGGGCTGGAAAGATAGTATGATAATCTCATCACATCACACTTTAGAGTTAGAAGAACTATTCTTAGCCCTCCCTTTCTTTGGAGAATAGATCATGGCATTTTACTTTTGAGAAAAGAAATAGCACCATCAAGATACATCTACCATCGATGGTTGTTGGCCATCCTTAAGTTCATGATTTGTTCATCAGGTAGATCATGACTAAAGAGAATCGGGAAGTGGTGCTAAGAAATCAGTCGTCCCGCATCGGGGTACAATGTGATATCAAACTGCAAAGTATCATGGACCAATGAGCCAAACATCCGGATAGTGTTGGCCGTGTCATGAGGTACTACAGTGGATTTGTTCTGGAGATCAAGTTCACCTTATGAGAAAGCATGTAGTGTCGTAGCTTTTAGAAAGCAAAGATTAAAGTTAGGCAATGTTTCTCAATAAGTGGATAGTTTGCTTCAGCAAGAATCAGTCGACGGCAGAGGTAGTAGAGAGTGCTTTCCTTCCCTTCATTGTTGGCTTGGGCCAACAGAGTACCAAGGGAGTCGTCCAATGTAGCAGTGTAGAGGATGAGTGGCCTGCCTGGGTTGGGGCTACTGGAACTGGTGGCTTCATCAAGTACTGCTTGATGCCTTCGAATGCATGCTGGCACTTATCATCCCACTTTAACTTGGCATCCTTTTTGATAAATGCTAAGAATGGCTTGCATCTCCTTCATAGGTTAGAGATAAAATGTCTTAGATACGCCAGCCATCCTTGAAAGGATCTGAGTTAAGTTAAACTCTTAGGAGGTGGCATTTCTAAGATAGCTTTAATCTTTTTAGATTCTATTTATATTCCCTGGTGACAACAAACCCAAAAATTTTTCTGAAGTTACGCCGAATGCACACTTCACGGGATTCATTTTAAGGTTTTATTATCTTTACCATTTGAAAACTACTCTCAAGTCAAAGAGGTGGTCTTCCTTTTCTTTGCTCTTGACTACTAGATCATCAACGTAGCACTCAACCTTATGATGGATAAGTTCATTAAAGATCTGAGTCATGGCCCATTGGTATGTAGCACCAAAGATTTTAAGGCAAAGGCATGACCCTATAACAAAGATTCGAGGTTCAAAAGGTGTTTCTTTCATCTTCAAGAGACATCTTGATTTGGTTATAGCTAGATGACCCATCCATAAAGAGAAGACGCATGAGATGAGGAAATATCCACCATTAATAAGGAAGAGGAAACTCATCCTTAGGACATACCTTATTTAAGTCCCTAAAATTATGCAAATTTTCTTCTTCTTAACTGATGACACTAGCTAACCGTGTAGGTTTTTTTTCTTGATGAAACCAAAGATCGATCGCTTTCTTGACTTCAAATATGGCCTGTTCTTCAATTTTTAATCGCATGTGTCTAGGAGCTTGCTTAATAGGGGTAGCGTTAGGATCTATTGCTAGCTTATGGACTGCTATGTTAGAAGATAATATGGGCATCTCTTCATAACGCCATGTAAAGCAGTCTTTAAACTCGATCAATAGCCTAACTAAGTCATTGGTTTCTTCTTCATTCAGCAATGAATTGATGTATGTCATGCATGGATTTTCTTCTGTCCCGAGGTTCATTTCTTTAAGCTTGTCTATTGTTGAATGAATTTCTTCTTCAAATTCTGGCGATGTCTCTTTAATTTGGAGATCATCTTAATCATCTGAGATTTTTAAACACGCATTCTCAAAAGAGTTGGGGGTGTGTGAGAAGAGCCTATCAGAATCCAAATGATTGGTAATAACTAAGCAGTAATCTTTGTGATCGACCGAACCCACTATACTGAATCCTAGTCCTGCTCTTGATTGTGCTTCCCTACTTGTATTGTTCCATAACTTTTCAAAATACTCTGACCTATGTTTTGACCATCTGTGAGGAACAAAACCTTTCTATATAAGATTATGAACACAAGGTGAGTAAAAGTCAAGTGGTAATTCCATTAATTCTTTAAAAGTATCCTCCTCAAGTTTTACATCAACTTCAAGACTTGAGGATGATGATCCCAAAAAGAACCTCTTTTGCTTCATGTCACTGGAAGACTTAGGGACTTCTTAACTACCAAACCTTCAACTTTTTGAGATATAAGTGAGGTAAGAGCTAAGGTTCCCAGCTGCTGCATAATAGTTTCACATAAATTAGATTTGAATACTTTGCTTTGCTCGAACCCTGATCTTCGCCTCTGTCTGAATCAAAAGTCATCTCAAATGGAACCCGCTAAGAGGGGTTGGCTGGTATACTAATCACATTAGACTCATCCTCCAAGCTAGATTCCAAGTCTACGTGAATAGTAGGGGTACTCCTATGAATTGGAACATGACCTTTATTAGATGATGGCCAACTAGGCGGTCTCCCACATCTGGAACTGCCTCTATTTCAGCCTCTGTCTCTACCTGGTGGAGGTTGAGCTATCCTACCCACATGTCAATATGATGGAATGAACTGTGGGTGGAATGTGATATGCGGATCTATTTCTTCTTCAATTCCCCTTTCTTGTTCACTTGGACTTTCATTTTTCTTTTCATTTTCTTTTATCTTTTCTTTTATTTCTTTTTCTTTTTCTTTTTTGTTTGCATTTGAATTTTATCCAAGTCCATGAGAAAGGGTGTTTTGAGGAAGATAGTAGGTTGCATCCTCATAAATCTCAACCTCTCTAACTGAAAAGAGCTTTTCATCTCTGTTGACACGGTATTCAATCCCATTTTTTCTGAACTTGATGCATTGATGAAGAGAGAATGGAACGATCCTATTCTAATGTATCCAAGGCCTACCAAGAAAAAAAGTGAATGAAGTATTCAAATCAATGATGTAAAACTTAGCTTCAGTCATCTAGTCACTGATCTCCAAAGGTAACATTATAGAACTTAAAGCTTGCTCACCTTGGTCATTGAATCCTCTCAACATCATCTGATCTCCTCGGAGTGTGGACATGTCGATCCTCAAATAGGCAAGGGTCTTTAGACTCATAATGTTTACTTATGCACCTGAATTCACAAGAACATTGGCGAGTCTGAACCTGTCCATGTCGACTATAATGTAGAGGGGACGGTTGTGCTCCAAGTCTCCCAAAAGAAGGTCTTCATCTATGAAAGTGATCCCTTGAGCTTTTTTTGTATAATGTGCTTTTTTACCTATAGCAGTCAGCTGAGCTAAGCATATTTCAGGATCAAGGAGAGCTTTGATTAGTGATTCCCTCATCTCTTTGGATAAGACAAGGGCATCATATATGTTTAGCTTAGATGGCAACTTTCTTAAATGATAAAGAACATTGTAGTCCACCTTGGGCCAGTCTTCCATAAGCATATCCAAGGGTGGATCATCTTATGGAAGGATTTCTCAATCTTCTATACCAATGACTTATTTTTCTCTATCTTCATGTGCTACCCTATGAAGTAGAACCTTGCCACTACAGAGGTTGACTTCGGTGATCTCTTATGGCAGGGTAATGGAAGGTTCTACTTGCACATCAGGCTCACCTACAGCTTCTTCTATGAGACACTCAGAATTGGATGATTATAAGTCTATCTCAAGAGGTGAACCCATAGTATTCAGAGTAAGAAAGTCCAACTCTAAATCAAAAAGAGAAAGATTGAAATTATTATAGTTATTTTGACTTGAAGAGTTATCATTAGGAATAGAAGAAGATAACCCATCAGAAGTGACACAGATGTAATTTAAACTAGCTTTATTCTTCAATTTCTTGGAATTATTTGGAGGTACAAAGTAAAAATCAAGTAAAGTGAGTGGTGTAAGGGATTTGATGCCCTTATCCACTGATACAAGAGTTCTACTAGTAGAAGAAGTAAAGCTAGCTAAAATGGAAGAAGTCACCGGTGTGGAAGCTTCAACCATATGGAGGCTGACACCTCATTGCACTAAAGGGTTATCCCGGTGACAAATGTCGTCGCTAAGCTCCCCTTTCCTATAGTTGGCACTAGCAACTTGCAAACCTTCCTTGGAGTTTGGGTTAACTGCACCTACAAGGAAAGCTTCAATCTGGATGATCTTCTTAAAGGTTATGGATAAAGAAATATCCCAACCTTCTTTAGCTTTGATAAGATCACATGTGTCCCCAAGGATTACCCCAATGGAGCTGAAAGGTTGTTCCACAAGGTATTCTTTTGGGATAACTATAGCACTAGTCTTAAAACTATGTTCAAGCCAGTTCTTCAATGTGAAGTAATCCTCCAAAATGTGGCCTAGTATACGGTGGTAAGGGCAAAAGTTTGGATCATGACTTTTCCCTACTTCTCCTCCCTAGGCTGGGTAGTAAAATCAGTTTCTTTAAGAGATTCTTAAAGATCTTCGATTACCTCTCTTAAAAGAATAAGGTTTGTTTAACTTATCTAAAAGAGTAGGTGGAGCTACCGGGTGGGTATGCATGCCACCGCTGTTGGTGGTATAGTAAGGTGGCTATGTGTGGAGGCTGTGGAGGGTTACCCTGGTGGCAAAGGAGGTGAGGTCGAGATTGGTCTCTCATATCTTAGCCCTTATCAACCGCATGATGCTCGGCTTCTTTCATAGACCTTTTGTGGCTTCCACTTAGGCAACTGATCTTGAAAAGGCAACTGTTTGGCCTCTCCTTGTAGATTAGCTGCCTTATTGATTAGCTTCTCAAATATCTTAGTGAAGCCCTTAAGCATGAAGGTGGCTGGGCCATGGATACTCTTCAAAAGAATCTCAATGGCATGTTGTTCAGACAGCTGTGATTCACACTTCATACTCAAGTTAGGCCATCGGAGAATATAATCAACAAAGGACTTACCGGGGTGCTATTGTGCTACAACAAAATCACCAACAGTAACCCTTTATTGAGCTTCAGCAAACTTCTTGATGAAGAGTTGCTCTAACTTAGAAATATCTTTATGAATCTGTTCAAAGATACCAATCAAAAGCAATACCCAGCTAGGCTACTAATGAAAGGAAAAGTAAAGCATACCACCATGTTACAACAATGGCCTCAAATGTGCTATATGCCTTGGGTTTCCACTACCATCAAAGCTTTTGAAGGAAGGTGGCATAAAACCCTTGGGATGGATAGCATCAAATTCCTCTGGTAGGTTCTACCCTTGAACCGATGATCCTCCCCTGGGCTTGAGCCAAAGCTTCCTTCACTTGTTGCTCAACCATGGATTTTATGTCTCTTGTATGGAGGTACTTTCCACTACACCTATACATGCTAGTTCTACCTTGCTAATGGGAGGTAAAGTCTTGACTACCAACTAAGAATCCTAATCGAGTATGATGAACTAATGAGGCTTATTTCTAAAGCACCAACTAACAAGTCCTCTAACTATCATGCCATCCTATCTTCATCCTTCGCCTCAGATGTTGAGGTGTTGTGTGGTGTCTTTGATCAACCTCATCACCTTCCATGGCTTGTTGTTCTCCAAGAAGAGATCCTCTAGTGTCAACCATGCACTCTGAGTCTCCCAAAAAAGTCATCTTCATTGGGATCAAGCGACTTTCTCTTCATTTGACCAATCAAGATATCCTTCTTTTCTATGAAATAATGTGTCACTATCTCATCTAAAGAATGATACATCCGGCGTACAAATAGTTGACGGTGATCACTTTCATGCACCGAGAGGCCGGACCTCCCCACTGGAGAGTCAATCCTATGTGGACTGTACTCACTAGATGAGTGACACTCCTGACTGCCACTAGCTATGAGAGGGGTAACAACCCTAGGATGTTCCACTATCACTGGTGCAGCTGCACTATCATCTGCAATATCTAAAATAACTATCACCATCTCTACATCCTGTTGTACTGGCGGAGTTGGTGAAGGGTCGACCATGATGCTTCGGGGTTGCCACTCTTTTCGCACCACCATTGGGGTAGAAGGTTGAGTAAGAGTGCTTATCCTTGCCACAATGGGTGGTGTAGAAGGGGTAGGATCCCTTGGCCATAGTCGGATCACCAATGGGGTGCGCTTCTCCCCGGATATGGCCTTCATGGCCTTGGATGGAATTGGAGATGCTGTGACCTGGACTAGTGATGGTGCATGAGGGGTAGAGCAGTGGGGTGGAGAAACCATTAACTCTCTATGTATAGGAGTTTTCCTCCTATGATGACTAGTCCTAGTAAGAAGGATATTGGTATGGTTGTCGAGTGGCATGATGAAAATCAAGAAAGGCGCGGGTGAACCTCTCTCCCTAGTGATATGAGTTGTATGGGCCTCTGAGCCTCTCTGGATATGCTTCCCCATGCTATGGGGATAATGGATCGAAATCAAGAGCTCAGAATTTGAGGGTCAAAGCTCCACTACGGTAAGGCGGTCGGAGGCGTGTATGACCTCCTACTCCTAGTGCGGCTAATGCTTTGGGTGGAGGTGATGAGTGAATCCTCCTAACATCCTCTCTATCTGACCCAGAGAGAGGATGGAACTAGTTTGTTATAACCAGTGGTGAAGTAATAACAGGGAACTCATCAACAGTTGAATGGGATGCTGCCTCTAACTCCCTTGCGATCCTAGTGTGGTACCGCTTGATCATGTGGTTCTTATTCCTACATTGTGTCAGGGTAGTATGGGATGAGTGAGAGCTAGACTCATACTCAAAAGTAGGGGAGGCACCCTGAGACCAAGGGAGCCTTACCCTTAGAGGGTACGGATGAGAGGGTACTAGCCCTCATTGGGGTAGCCTGAAAAATCATGGGCGTCTTGAAATGGGGCATTCTTTGGTACTCTTTGAAGCTTGTGGGACTACCACTACTTTCCTCTTAGGAGAGGGAATGGACTGAGGGTAGATCAATCAGATGACCACTTGCCATCAGTGGTCCTACTTTAGGGAGTGCCCTCACATGTAATCCTCGCTCCCTCGAATCTCTATCTAGGTGAATAAGATGTGTATGATCCAATCAGGGAAAGTTGGCTTGGTACAAAGCCAAATCCATACCATGAGGAAAAGTTAAAATGAAATTCTATGAACCGGTCATTTCAGATCAATTGTAAATGATTGAAAAATTGAGTTGTCCCTGTACTGTAACTAACTATGAGAAGTTGTAATAGGAAATGAGTTTGTATTAGTTTTCTATCTTTGTAGATTTTTTTTTTTAACTTGAATTGAAAATTTGAACCACATCCAACAACTTGGAAGTGTTAAGTGGAGTTCAAATAGATTTGAGGATTTAATTAAAAGAGGAATTTTGAATATGAATCCAACTTCAACAAATTTAGGTATGTTGAAAGATGGATTCAAATATTTTGAGAAGAATGTTTCCATAGGTTCATGTTTGTTTGAATTTAGATTTTCTTTTGATTTGAGGACCCTTTCCTTTAACAAATTTGAGTATGTTAAAGTAAGGGTCAATTGATTTTGTTTTTGTTTGGTGATTTTGGAATTTTACTTAGAAAATTTAGGTGTGCTATGTGAAGTGTTTTGAAAGTGATTGTTTCTTTTTGTGAATTATTGTTTTGATTTTTGAAAATTTGGAATTCCCACTTAGCAAATTTGGGTATGCTAAGTGAAGAACCCAAGTGTGTTTTGTTTGATTTTTTTTTTTTTTGAAAATAGGATCCTTAGGAAATTTAAGTGTGCTAAGAAGATCCTAAGTGTTTCATTTGTTTATTGGATGTTTTGATTTTTTAAAAGAGTAGGATCCCTAGAAAATTTAGGTATGCTAAGGAAACCCTAAGTGTTTCATTTGTTTGTTGGATGTTTTGATTTTTGATAGAGTAGGATCCTCAGCAAATTTAGGTATGCTAAGAAAATCCTAATGTGTTTCATTTTTGTTTTGATTTGTTTGAAAGTGGAGACTTTACTTTAGCAACTATAATTTGCTAAAGATGAAGTCCCACTTAGTTTTGTGAAATGGAAATTTCACTTAGTAAATTTGATTATGCTAAATGAAATTCCAAAAGATGTGTTCAAAATTTTTTTGTATTTTGGTTTTTTTTTTTTTTTGAAAATGGAAACTTCTTCTCCTTAGCAAATTTGGTATGCTAAAGAAAGAAGTTTCAAAGGTGCTTCAAAATTTTTGATTTTAGCTTTGGAGACTTCACTTAGCAAATTTAATTATGCTAAATGAAGTTTCAAATATGTTTGAAAATATTTTTATTTCTGAATTTGGAAACTCCACTTAGCAAATTTAAGTATGATAGATGCAGTTCCAAAGTGTGTTGTTTGAAAATTTTTTATTTTGGATTTAGAGACTTCACTTAGCAAATTTGGGTATGCTAAATGAAGTTCCAAATGTGTTTGAAAAACTTTTTTGATTTTGGATTTGGAGACTTCACTTAACAAATAGGGGTATGCTAAATGAAGTTCCAAATGTATTTAGAACATTTTTTTATTTTGGAATTTGGAAACTTCACTTAGCAAATTTGAGTATGCTAAATAAAGTTCCAAATGTGTTTAGAAATTTTTTATTTTGGAATTTTGGAAACTTCACTTATCAAATTTGAGTATGCTAAATGAAGTTCCAAATGTGTTTATAAATTTTTGATTTTGAATTTCGGAGACTTCACTTAGCAAATTTGGGTATGCTAAATGAAGTTCCAAATGTGTTTCAAAATTTTAAAATATGATTGTTAATTTTGATTTTGAATTTGGTTGGAGACTTCACTTAGCAAATTTGAGTATGCTAAATGAAGTTCCAAAATGTTTGAAATTTTATTTTGTGTTTTTATTATGCTTTTTTGAAGAGAGAATTTCAACTTAATCATATGTAGGATATGTTTAAGTGTGATTTCTAAATGATATTATTTTTATTTAGGAAATGAAATCTTCATTTAATGAATTTAGGTATATTAAATGATGATGATTTGTGTTTTTGGAAGATTTAATTTTGTTTGGAAATGAAACTTTCATTCAATAGGTGTGAGTGTATTGAATGGAAAGGTTCATGAGTGCTTTTTGAAAACTTAATTTTTTTTTTTATTTTGATTTTGATTATTTTGGAAAGACGATTGTTCATTTTATTTTGGAAATGAAATCTTCATCAAAATGAATTGAAGGAAGATGTTCATTTGTACTTTTAAAAAATTTAATTTTATTTGAAAATGAAAGTTCCATTCAATATGTATGGGTGTATTGATGTGTGTTTTTTAAAAACTTTATGATTGTAATTTTTGGAAAGATAATTATTCATTTTATTTTGAAAATGAAATCTTCATCAAAAATTGAAGGAAGATGTTCATTTGTGCTTTTGGAAAAGAATGTTTAGTTTTAATTTTGAAAATTCTACATGTAACAATTATGAGAATTGTTAAATGAGGGTGATAAAATTTTGTGGAAAATATTTTATTAAGTGCATTTTTTGAAGAGTGCTTTTGAAAAGCAAAGTTTTATGGAAAGTTTATTTTGTCTTTATATTTTAGAATGAACCTTTCCTTATCATAAAATGATAAGGAGGAAGTCTTTAAATGTTTTCTTTTTTTTAGATCATTTTATTTTTACCCATTGGAGAACCAAATGGGGGTTTTAAGACCAATATGGAGTGAGGTCCTAAAACTTAAAGATGTTGGCTCACTCAACTTAAGAATGAAATAAGCTAAGTGCCAACAGAAAGAAAGATAGTCATTCATACAAAGTACAAATTCACTATCGATACTCAAGACAATGATCATTTACCAAAGATGGAGAGAGGAACCATCCCAGTGAGTTGCTAAAAATCATGGTGTTAAAAAAAAATTATATATGGTCCCCACCAATCATGGTGAAAGAGGCAAGAATAAATTTGTATTTTTTTGGGATGCCATAGATCCAGAGATGTGCTTATTGGTGATGTCATCAAGGAATAGAGTACTATCTTGGGAGATAGAAGTCACTACCTTTTAATGGACCTAATCACTTCAATAAGGACTCCTAAGGATGATGGGTCTGCATATGTACCAGAGATTCTTCCCACTTTACATGGAAAAGTAAAGCGGTTTATTTTAAATTTGGGTTCATTAAGTTCCCCACAGTTAATTACATCCCAGGAATGGGATTAGGAAAACTCTTGATTAAGGTAAATGATCATTGTCTTCAAAGATTTCAATAGAAAGGACTATCAATCAATTAGTTCATTTTGAAGATCAAATGAGATTGATCAAAGAGAGGGAGTTATTATCGCCAAAGATGATAAGTAGGAGATGCCCATGATGTTAGGAAACCTAGCGAGCAATCTCGAACTATCCCATAGTTGGGCTTTATATTTTTGAAATTGATTTAATTTGTTTTAGTTATATTTTTCATTAGAAATTTAGGACTTATGATTTCTTAACATAATATTAAGGAAATGCCTAAGAGCTAAGGAATTATGTTTATGGCCCACAAAGGGGAGAAGCAATCTTAAAACCTAAATCTAGGGAGCTTTGGCAAGGCACATCTGGCAGACTAAAACATATGGACAAATGCTTATGCAAGATAGCTAGATTTTATTATTTATTTAGAAAGAGACTAAGTCCTTAAACTCACTCCCTAAAAGACTAGATCATGTAGGGACATGCTTCAAATGACCTAAATCTAATGCAATTCAAATTTCATTTTATTTTTTATTTTTTGGACAATCATTTTTTGACTTTCATATGCCTAATGCATGAAATAAAGTTATTGGCCAAAATTGAGAAGGGAGGTGTGTTTCCACCATGGCTGTCAAGTCTCTCAAGGTGGAAGCCCTCCAATCAAGAGTGAAATAAGATGCATTTGTGTATGATATTGTAAAAAAAAATACTCATCCAGCTAAGGGGTTGCTAATTCTTTTATCTTGATTTTAAACCTAAGCTTTAGGTGAGGTTATGAGTTCTTTATTTTTAATTTTGAGTTGTTAAGTTTGATAAAAGATTTATTTTTCCCTAAGAGCCTAATCAACATCGAGGCCATACATATAGCAAGGAAGAAACTAGGAAAAGATGCTGCTTAATGCAAAAGCTGAATAAATCATCAATCAATTTATAAAGCTAATCGCAAAAAGAATAAGAGGTTATTGTGGTCAGGCACCACCGCACAAACCCAAAAATAATAAATTGGGTAGCCGAGCTCTACCCTTATACAACCGATATTATAAATGAATTAAATTACTATTAAGCAAAGAATTCATTGTTATGGGGGTCTTCAAACTTCATTTCTTCTTTGGTTCTTTCTTTTAGATGGTTGGAAGATGGATGCTCCAAGGCCTTACATAATTCATAAGATAGGATCTTATGACCAATGCTCATCTAATCCCCATAATAATCATTCCAAAATCCTAATTTGCAAATTTACATGAAAAGGAAAAAAAAGAAATCTAACTAACACACGCAAAATAAAGGTTAGCTAAAACAAACCACAAATCCCAAGCATGTATATTGGACTTATCACCCCACACATGGGTGACTAAGTCCACTTGGCCTATTGAATTATGCTTAGGGGTATAAACACCTCCAAGCAAAAGCATTTATATTTTTATTTATGATAGTGGCCCTTAAGCACAATCCCCTACAGAAAATAATGGTTAGAGTAAGATCGCCCTATCATTCATTCTATGAGCATACATCCTAAAATCCAGTCTAAAATATATATCACAAAATGAAATAAACATCAAACCATGCACCGCCCTAACCTAAAGCTAGAAGTGGTGACTTAGGCTAATGTGTGTGCTTTGAAGGTTTGTGTGGTATGCTTAGCTATGGCTTTAAGTTAAAATTTTCTAAGTGTGAAAATATGTTCAACTTAGAGGAGTGTTTCATTTAAGTTATTTATCTGATTTGGGTTGATTTTATTTTATATTTTGATTATGTTCAAGTGAATCCTACAATTAATTACTAAGTTATGAAGAGAGGGAAAGGGAATGGAACTCCTCTTTTCTTCTCTAACCTAAGTAATTTCTAAAGTAGATTCACATTTTTTATTTTATTTAGTGAATTTTTTGATTAAGTATTTTAATTAATCCTAAGTTTAGATAAACTCTAAACAAAGCTATTCAAAAAGAAAGGAATTTTAAGATTAAATAAAATGAACCAAATTCATAAAACATACATCACTTCATTTCTTTCCCAACATGTATAACATGCATATGAATGAATCTTAAGCATATCTATACATACAAATGAGAATGTTTAACACACTTTATGATGCATGCTAAGCAATTCACTTAAGAAAATTTGAAAGTTTAAGATGCATGATTTTCATTAAGTAAAAAAGGTATTTCTTATCCAATTTTTACATATACACATGAAAGTAAGAAAGGCATGAGTGAGTACAACGTCATTGTTAACCAGAGGTGTAAGGTACAAGACCTACTTAGGTCTACTTAAAACCTCTGCAACCCGGACTAATATACCACTTTCCTTAAATACAAACAAGTGTACAAAAGAAATGAAATGAAAAAGAAGAAATGCAAAAGTTGTATTAGTTGATTCATTTTGTTTATGTAATTTATGTGTGCAAGAATAGGTAACCCTTCTTAAGTATTAGCATAGGAATGAATAGGATATGGAATTAGGCAAGTGTTGGGCTCTTTTCAAATGAACCGTACATCTTATCAAATCCTATTCAAAACTATACTAAAAGAAAAGAGGGGGAAGACCTATGGTAAGCACATTCTTATATTCTCTCACATGCAAGCTTATAATTAAAATATAAGTAGCACACTTTCAGTTTTGGGCATTTGATTCATATATTTTGAAAATAATTTTGGATTTAATAGTGATAATAGCCACTCATATTATTTCTTTAGCCAACACATGCAAATTTGACATAAAGTAAATTATTTCATTTTTAAATTTAAATTTGAAAAATATGGCTGCATGAAACCATATGACATACAAATTTAACATGTTTGGGAAAGAATCAAAGCAATGAAAGCATGTAAATACATTCAATTCAATTAAATCCTAAATACGATCTTATGAAATAAGAAAGCTTAAAATAAATCAAAGTTTATTCAATGTGATTTTTGTTTGATTTTAAGTTTGATTTAATTTTGAAAATGTGGATTGAGTTTGTTGTTTTTAACCCATTCCCACATGTGTTTGATATTTTTTGTTTAATTTTTAGATGATCATATACATTTTTATATATTAATTTGGTAAAGGTATGAATTAAGCAAGTTAATTAACCCTTACCTACACCACCTTAGCATAGTTAGCCAAGTAATTATGAACGAATGAGATGACATAAAAACTCACAAGGAATTTAAACTTACAATGCACCTAGGAAGAAAAGGGCCTAATGTAATTGACTCATGATTAATGGTTAATTAAGCTAAGGGGTTTAGCTTAAGTAATTTCAAAACTCCCCATCACACATATGAATTGGGTTTTGATTTCCTTAATTGAACATAGGCTATTCAACACCTAAGCATCTACCCAAAGTAGATTTAATTAAGTTTTAGAATTTTTTTGAAATTAATTAGAATTAATGAATTAATCCTTAATTAAAGGAGGATTGAAGAAAGAAAAGGGGATTTAGAGAATAGATTAGGGGAAATACCCCAAAATTATTCCCTAAATCTCCTATTCACTGCATCTAACCTTAATCAACCTTAATAATGGATTAAAACATTAATCCAACCTTAATTATTCTTTATTAAATTAATGGCATAATTAAAAAATACATTTGCAATTTCCCTAACTGAGCTTAAGGGAGGCAGACGTCATCCCCTAAAATATATCCAAGAAGTTTGGGATTAATCAGAGGATTAATTAATAAGTAATTAGCAAAATAATATTTCCATTAAAACCCAAAATTAGAAAAATAGTACAATTAAAAATCTATTGAAATCATTTTTAAAATATTCTAGGTTGAATTATCTTTCCATAGAATTTACCTCATATTTTTCTAGATTTTATTGAGGGAGATATGAATTTTTGAAGATTGGGAAATTAATTAAAATTAATTAAATCCCCTAACTAATCCCTTTAGCTCATAGCGCGACATACGGTGTGACGGTCAACGTGCTTTACACGAGTCGCATCAAGAGCTAATTACTTAAACGTCACATTAGGGTGGCGGTGTGGCGGAGAAGCAGTTTGATCCCTGCCGTTCGATCAAGGATCGAACGGCCAAGCATAATCCTGTATTTTTAAAAGGGATAATTCATTTCTAAAACATGGGATTAATCTGGTCCATCCAAAATGCGGATGGATGGCCAAGATCTTTCCTTAGTCTCCAGAGATCGTCATGATCTAGAGAAGATCGAGCTTGATTGAGCTCAGTTATAATGAAAAAAAGCTAATGAAGCCTATCCAGATGGATTTCTCATGCAATGAAAATTTCTTTCATAAAAGAACAACACCTCCTAAACTAAGTGGTCATAAAATTTCATACCTCACCAGAGGTGATCACCGGCTCTCGAGCTCTATGAGGTAGCTTCGTCCAGTGGAGATGAAACCCTGTTGAAAGTTTTAAGCCTTCAGGTTGAGTAGATCTCCCTATGGACCTACACCACTTGATCCCCTTTGCGACTTTGATCCAATTCACCTCCTCCTTACTTTGGGAGAGAATGCTTGATTACTGATCTAAGGTGTGCAAGAGAAGAGTGATTTGAGTGAAGAGGAAGTTGAGGATTGAGGTGAGCTCCCATTTTCCAATGAAGAAAATGAAATGGCTATCTCAAATCCTTCTTAGAAAGCTTATTCTCTCGATGTTTCTAACACTCACTGGGGCTCAATAATGTGGGAGTGATGAATTCAAATTGAATTGGTGAGAGTATATCTCCCCCTATGGAAATCAGACAGCCGACCCTTAGCTTGTCATTTTGATCCAATTGACCACATCAAAAGGTTTGTTTAGGCGATTAGATCTTTGCACATGGTCGGTTTGAGGTCTTGAGTGGAGTAGTAACCTCCCATGTGCATCAAATTGAGTGGAAGGAGATTTTTGAAATGGTCAATTTTAGCTAAGGGGTCGGGTTTAGCCTTGGGTCCATTTGGGCTGACCCAAACTCATTGGGTTAGGTGCACCACTCTTCATTGGGTCCACTTGAGCTATTAGGAAGGTAACAAGTTGATATGAAAAGGGCATGACCAAATTACCCATGGATTAGGCCAAACTTTCTTCTATGGCATAAGGGTAGAATGGTCATTTTGCTAATTTTTTAATTTGAATATGTTGAGTATGTGGAGAAACTAGGTTTGGCCAAGTTTCATGAGATTTGGACTTTATTTGATAAGGTTTGGCTCATGTTGACCCATTTAGGTCAAAATGGGTCAACTTGGGTCAAGTTGACCAATTGGTCAAATTGGGTCAAGTTCATATGACCATTTGAAATATTTTGGTGGATTTGGTTTGGTTCAATTTGGTTTAGTTTTGAATTTGGCTCATATGACTTCATTTAGGTCAAATGGGTCAAGTTGACAAATTTGACCCATTTGACCTATTTGAGTTAATTCAAGGGTAGTTTAGGTTTGGTTAGTCATATGGAGTGGATTGGTATCTTTGTTTCTAATTAATTTTGGTTAGGTTTGAATTTGGCTCAACACGACCCCTTTAGGTCAAGTTGGGTCTAAGGTCAATTGCGCTAGGTTAGGTCTAGTTGGCCAATTGAGGCTTTGGTCAAGTTCAACAAGTGATTTGGAATAAACTTGACCCATTGGTTTCAATCAATTTGGCTTAGATCAAGTTTTGACATATTTTAACTTTTTAGGTCAAGTTGGGTCAACTTGGGTCAAGTGGCCAATTGGGCTAGGTTAGGCTCAAATGTTGACTTGGTCAAGTTCAAACATAGCTCATGAATGAACTTAGATCAATGGTTTCAATCAATTTGTCCTATGATGGATTTTATATGTTAGGTTCATTTTATTTGCTAAGTGTTGACTTGGTCAAGTTTGACTTGGTTTGACCCAATTTAATTGATTGATCATCCCATGATGATCATTGATCATGATGAGAAGCATAGGTGAGTTTAGTTCAATCCAATTTGGTTAGGATTAGAATTTGTCTCATAAGAGTACATTAGGTCACTTTGGGTCAAGTGAGCCAAAGTAGGTCAAATGATTGATTGATCATCCCATGATGATTATTGATCATGATGAGAAGTATAGGTGAGTTTAGTTCAATCCAATTTGGTTAGGATTGAATTTAGCTCATAAATACTTTGACTTTAAAGTGAGCTAAGTAGGTCAAATGACTTGGTCAAAGTATGATTTGAGTTTGATTGATCTTGTATATGGACTTATGATTGAAATATAAATCCATTTGTAAGTGGTTTAAAGTCAAATGGGTTTTGATTCCTTTGATAATTTCATATTCAAAGGAAAAATATGAATGGGATTTGGCTTGATTTTTTTGAATTGATTTTTGATTTGGTGATTGAAGTTTTTATTTATATATGGATTCATGATTGTAGGGTTGATTGAATCATGAAGAAAAATCAAGAGTTTGGCTTGATTTGAAGTTGATTTGGCTAAGTTCAAGATTTTGATTTAAAAGGCTTAGGTTGGATTTTGAGTGGATTTGAGTTTGATATTTGGAATTGATTTTGATTTTTTGAATTTATATTTCATTTATATATGTGAATATAAATGAGAATATAAATTGACCATGAGAAAATTTCAAGGATTTGAAATGATTTGATCATGATTTAGTTTAAGTCCATTAAAAGGGATTTAAAGGACTTAGGAAAAAAAATGGAGTTTGAAGCTTGAAATTTTGAATTTAGTTGATTGATTTATATTTATATTTTATTTATATATGTGAATATAAATGAGAATATAAATGAGTTATGAGAAAATCCCATGAATTTGAAGTAATTTAATCATGATTCAGACTAAGTCTATTAAAAGGAATTAAGGACTTAAGAAGGATTTTAAATTTGGAATTTAATTTGAGGATTTGATTTGATTGATTTGTATTTATAATTCATTTATATATGTAAATATAAATGGGAATATAAATGGATCATGAGAAAATTTCATGGTTTGAATTGCTTTGATCATGACTTTGACTATGTCCATTAAAAGGGAGATTAAGGACTTCGGAAGGATTTTAGATTTCGAATTTAATTTTAGGATTTGATTTGACTGATTTATATTTATATGTATATTTCATTTATATATATGAATATAAATGAGAATATAAATAGATTATAAGAAAATCTCATGAATTTGGATTGATTTGATCATGATTTAGGCTAAGTCCATTATTGGAAAATTTAAGGACTTAAGAAGATTTTAGATTTGGAATTTAATTTGAGGATTTGATTTAATTGATTTGTATTTATATTTAATTTATATTTGTGAATATAAATTAATTAAGAGAAAATCTCATGAATTTAAATTGATTTAATCATGATTTAGGCTAAGTCCATGAAGGCAAATTTAAAGGACTTAGGAAATTTCATGATTGATTTTGAATTTTGAATTTAGTTTGATTAGTTTGAATTTATATTTCATATATATATGTGAATATAAATGAGAATATAAATGAATTATGAGAAAATCTCAAGGATTTAATTTTAGATCATGATTTTGGTTAAGTCCCTTAGAAGAATTTAAGGATTGAAGAAGGATTTGGCCTTAGGAATTTCATTCATGAGTTTCAATCATCGATTTATATCAAATGGAGTTGATTTGGATTTGGAGAAAATCAATTAAGATTGTGCTGAGAAAAATTCCGACAAACATATAGAGTCACCTTCAAATCTGTGGTGAAAGGAGAGGCAAAACTATATATGTGAAAATTCATCTTGGTAAGACGCCATGCAGATCTCCAAATATACTTATTGAGTGATCGATGTCATCAAGGTATAGTGTACTATCTCAATATGAAGTTACTACCCTTTAATGGAACCAATCCTCAATAAGGACAATGGGTGCATATGTACTAGAGATTCTTCCCCATGGAAGGTAAGTAGGGTTTATTTTAAATCGATTTGTTAAGTTCCCTATGGGGCAAGCCTCACAGTTAATTACATCCCAAAGGATAGGATCCTTTAGAAAACTATCGATTAAGATAAATAAAATTTTCTGAAATTTCAATAGGACTATAAATCATTGGTTTGTATTTTTTGAAGATCAAATGGGATTGATCAAAGAGGAAGTTATTATTGAAGACAAAATAGGAATACGTAGGAGATGCTCATGATGTTAGGAAACCAAGAGAGCATCTCAAACTATCCAATAGTTGGGCTTTATATTTTAGAAATTGATTTAGTTTATTTGAGTTGTATTTTTCATTAGAAATTTAAGACTTAAGATTCCTTAAAACAAGATTAAGGAAATGCTTAAGAGGTGAGAAATTATGCTTGTGGCCCGCAAAGGGGAAAAGTAACCTCGAACTCTAGGGAGCTTCAATGAGGGCAAAGCATAACCTAAATCTAAGCAAATTTGGTTTGCCTCCATAGAGGACAAACATATCTTGGACTTACAATGGGCGTGGGTGCCAACTAACTTCACTATGATTTTAAAAAACATGTAGGCAAGTCTTTATGCTTATGCAAGATAGCTAGGCTATTTTTATTTAGAAAGAGATTAAGTCCTTAAACTCACTCCATAAATTTAACTAACACCGGCAAAACAAAGGTTAGTCAAATCACACAACACAAATCCCAAGCATGTATATTGGACTTATCACCCCACAGGGTGACTAAGTCACTATGGATTATGCTAAGGGGTATAAGCACCTACAAGTAGAAGCATTTATATTTTTATTTATGATGGTGCTTAGCACAATCCCTTAGAAAAAGAATAGTTAAGACACGTCCCACCATACTACGAGCATACACAACATCTAAATTAAAACATTCAACACAAAATAAAACATAACATCAAGCCATGCACCAACCTAACCTAAAGCTATAAGTGGTGACTTAGGCTAATGTGTGTGCTTTGAAGGTTTGTGTGGTATGCTTAGTTTAGGACTTTAGGTTTGAAATTTCTAAGTGTGAAAGACATGTTCAACTTAGAGGAGGCTTTTATTTATGTTGTTTAGTGATTTTGGGTTATTTTTATTTCATGTTTTAATTTGGTTTAAATGAAACCTACAATTAATTATTAAGTTATAAAGAGAGGGAAAGAGAACAGGGCTTCTCTTTCCTTCCCTAATCCTTAAGTAATTTCTAAAGTAAGTTCACATTTTAGTTTCATTTAGGTAAATATTTTAATTACATATTTTAATTAATCCTAAGTTTCGATCAACTCTAAACAAACCTAACCAAAAAGAAAGGCATTTTAAGATTAAGAAAAATGAATCAAAATTTGTAAAACATACATTACTCCAATTCTTTCCCAACATATATAACATGCATATGGATAGATGCTAAGCATATTTATACATGCAAATGAGACTAGTTAACACACTTTATGATGCATGCTAAGTAGTTCTTTTAAGAAAATTTGGAAGTTAAACATGTATGATTTTCTTAAGTAGAAAAGGTTTTCTTTCTCCAAAACTTCACATACATGCATGAAAGTAAGAAAGGCATAAAAGTAAAGCACCATTGTTAACGAGAGGTGTAAGGTTGACCTACTTAGAGATCAAAGTCTAACCGGGTTGTCTAGACTAATATACCACTTTCCCTAAATACTAACATGCATATAAAGGAAATGAAATGAAAAAAGAACATGCAAAAGTTTGCTTAATGATTTTATTTTTGTTTATGCAATTTATTCATGTAATTGTAAGCAATCCTTCTTAAGTGAGAGCATAGAGATGAATAGGTTTTGGAATTAAATAAGTGTTGGGTTCTTTTCAAATGAACCCTACATCTTACTAACCCATATTCAAAGCTATGCTAACATAAGAAAGAAAAGGCTACTAAACATGCTTTATAATTTCATCACATGCAAGCTAATAATTAATATATGAATATCACACTTTCAAATTTAATGTTTCATTTATAGATTTTGAAAATATTTTGGATTTAGTAGTGACAATAGTCATTCATATTTTACTTTAGCCAACACATGCACATTTGACATAAAGTAAACAATTTCATTTTAAAACTTTGAAAACATGAAATCATGGATGCATAAGTCAAATGTCATAAACTTCTCCTCTAAAGAAAAAGAAGACATGTGCCGGAGTAATTATGTTAAATAATAGTGGAGGTTGTGGAGAAGATGTTCTCCCCCAGTTGGCCTCTGATGGTTTAGCTATCTCAACTCATAATGGGGATTATCTCTCAAAGCCATATTTAGAGAGGTGTTAAAACAATCCTTTGAATGAGAAAATGAATTATTATGTTATCTTCTCTATTTATTTTTTCTTCTCTTTAAGTATAATATTTGTGATTTTTTTGATTGTATCCAAACAGAGAGTTTATGGCTCATTTGAGTGTCACACTAGATGAGTGGAATCTTAATTTGTGAAGATAAAATAAAATCACAGTTCGAGCAAAGAATGAGTGCTAAGGCAAAAGAAGTGACAGCTCTGGAAGATCAACTAATTGGGTGTAGAACTGAGCTGGTGAACCTATCAACTTCTCTTTCTCTTGTTAGGAGGTGGAGCATACTCATTGAGTGATTGGTGAGGTGAGAGACTCTAGAAGAGAAAAGACTCAAGGCATTTGTAGAAGAAGGCCCTTGAAATAGAGAAGTATTACATGATCGTCTGTCTAAGAAAGAGCTTATTATGTGAGAAGCAGAAGAAAATGTCATATCCTTGAAGGGAATGGAAGACTTTAAGAACTCCACTTATTTATCTTTGATCTTATCCAAGAAGCTCATAATCATATTGTTGATGTTGAAATGAAGGACTTGGGCGTCAATGTTTGGACTTTATGAGGATTAAAGGAATTTGCTTGGTATCATATGGGTTAATATTGAGAATCCCTCAGCCAAGTATTAAACTTGTGATTTGGGAGATAAAAGGGTTGAAAGTGAGCTTAAGGGAGCATCTTTCAGTGGTGAGGAGGAAGTTTCAGTGGAGAGGAGGATGTGATATCATGTAGTATTATATATATATATATATATATATATATATATATATATATATATATATATATATATATATATATATATATATATATATATATATATGTATATATATATATATATATAGAGATACATTTCTTTTCCTTTTATTATTTATTTTTCTTACATCTGAAATTTTAATTCTTTATTATATCATCATATTAGAGCTGTCAATGACATTAGTAAACTAAAAATTTTGAGTAATTTGCTCTTTTTTTAACCTATTCGAGGTGATTGGTCAGAATATTATTCGACAAAACTAACCTGTATGGAAGAGGTCATGGAAAGTCCACCAAGGACTTTTAGGTGTTAGTTAAAGTATTATTTGATGTCTTATCTATATAGAAGAGGTTAGATCAATTCCCCTTGGGAGTGATTATGTCCCGACTGAGATATAATGTGAGTTATGTGTTTCTCAAGTGGGAGGATTGAATGAAGAAGATTATTTATGTGCAATAAGCTTGAGAAAAAGTTATAAAATTGTTACTTTGATAAGGTCGGTGATACAATATTATCATAGGATAACTTAGCGAGAGGAATGCGGTAATTTTTTAGAGAGAGTTAACAAAAGATAAGAGGTGGAGAATAAAAGACAAATGAGATAAAATAAATGCTGAAATATTTTTGCACTAAGAATCACTGATAATACTTTTGGAGATTCTCCATAATCCAAGTTTGAGGAAAGGTTTTTCCCTCTATATCTTTGTGTTTAAATGTTCTTGGCTTGATCATAGCTGTAACCATATAAAGGCCCTCCCAAAGAGGTGAAGGATTATTGCATTGAGGACATTTTCCAGTAGCTTCAAGACTTTGTAGGACCAAGCCACCGATAGAGATGAGATGATGTTTCACTTTTCTATTGAAGTGATGAGCTACTCTTTCGTGGTAGAAAGCAGTCCAAAGTAAGGCCATGTCACCAATTTTGGGGAGTAGGTCTATGTTCTATTGGAGTTTTTCTTTATTATTATTATGATTGAATTCTTGGATTTGAAATTTTGATATCTATTGGAATAATAGCCTCTGTGTTGAAACATAAATTATATGGTGTCTCACAGTGGGGTTAGTGAAGTAATGCTAGCCCAAGAACACTAAAGAGCTCCTCAACTTGCGACCTTCTAGAGCATTTTTAACCCTTTGAGTATAGTCCTATTGGTAGCTTCAATCTGTCCAATAGTTTAAGGATGAGCTACAATCATATGTACTAGCTGAATGTGAAGATCTTTGCAAAATGATGCAAAGACTTTTCTAGTAAATTAGGTTCCATTATCTGTGATGATCTTTGTAAGAAGACTGAATCAATATATTATATTCTTCCAAATAAATTATGTAGCATTTACTTCTATAATTTTAGCTAGTGTTTAGCCTCCATCCATTTAGTGAAGCAGTCAATAGCTAGAATGATAAACTTTTGTTGCCCTCATGCCACTAGAAAAGGACCCACAATATTAATTTTCTATTAAGCAAAAGGCCATGGGCTTTGGAGGGATGAGAGCTCTATAGGTGGTGTATGAGAGAGGTTAGAGTGCAACTGACAACTTGTATATTTTTATGAAATCTAAGGTGTCTTGCCTTAATGTAGGCCAGTAGAACCCTTGCCTCATAATTTTAAGGTCTAGTGCCCTTCATCCTAGGTGTTCTCCACATACTCTAGAGTGAACCTCTCTTAATGCGTAATCAGCCTCTGATGGTGAGAGTCATTTAAGGAATAGTTTAGAAAAAGCTCTTTTGTATAGTTCACCTCTGATAATAATAAAGTTTGATACTTGCCTTTGGAGACAAATTACAACAGTTGGGCCTTCGGGAAGGGTCCCTTCTTGTAGAAAGGATAGATTGAGGTCCATCCACGAAGGTTCATTCATCTTATTAATAGCTTGTATTACCCATGACCAGTGGATAGTAAAAATATATATCTCCTCAATGCACTTTCTCTTAAAAAGATCTCCAATAGTTGAGGTAGTGAGCTTAGAGAGAGCATCATCTCGAGTATTCTTCTCTCAAAGTATGTGAATGATTTGATGCATCTTGATATGGGTGAGAAGTGACTTCACTAGGCTGAGGAATTATGCTAGTTGAGGATTATGAGCATTAAAATCTTCCTCAACTTGGGAGGTGACAAGCTGAGAGTCAGTGTATATCATTAGGTTTTGAACTTCACAATCAATGGAAAGCTTTAACCCTATGATGAGAGCCTTATATTCAGTCACATTATTAGTTACAGAGAATTTTAAGCAAAGTTCATACTCTAAAGTGTCATGTTGGGGGGAAATAAGCAAGATCCTTGCTTTAACACCAGAGTTTCTAGAAGCTCCATTAACATTGAAGGTCCATTGAGGAGATGGAATGGGTGTAATAGATAGCTCATTTAGAGTAGGGATAGTGCACTCAACTATAAAGTTTGTGAGTACCTGAGACTTTATGTCTGGCTTGGGTAGAAAATGAATGTCAAACTCTCCCAATTCTATCAGTAACTTGATTAACCTTTCGGATGCCTTCGGTTTCTATAGAATGGCCCTTAGTGGCAAATGCGCATAAACATCGATGGTGTGGGCTTGACAGTATGAGCACAATTTTTATGCTGAGAAAACTAAAGCCAAAGCCATCTTATCTGCTAGTGGATAACAACATTCTATGTCAGAGAGAATTTTGCTAACATAATAGATTGATCATTGTATCATATTTTTATCTCGCACTAAAACTAAGCTTATTGGATGAGAGGAGACTGCGATATATAAGTATAACATATCTCCTGAGATAGATTTGGATAGTAAAGGTGGAGATGCTAAATATTCTCTTAGTTGCTCAAAAGTAGCTTGGCACTCATCAATCCACTGGAAACTATTATTTTTGGCTCCCTTTAATATCTTAAAGAATGTCAAGCTTTTATCTCCAGAAAGAGCTAAAAACTGAGATAAGGTGGCAATCTGTCCATTCAAGCGTTGAACTTCCTTGATATTTTTTGGAGGAGTCATATCTATGAGCACTCTGATTTTCTTGGGATTAGCTTCAATTTCACGATGAGTGACCATGAACCCAAGAAATTTTTCCCATGTAACCCCAAAGGCACACTTGGTTGGGTTGAGTCACATGTTATAACATTGAAGAAGGTTAAAGCATATTTCTAAGTTAGAAATATGTTGTGATTCTTCTAAGTTTTTCACTAACATGTCATCCACATATAGCTCGATTGTGTGGCGTTGAGTCCATTTTTATTTGGTTTTAACCTGAGTAAGCATTTAAAAAATTGAACATTTTATGCCTAGACATAATATCAACCAATTGATCAATTCGGGGGAGGGGAAAACTATCTTTCTGGCAAGCTTTATTGAGATCAATGTAATCAACACACATTCTCCAAGTTCCATTTATTTTCTTAACCATGACAACATTTGCTAATCATGTAGGGTAATGTAATTTAAGTATGAATCACGCTTCTAAGAGCTTGTTAATTTCTTATTCAATAGCTTGGAGGCGGTTAGGTGTAAAACTCTGCTTCTTTTAGATGATCAGTTTGAATGTTAGATCAATCTTGAGGGAGTGCATGATTACATTAGGGTCAACCCCAAGCATATTTGTCAGACTCTAAGCAAAGATGTTCTGATTCTTGTGCAAGAAGTCTATATATTTTACACTCTATTCATCTGAGAGTAGAGATCCAATTTGCACTATTCATAGAGGTTGGTCATCTGATAATGAGATAGAGAGCAAGTCTTCTACAGATAAAGCCCTCTGAGGTACTTCTTCATCTCGAAAGTTAAAATTTTTGATGCTCAAGGTCATTGAAGGGTGTGGTTGAGCTTGTCTGAGGTAACATGATTGTGTTATTTGTTGATTTCCCTAAACCACTCTAACCACAACTGGGATTAAAAATTTCATTTTAAGATGAGGTACGGAAGTAATATCACCAAAGATTGATTGGAAGGGCCTTTTGAAGATAGCATTTTATGCTGAATCTGACTTGACCATTATGAATTGAATTGAATGTGTCACTTATCGAGAAAATTCTCTAAGAATAATAGGAAGAGTAATTTCCCCCTCCACTCGTACATGGCGATTATCAAACCCATATAATAGTCCTACAGTGGGTTGTAGCTTTTCCCTAACCAGACCCATGCTAAGAAAGGCAGAGTAAAATAAAACATCAATAAAACTCTCATTATCAATCAAAATTCTCTTAACATTATAACATGGGTCGATCCGACAATGACAAGTTGGTGATGTGGAACCAGAATCCCAGTTTGAGTCATTAAAAGTGATAGAATGATTAATCTGATTTCTTTAACTCTTGAGCGGCAATAAGACTTGATCAGATAGCAATGGTCTTCCAACGATTATTTCAATTTCTCCAACTATTTGATGATTATTCTGTTATTTATGCGATGATTTTCCCTGTTACCCCCAGTTAGAATTATGTTTGCTTGAGTTGATTGGTTTGCACAAATTGACCTAGGTATCCTTATCGAATGAGCCTCTCGATCTCTTCTTTGAGTTATTTACATGCCTCTATAATATGTCCATGACTTTGATGGAAGCGATAATATTGCTCCTGATTTTCTGAATTTGGTTTTTGAAGTGTATTAATGGTCTCTTCATGGTTTGATGTCAAGATGTTAACACAAGATGTGTTATGTATTCTTTTTATGGTTCACGTCATTAGTGTATGGGCCATGGAGGAGATCACGCATTGTTATTGCTTCTTTTGATGGGATTATTGATTGTTCCACAGGCACTCTTATGTTTTCCTGTAGATTGTTCAAACTATTTTTGATGGGTATTAATAGCACCGTCAACAAAAATTTATGCTTTCACATGATGAACCAAGTCAGCATACGAGTGGACCGTATCACACATTAGTGACAAGTAGAAAGGCCCAAGATCGAGCCCTCAAAGGAAAACTCCTCTTAGTAATTTAGGGTCCACCCCTAGTATTTGGTGAGCTTTTAAAGAGAATCTCTGGAAGTACTCCTTAAGTGATTCACCTTCATTTTGACAAATGCTTGAGAGATGAGAGAAATCTTTAATGATCATTCAGTTCACAATGAACTATTTTACAAAAAGCATAGTAAGTTCATCAAAGGTATGGATAGATCCCTTTGGAAGAGAGTAGAACCAAGTGTGAGACTGACCCTTGAGGATGACTGGGAAGACCTGACAAAGCAGTGTGTCAAGAGCTCATTGGATGTGCATGATGGTTGTTAATACGATGTATTCATATGGGTTTTACTTCATCATAGGAGTCAATGCTTGGAAGCTTGAAACTTACTGGAATGAGATGTTGAAGGATTACTTCAGCTAAAGGTGAAGACTCCTGATAGGCACAATGAGAGAGAAGATGATTTTTATTTTTAAATTGAAATTCTTCTCACATCAAATGTTATAATTTTGCATGTCTAACATGATGGGTAGAATCAATGGGGTAAGAATCTACCAAGCCATCAATAATAATTGGTGGGTTAGCGATGATTAAGTGCAAGTGATGGATGAGTAAAACTAGTAGTGTCGAGGTTGATCAAGTGGAGGAACTTACATGGCGAAAGGTCCCATGTAATTATTTTTGACCTCCCATGGCTAATGATCGATTTTGGGGGAGATGCATTTGTTGTAATAGTGGCTATCGTATTTCTCATAAAAGTTGTATTATCTTATTTTGAGATCCTTTCATTCGACGAACACGATCTTCTAGAGAGGTTCTTGTTGCACCTTCACAAATAGGGTAACGCTTATCAGAGGAAATGAGGCAGAAGCTTGACATCTTTGATTTAAGGATTGGTTTCGGGAATGATGGGAGTTAGAATGGCAGGCTCCATTATTACAAGTATTGCGCTTGTTGGCTGTGGAGAAATATTTCTCGCACATAATATTGGGAGTTGCCTTCAAATCTATTGGTGAAAGGAGAGGCAAAACCATATGTGTGAAAAATTCATCTTGGAAATACGTCATGCAGATCCGCAGATGTACTTATTTAGGTGATCGGGTACATCATCAAGGAAATATTGTACTATCTCTAAAGACATAAATCACTACCCTTTAATGGACCTAATCACCTCAATAAGGACTCTTAAGGATGATGGATTTGTATATGTACTAGAGATTCTTCCCCTACTTTATATGGAAAAGTAAAGCAGAGTTTATTTTAAACTAAGTTTGTTAAGTTCCCTACAGGGAAAAGCCCCCATAGTTAATTACATCCTAAAGGACAAGATCCTTTAGGAAAACTCTCGATTAAGGTAAATGACCATTGTCTCTAAAGATTTCAAGATGAAAGGACTATCAATCGATTGGTTTTTTATTTTTGATGATCAAATGGGATTGATCAAAAAGAGGGAGTTATTCTCAAAGCCAAAATGGGAATAAGTAGGAGATGCTCACGATGTTAGGAAACCTAGCGAGCATCTCAAACTATCCTAAAATTGGGCTTTACATTTTAGAAATTGATTTAGTTTGTTTGAGTTATATTCTTCATTAGAAATTTAGGACTTAAGATTCCTTAACACAATATTAAGGAAATGCCTAAGAGGTGAGGAATTATGCTTATGGCCCATAAAAAGAAGAAGCAACCTCAGAACCTGAATCTAGGGAGCTTTGGTGAAGGCTGAAAGCACAACCTAAATCTAAGGCAAAAATGGGCAATTGGTTTACCTCCACAGAGAGGACAAACCACCAACTTGGACTTACTTCACAGGGGTGGCCACTAACTCCAATTTTAAATACATGTAGGCAAGTCTTTATGCTTATGCAAGATAGCTAGGCTATTTTTATTTAGAAAGAAACTAAGTCCTTAAACTCACTCCCTAAAGAGACTAGATCATGTAAAGGGACATGCTTCAAATGACCTAAATCTAATGCATTTCATATTTCAATTTATTTTTATTTTTGGACAATCAATTTGACTCAAGCTAATAGGACATTTATGACTAATGCATGAGAAAATAGATTATTGGCCAAAATCAGCTAGAAGTTTAGGAGGTGAGTTTCCACCACGACCCTCATAGGTCAAGCGAGGTTCTCTATCTAAGATGGAAGCCCTCCAATCAAGAGTAAAATAAGATGTTTTTGTACATGATATTAAAAAGAACCCATCCATCTAAGGGATTTCTAATTATTTTATCTTGATTTTAATCCTAAGCTTTAGGTGAGGTTATAAGTTATTTAATTTTAGTTTCAAGTTGTTAAGTTGGGTAAAAGATTTAGTTTTTTCTAAAGAGCCTAATCCTCATCTAGGCCATATATAAAGTAACGAAGAAACTAGGAAAAGCATGCAACTTAATGCACAAGCTAAATTAATCATCAAAGAATTTATAAAGCTAATCGCAAAAAGAATAAATGGACATTTGTGGTCGGGCACCACCGCACAAACCTAAAAATATCAAATATGGGTAGCCGAGCTCAACCCTTATACAACCCAGATTACAAATGAATTAAATTACATTTAAGCAAAAGGAATTTATTATGGGGTCTTCAAGCTTTTATTCTTCTTTCTTCTTCTTTCTTCTTTCTTTTCTTCTTTTCTTCTTTGGATCTTCCTTTTGGATGGTTGAATGGTAGATGCTCCAAGGCTTCACATGGTGCATAAGATGGAACCTTATGACCAATGTTCATCCTAATCCCTCATAACGAATCATTCCAAATCCTAAATATACAATTTTTTACATGATAAGGGAAAAATCATAAATCTAACTAACACTTGCAAAATAAAGGTTAGTCAAATCACATCACACAAATCCCAAGCATATATATTGGACTTATCACCCACACATGGGTAAGTCCACTGGCCTATGGATTATGCTAAGGGTATAAGCACCCAAAAGAAACATTTATATTTTTATTTATGATAGCTTTTAATACAATCCTGCATAAAAGAATAGTTAGACTAAGCATCTACCATTCATTCTAGCATACACCCTAACATCCAGTCTAAAACATTCATAATAAATAAAACATAACATCAAACCATGCACCAACCTAACCATAAGCTAGAAGTTGTGACTTAGGCTAATGTGTGTGCTTTGAAGGTTTGTGTGGCATGCTTAGTTTAGGACTTTAGGTTTGAATTTTCTAAGTGTGAAATACATGTTCAACTTAGAGGAGGGTTTCATTTAAGTTGTTTAGTGACTTTGGGTTATTTTTTATTTTATGTTTTAATTTGGTTTAAGTGAAACTTAGAATTAATTACTAAGTTATAAAGAGGAAAGAGAGAGAACTTCTCTTTCCTTCCCTAATCCTAAGTAATTTCTAAGATAAGTTCACATTTTAATTTCATTTAGGTGAATATTTTAATTACATTATTTAATTAATCCTAAGTTTAGATCAACTCTAAACAAACTTATCCAAAAGAAAGGCATTTTAAGATTAAATAAAATGAATCAAAATTCCACATACATTACTTCAATTCTTTCCCAACATATATAACATGCATATGGATGGACCCTAAGCATATCTATACATGCAAATGAGATAATTAACACACTTTATGATGCATGCTAAGTTCATTTAAGAAAATTTGAAGTTGAACATGTATGATTTTCTTAAGTAGAAAAGGTTTTCTTTCTCCAAAGACTTCACATACATGCATGAAAGTAAGAAAGACATAAGTGAGTAAAATGTCATTGTTAACCAGAGGTGTAAGGTACAAGATCTACTTAGAGCTACTTAAAGTCTCATAACTTTGGGGTTGTCCAGACTAATATACCACTTTCCTTAAATACTAACATGCATGTAAAAGAAATAAAGTGGAAAAGGAATATGTAAAAGTTTGCTTAATAGTTTCATTTTGGTTTATGCAATTTATTCATGCAAGTGTAAGCATTCCTTCTTAAGTGAGAGCATAGGGATGAATAGGGTTTGAAATCAAGTAAGTGTTGGGTTCTTTTCAAATGAACCCTACATCTTACTAACCATATTCAAGACTATGCTAACATAAGAAGGAAGGAAAGGCTACACTACACATGACTTTATAATCTACCACATGCAAGCTTATAATTAAATTATAAGAATAGCACACTTTCAGATTTTATGTTTCATTTATAGATTTTGAAAATATTTTGGATTTAGTAGTGATAATAGCCACTCATATTTTACTTTAGCCAACACATGCATATTTGACATAAAGTAAACAATCTCCTTTTAAAATTTTGAAAACATGAAATCATGGATGCATAAGTCATATGGCATACAATTTAACATATTGAGAAAGATCTAAAGCAATGTAATCACATGAACAAACTCGCTTTACCTAATTCCTAAAGATATTCTTAAAGAATAAGAAAACTTAGAATAAATCAAAGTGAATTTCAAAATGATTTTTTTTTTATTTGATTGAAGTTTGATTTAATTTTAAAAGGTTCTTCTAACCCATTCCACATGTGTTTTGTATTTTTGTTTAATTTTTAGATAGTTAGATCCATTTTAAGTGTTGATTAGGTAAGGTATGCATTAAGTGAATAATTAACCCTTACCTACACCACCTTAGAAAATTAACTAGTAATTATGAGCCAATGAGATGACATAAAACCCATAAGATATGTGCAATGCACCTAATAATGAAAAGGCCTAATGCAATTTGGCTCACAATTAAAGTTAATTAAGCTAAGGGTTTTAGCTTAAGTACTTTTAAACACCCTTTCACACTTATGAAAGGGAGTTTAATTTCCTTAATTAGACTTAGGCTATTGAACACCTAAGCATCTACCCAAGGTAGATTAACTAAGTTCTGGAGATTTTTAGATCTTTTGAAAATCATTTAGATGGGTAATTAATGGATTACACCCTTAATTAAGAAAGGATTAAGGACAGAAAATGGGGTTTAGAAAATAGCTTAGAGAAAATATCCCAAAATTATTCCCTAAAATTCTTATCCATTGGATCTAACTTTAATACAACTTAAACATAGGGAAAATCCATTATTATATCTTAATTACCTTAATTACATGAAGGGTAATTAGGAATGAGTAGCAATGTCCCTAATCAAAATAAATCTCAAGAAAATTAGAGGTAGGGTCATCCCTAAAATGATCCATAGAAATTTGAGATTAATTGGTGGCTTAATTAGAAAGTAATTATGCAATTACCATTCTCGAAGAAACCCAAATTTAGAGAAAAAGGGAAATCAAAATGCATTGAAAATAATTTTAAAATATTCTAAGTGAAATTATCTATCCAAGGCATTTTTTCTTTTATTTTTTTAAATTTTCTATGGAGAGTTATGATTTTTAGAAGCCATAATGATTAATCAACAAATTAATTAATAACTAATCTCCTTAATCCCATAGCGGCGCGTGGCGGATGGTGGTGCATTACACACGTGTCCGTGATCATACTTAACCCATCAAATCGGGAGAGGCGGTGGCGGCGCACGCATCTTTGTCCTTAGCCTTCCGATCAAAGATCGGACGGTAGAGGATAAACCCATGGGATTAAAAGGGAAAATGATTTATAAAATGTGAGAAATAATCTCAGCCGTCCATCTAAACATGGTGGATGGGCCGGCGAGTTCTTCCCAAGGGAATGAGTGATTCACAATCCAAGGAAGATCCAGCTCGATCTCTCATGGATTCAAAAATATTCACCACACACCATCTAGAAAGCGGCCATCCAATGGCTAAGATCCCATGATATGAAAATCCACTTCACAAAAGACCAACACATAGCAAGTGGTGAAATTCACTAATCGGAGGTGATCACTCGAGGGTCGATGAGGTAGCTTAGCTAGTGGAGAGCCACGTTTTCTTAGCTCTTGAGGTTAAGTGGATGAGTGGGTGGACCAACTCCCTTTAGCTCCCTTTGCGGCTTTGATTGAATTGATTCCTTCCTTGATGTGGGAACTCAACTGAGCTTGGCTCAATGGATCTTGATGATGTGGAGGAATTTGATGAAATTGAGTATGGAAGAAGTTTGCACTTCAATATATCTCCCTTTTTTCCTTTGTGAAAGATGAATTCTCAATCTCCACCTTGGGAAAGCTCTGAGTGTTCTCCAAGCTTCCAGGTGTCAATCGTTGAGTGTGTTAAAATTTCGGTGAATTAGGGGGTATATATGACAATCAGATGGTGAGCCATTCATGCCATTTTGATCCAATTGAAATATTGGGTGGGTTGTTTGATCATTAGTGCACATGGGTTTGGCGGAAGAATGGATGCAGCATGGAGTTTGAAAATTCAATTTGGTGCCTATGGGTCAGGTTTGGTCCATAGGCCAAATGGGCTAACTCAAACACATTGGGTTAGGTGCATCACTCATCACTAGTTCCCCTTGATGTTTTGGGAGAGCCTCAAGTGTTTGTGATGAGTGCATGACCAAAATACCCATGGGTTAGGCCAAAATTTGTTCTATGGCCTAGGGTATAATGGTCATTTTGCTATTTTTTTTCAATTTGGGTATGTTTGGTATGTTGAGAAAATAGGTTGGGCCAAGTTTCAATGGATTTGGAATCCATTTGATAGGGTTTGGCTCATGTTGACCCATTTAGGTCAAAATGGGTCAACTTGGGTCAAGTTGACCAATAGGTCAAAATGGGTCAAACCAAGGGTTGGGTCAAGTTCATATGACCATTTGAAATGTTTTGGTGCCTTTGGTTTGGTTCAATTTGGTATAGGTTAGGTTTTATCTCATATGACTCATTTAGGTCAAATAGGTCAAGTTGACCTATTTGACCCATTTGACATATTTGGGTTAGGTCAAGGTAGGTGTAGGCTTGGTTGATCATATGAAGTGGATTGATATCTTTGTTTCCAATCAATTTGAGTTAGAATAAATTTTGGCTCAACATGACCCCTTTAGGTCATGTTGGGTCTAAGGTCAATTGGGCTGGTTGGTTGGGTCTAGTTGGCCAATTGAGGCTTTGGTCAAGTTCCACGAATGGACTTGACCATTGGTTTCAATCAATTTGGCTTAGATCAAGTTTTGACACATTTTGGCCCTTTAGGTCAAAATGGGTCAACAGTCAAGTGGGCCAAATGGGTGGTTAGGCTCAAGTTGGCTTGGTCAAGTTCAAACATAGGTCATGAGTGAACTTGGATCAAAGGTTTCAATCAATTTGGCCTATGGTGGATTTGGCTATGTTGTTTCATTTTAGGTTAAGTGTTGACTTGGTCAACCCTTAGTTTGACTTGGTTTGACCAATTTGATTGATTGATCATCCCATGATGATTGTTGATCATGATAGGAGGGATATATGAGTTTGGTTCAATCCAATTTGGTTAGGATCAAAAGTTGGCTCATAAGGGTACTTTAGGTCACTTTGGGTCAAGTGAGCCTAAGTGGGTCAAATGGATTGGTCAAAGCTTGATTTGAAGTTGATTGATCTTGTATATGGACTTATGATTGAAATATAAATCCATTTACAAGAGGTTTGAAGTCAAATGGATTTTGATCCATTTGAAAATCTCATATTCAAAGGAAGAATATGAAGGAGCTTTGGGTTTGATTTTTGATTTGGGTTTTAATTGAAGGATTGGAGTTTGGATTTATATATGAGCTCATGATTGTAGGATTGATTGAACCATGAGAGAAAATCAAGAGTTTGGCTTGATTTAAATTGATTTTGGCTAAGTTCAAGATTTTGACTTGAAAGGCTTAGATTTGATTTTGATTTGATTTAAGTTTAATATTTGGAGTTGGTTTTGATTGTTTGAATTTATATTTCATTTATATATGTGAATATAAATAAGAATATAAATTGATCATGAGAAAATTTTAAGGATTTGAAAGAGTTTAATCATGATTTGGGTTAAATCCATTAAAGAATTTAATGGATTTAATTGAATTTTAATTTAATTTTAATTTTGAGTTAGATTTTATTGATGTATATTTATATTTCATTTATATATGAGAATATAAATGAGGATATAAATTTATTTTAAGAAAATCTCATGAGTTTGAAGTGGTTTGATGAAGGTTTAGGTTCAATCCACTAATGAAAAAATTAGGGATTTAAAGGATTTTAAAGCATTTTTTTAATTTGTAATTAAATTTTTGCTTTGGATTTAATTGAGTTATATTTATAGTTCATTTATATATGAGAATATAAATGAAGATATAAATGAGGATATAAATTGATTTTGAGAAAATCCCATGATTTGAATAGATTTGATCAAGATTTGGAATTGATTTTGGCTAAGTCCTTTAATGGAAAATTAAAGGAATTTAGAAAAATTTTCATAAATTGTTTTGGAATTTTGAATTTGATTTGATGGATTTGAATTTATATTTCATTTATATGGGAATATAAATGAGAATATAAATGGATCATGAGAAAACTCAAAGGTTTGAATAGTTAGGTCATGAATTTTTTAAGAGTCCTTAAGAAAGGATTAAAGACTTAGGAAATTTGACTTGAATTCTTGATAGATTTTGATCATGGTTCAATCATGGACTTCAATCAAGGATTTGAATCATGGGATTGATTTGAGTTTGAGAAAATGAAATAGATTTGGATTTTGACTTGAAAGAAGGAAGTGAGGAATGGTTTAAGCTAAAGGGTAGGAGATTTTCCTAACACCCCAAGGCATGACCTATTCTTGACTAACTCTTTCTAAGTCTTCTCTAGGAGAGTGTCCACCTAATCACTAGATGCGTCTTAAGACTAAGGAACTCTTAAAGTCTAAGAGGAATCTTAAGCCTAAGATGGAGGTGTTGAGGACTCATTCTAAAAATGAGGTCAACATTGGCCATAGTGTAGGTGCTCACAAAGATTGTGATTATGGGATTCTCTTTCTCACAGATGACGCCAAATTATTATGTGCAAGAAGATTCGAGTCAGTAGAGTAGTATAATTTCATGTCTTAGCATTGCAAGAAAGTTCCACACATAGTAAAAGAGCTTGAGTAACATCAAAATTTTCATGAGAAAAACCCAAAAAGGAAAAAATCACAGGGCTTAGCCCACTTAGAAATAATTTCACTATATCAGTATTTGTTACAATTATTATCTTGTCTCCAAAGTTGGAGAAGGATAGCTTATAAGAGTAAGTTTTATGAGAAGTTTCACTAGATTAATGAAGAAGACTTCGCTTGAGATGGTAGTTTGGAAATGATCGATATGGTTGATGGCGGATGTAGCACTAGTGGTGGTCAAATGGTGATCGACTCTATTATTTGTTCGATGGGGACTTATGGTGGTATTAGCATCTTCTGATATCCGAATGATTGGACCTATGGCGGCCAGTGGTGGTACATAATGTGATCAACAGCGGTAGCCATGATGAGTGGATAGTGCGATGGATCGAAGCGGCGGGTAAATAGTGTCATGATTTAGTGATTGTCAATAGTGAACCCGCATGGTGTCGATAGTGCAATGGTGGTAGCATTTAGAGAATTAGTGGCCCATGAAAGATAATGTCAGCTGGCGGCTTTGGTAATTCTATTGTGGCTCACGGTTGATAATCCGGCAAAATGGCGTTATTGCTTTGATATTCTTGGTCTTAGAGCTCTCTCTCTCTTTGCTTAGGTTCTCTCATGTAAAGAATGTAGTTATTTATAGATTGAGAGTGCATTTTCATAAATACAAAACAAAATCCAAACACTCATGGAGCAAAATTATTCCTTCAATCATCTCATATTTTAAAATGAATTGAATAAATTAGATCTTTTATTGTTAGATCTAGCTAATCAAGATGCTTTCGTTGTATAAATATTCCATATTTAGGAGCAATTTAGGAATCCAACTAATATCATGAAGTTTTCAATTATATTTGATGTGCTTGGTCTAGGCTAGTCTTGACTCAGAATCAAATTGTTTTTGATATCTATGGTGTTTATTTTCGGATTCGTTCATTTATGTATATGTAAGGGGACACCATGCAGAACAGAGGCTATACTTATTGAGGTGATCAGATATGACATCAAGAAATAGTGTACTATCTTGAGAGATAGAAGTCACTACTCTATGATGGACCTAAACACCTAATAAGGACCCCTAAGGCATGATGGGTCTTCGAATATACCATAGATTTTTCCCCTACTTTATATGGAAAAGTAAATCAGGGTTTCTTTAAATTAGATTTGTTAAGTTTCCTATAGAGGCAAGCCTCCATAGTTGATTACATCTTAAGAAAAGTGAATCCCTTAAGAATACTCTCGATTAAAGTAGGTGATTGTTATCTTCAAAGAATTTAAAGATAGGATTGTGATATTTATTTTTTATTCATTTGTATATACACAGATCGATGGTTATACTTATTGAGGTGATGGTGCATTGAATAATACTATCTCAAAAGATAGTCACTACCCCAATAATTAATCACTTAATAAGGACTCTAAGGCATGATCTTTGAATATACGAGCTTTTTTTCCTTTACATGGATGAATAAAGTAGGGTTTATTTGGAGTTATAGTTCTATGAAGCCCTCATATTAATTACATCTTAAAAAATGAATCCTCAAGAAATCTCTCAATTAAAGTAGGTGATTGTTGTCATTCAAAGATAGGACTATCAATAAATTAGTTGTGTTTTAGAGATCAAGTGGGATGGATCAAAGAAGAGTTATTATGACAAAGAGATGAGTGGATGTATCAGGAAACATAGTGAGCACTCTAATTTATCAAATGGTAGGGCCTTATACATTTGAAATTGAGGAGATTATTTATTTGATTTAAAATTTTATTTAGAATCTAGTTCATATAATTCTATAATATAAGATTGTGGAAATACAAGGTGAGGATTTATGCTTGTCAGAAGAGAAAACAACATCGATCCTAAATTTGGGGGGCTTTGCAAAGCATGACCTAAATCTAAGGCAAAGTGGGCATATGGTTTACCTCCATGAGAGAATAAATCACTCTAGACTTATTCGCCTGGGTGATGACTAACTCCTCTTACGATTTAAAATTATGTGGTCAAGTCATATGCTTTTGTAAGATGGCTAGGTTATTATTATTTAGAAAAGAAACCAAGTCCTCAAACTCACTCCCTAAGAGACTAGAGCATGAGAGGTATAAATAATGGCTTAAATCTAATGCAAATTTTGGTCAAATTCCATTTAATTTGGGACTCTTCATTTTGACAAGAAGTATGCCTAAATGTATAAGAAGTTGATTATGGGCCAAATCAAAAGGAAAAAGAGGTGTTCTTCCACATAGGCTTTTAAAGGTTAAGCATGTTCTATCTGGAAAAGATGGAAGCCCTCTCTTAACTAGTGTGAAATAAGTTGGTTATGCATGATATTAAACATACAACATCCAACTAAGGGGTTGCTAAATATTTTATTATCTTGATTTAATGCCTAGGTTTTTATATGAGGTTGTGAGTTGTTTTAAAAGTTTAGCTATGAGTTATTGATGGGATAGAAAATTTATTTTTATCCTAAAAGCCTAATCGCATCCAGGTTATCCAACAATCACCATCCATAAAGAAATTATAAAAAAGGCATGCCATTTCTAATGCATAAGTTAAACAAAATATCAAAAAAAATTTATAAAACAATTGCAAAAGAATAAAGTCGATCTTGAGGTTTGTGTACAACCCGAAGGAAAAAGTGGTTAAATGAGCTCTACCCTTTATACAACCCAGTGCAAATGAATAATTACAATTAAGGTAATGAATGTTATGGTCTTCATCTCCTTCTCTCATCTCTTTCATCTCTTCATTTTGATTTGCTCCATTTCTTTCTTCCTTTTGGTTTGATTTGGGTGTTGCTTGCTCCAAAGGCATCACATGGTACATAAGACTTGGTTTTATAACTAATGCTCATCCTAATCCCCTATGACACTCATCGTAATCCTAATACAAAATTATATTAAAAAAAGAAAAGTAAATCGAGCTACACTTGCAAAATAAATGTTAGCTAAACATACAACTAATATTATACAAATAATTTGGACTTTACCCACACATGAAACCAAGCCCACCTCCCTAACTTGGATTATGTTTAGAGCTAAGTAACTCATAATTAAAATTTATATTTTTTTTATTTAGCGCTTCTTAAGCACAACCCCCTGTATAGAACATAATTATATATAAGACTAACATCTAGACTACACACATACACCCTAACATTCAGTCTATGATAATACATCACAAAAAAAGCATACATCAAACCATACATTGTCCTAACATAAAACTAGAAATGGTGACTTAGTCTAATATGTATGAATTAAAGCTTGCGTGGTAGTCATAACTAAGCTTTAGAGAGTTGTAATTCGCTAAGTGTGAGGGATTTAATTTATAAAGGGTTGATTTCTCTTTAAGTGATTTAATTGATTTGAAGATTTTACTTAGTGTTTTCTTTTATTTCATATGGTCTACACTTAATAACTAAGTGTTATAAAGAGAAGAAAGAGAGAGAATCTCTCTTTCATTCCTACCTTAAGTCATTATTGACCTCATTTTTAGGATGAGCTCTCAACCCCTCCATCTTAGACATAGGACTTCTCTTAGACTTTAAGAGTTTCTTAGTCTTAAGACATATCTAGTGATTAGACATGCTACCTAGCCTAGAGACTTAGAAGAGTTAGCCATAGGAATAGGTCATGCCTTGGGGTGTTAGAAAATTTGCCTACCCTTAGCTTGAATCAAATCCTCTCTTCCTTCCTTCAAAGTCAAATTTAAATCAATTCCAAAATTGATTTTCTCCAAACTCAAATCAATTCCAAATGATTGAACTCCATAATCAATTCCAAATGATTGAAGCTTATGATTAAAATTCCAAGTTCAAAATATTTCCTAAGTCCTTTGATTCCTCTTAAAGACTTAGCCTTCAATCAAATCACTTCAAATTCATGAAATTCCTTTCCATTTATATTCTCATTTATATTCATATATAAATGAAATATAAATTCAAATCAATCAATCAATCTAAATCCAAATCAAAATCAAGTCACTTGATTCCCTCTTAAGGACTTAGCTAAATCAAGTTTAATCACTTCAAATTCATGAAATTTTCTCATAACCCTTTTATATTTTCATTTATATTCACATATATAAATGAAATATAAATTCAAACAACAAACCAACTCCAAAATCAAACTCAAATTCAATCAAAATTCAACCTAAGCCTTTCAAGTCAAAATCTTGAACTTAGCCAAACCAATTTCTAATCAAGCCAAACTCTTGATTTTTCTTCATGATTCAATTCAATCATGAATCAAATATAAACAAAATCACCAAACCAAAATTCAATTCAAAATCAAACCCAAGTCAAACTCATGTTCACCCTTTTGAATTTGAAATTGTCAAATGAATCAAAACCCATTTGACTTCAAACCACTTGCAAATGGATTTATATTTCAATCATAAGTTCATATGTGAGTTTAATCAAACTCAATCAAGCCAAGCCATTTGACCCACTTTAGACTTGACCCAAAGTGACCTAAAGTACCCTTATGAGCCAATTCTAATCCTAACCAAATTGGATTAAACTAAGCCTCTCTATGATCAACAATCATCATAAGATGATCAATCACTCAAAAGTCAAACCAAGTCAACACTTAGCCAAAATGAAACCTAAACTAGCCAAAATCCACCAAATAAATTGATTGAAAATTGATCAAAACTCATTAATGATCAATGTTTGAACTTGACAATTTGAGCCAAACTTAGCCCATGACAAAGTTGACCCAACTTGACCTAAAAGTCAAAATGTGTCAAAACTTCCAAAATTGAATTGATTAAGATCATTCAAAATGATTGTTGAACTTGGCAGCCTCAATTGGCCAACTAGACTTAACCTAAATTGAATGAGACTAAGGTCAAATTGAGCCAAACTCAAATATAAATCAAATTGATTGGAAACAAAGATACCAATCCATTTCATATGACCAACAAAACATAAACCCATGACCCAAATAGGTTAAATGGTCAATTTGGTCAACTTGACCCATTTGACCTAAATGAATCAATTGAATGAAATCAAATTTCAAATTTGACCAAACCAAAAGCACCAAATCATTTCAAATGGTCATATGAACTTGACCCAACCCTTGGTTTTGACCAATTGGTCAACTTGACAGTTGACCCATTGACCTAAATGTCAACATGAGCCAAATCATATCAAATCAACTCAAATTCATTGACATATTTTTCAATCATACCAAACATATTCAAATTGAAACCCAGCCAAATGACCATTTTACCCTAGGCCATAGGGTAAATTTTGGGTACTTGAAATTTGGTAATTTGTTCATGACCACTTGACACCCTCTTAGTGGACCAAGTGACACTTGAATGTGGTCACCTAATGGGTTTGGGTCAGCCCAACCAACCTATGGTCAAAAGACCACCTCCTTCAAATGAGCACATGAAAATTCTTCCTTTCAATTAAACACATGGAAACTTTCCTTCCTCCCTGGCCATGACCCATGTCAACCTAAATGGCCTAACCCATTGCATGAGGTGTATTGATCAAAATGGCAAGATCCCTGACTCTGATTGCTCAAGGAAATACTCCCCTAATTCCATTTCATTTGAGTCCCAATTGATTTGAATGAAACCAAAGGATCTCCCCAAGCTCTCAGTGAGTTGAACTTCTCCATTTTTTGGATATTCTCAAATAAGGGAGCTCACCAAAATCTCTCCACACTCAAAACCAATTTAATTTTAAGCTTCATGAACTCAATCGAGGTCACCCTTTTCCAAGCTTTAAGCAGGGAGGTACTCTCATCAAAGCAGGTGAAGGTGGACTTGGCCATAGAAGGATCTCAATTTCAACACCTCAAAACTTCAAGGCTTTGTCTCCACTAGACTAAGCTACTTGGGAATCAAGCATTGATAGCCAGAGGTAACCATTAAAAATTAGATGTGGTGTGGTCCTTTGTGAAAGAATTTCTTCATGAAAATCTAGTTGTTGGATGTGATCTCTCTTGTATGGTGATGGTGTGGGTTGAATTTTATTTCAATTCAAGCTCAATCGAGCTCAAATCTTCCCTTAGAAGATGGATGGTGACCATCTCCCGTAGGGACGATCAGAGATGAATCATAGGCTGTCCATCTACATATTTTGGATGGACGATCATGATTAAAATATAGATTCAGATCATCCCAGAATTGGATCCTTTCGGTCGTCCGATCCTTGATCTGGACGGAAGCGCTAGCGCCAACACGCATTATGATGTGATAAATAGCCACTCCCGTGCACGTGAAAAGTGCAGCGTCCACGTGGCATGATTAGCTTTATAATTAAAGGATTAATTACTTAATTAATCAAGAAAACTTCAAATATTCATATCTAAGTGTGGAAAAATCATAAAATATGAAATAAATTGCATATGAAAGATAATTGAATGTAGAATATTATAAAATTGATTTTGATAGATTTTGAATAGTGTTATTTTCTAAATTTGGGTTTTATTGGGAATTTAATTATAATTACCTAATTATTCCATTAATTAATCTTAAACTTCTGTATTTAGCGGGATGACTTACGCCTCCCCTAATTTTCTTGGGATTTATTAATGATTTAATTAGGGTAATTCATGGATTTATTCTAATTATCTCATAATGTAATTAAGCTAATTAATGTGTAATGGGTTTAATCTCTTTATTGAGTTAATTGGGTTTGTTTAAATAAATAGGAGGTTTAGAATAATTTTATAATATTTTCTTAAGTATTCCTTAAACCTCTCTTCCTTAATCCAAACTTAATTAAACTAATTACCAACTAATTAATTTGATAAAATTCTAAAACCTTCCAGAACTTAACTAATTCATCTTGGGTAGATTCTTGTGTTCAATAACCTAAGTACATTAAGAAATCAAAATCCAACTCACATGTGTGGAAGGTTATGAAATTACTTAATTAAACCCCTTTAGCAATTAATCATTAATCATGAGCCAAATTAGGCATTTTCTTCTTGGTGCATTGCTGATTTAAATTCCTTGTGTGGTTTTATGTCATATCATTGGCTCATAATTATTTGGTTAAATATGCTAAGGTGGTATAGGTAAGGGTAATTAACACTTAATTCATACCTTAACCTAATCAAAATATAAAATAATCTAATCATCTAAGATTAAACTAAAATAACACATGGAGGAAATGGGTTAGGACAGAAACATTCTTTCACATTTCCTAAATCAAACATAAAATTCAAAACAAAAATCAACAAACTTTGATTCACTTTAAACTTTCTTATATCATAGGATTGTCTTTAGGAATTAATTAGGGTGAATGAATTTATATTTCTTTCATCACTTTATTTCTTTCCTAGCATGCTAAATGTGTATGTCATATGAAATTCATGCATTCATATCTTTTAAAATCAAAATTAAAATGAAATATTTTATTTATGTCAAATTGCATATTTTTGGTTAAAGTAGAAATATGAATGGCTATTATCACTATTAAATTCAAAATTATTTTCAAAACATATAAATCAAATATCAAAACTATATGCTACTTTTATTTTATTTATAAGCTTGCATGTGAATATAAAATTGTGTCTTATGTTTGCATCATTTTCTTTCCTCTTAAAATGGATTTGAATAAGATTTGCAAAGTGTATAGTTCTTTTAAAAGAACATAACACTTGTTTAAAATCTATTCTTATCCTCTTCCATGTTATAACTTAAGAAGAATCTTTACATTTACATATATAAATTGCACAAACAAACCAAAAATTAAATAAACATAAACTTTGCATCTTTCTTTCTCCATTTATTTCTTTTGCATATGCATATGTATTTACGAAAGTGGTATATTAGTCTGGACAACCCGAGTTGAGGCTTTAAGTAGCCCTAAGTAGGTCTTGCCCTTACAATGCTAACAATGGTTATACTCACTTATGCCTTTCATACATACACATGTGCATATGAATAAAGGATAAAAGAATACCCCTACTTAATGAAAATCAAGCATCATAAAGTATTATAATTTTCTTAAGTAATATTTCTTAATATTCATCTTAAAATGTGCTAAAATTTTCCATTTGTATGTATAGATATGCTTAGGATTCATTCATATGCATGTTGTACATGTTGGGAAAGAAAAGAAGTGATGTGTGTTTTGTGATATAAGTTCACTTTACTTAATCTTAAAATGTCTTTCTTTTGAATAGGTTTGTTTAGGAAAATCTAAACTTAGGATTAATTAAAACACATAATAAAATATTCACTAAACAAAATCAAATATAATCCACTTTAGAAATTACTTAAGGTAGGAAGGAAAGAAGTTCTCTTCTCTTTTCCTCTCTTATAACTTAGTAATTAATAGGATTCAAACCAAAATAAATCAAAAATCACCCAAATCAACTAAACACTTAAATGAACCACTCATCTAAGTTGAACATCTTCACACTTAGAAAATCTAAGCCTCAAAGCCATAGCTAAGCATACCACACAAACCTTTTAAAGCACACACATTAGATTAAGTCACTATTTCTAGCTTTAAGTTAGGGTGGTGCATGGTTATATATTTTTCTCTTATTTTGTGATGTATTATTTCTAGTTTGGATGTTAGGGTGTATGTACGTAGAATGAATGGTAGGATGATTTAGTCTAATCATTGTTTCTAGGATTGTGCTTAGAGCTATAATAAAAATATAAATGCTTTTTTGTATCGGTGCTTATACCCCTAAGCATAATCAATAGGCCAGGTGGACTTGGTTACCCATGTGTGGGGTGCTAAGTCCAACATACATACTTAGGATTTGTGTGGTTCATTTAGCTAATCTCTATTTGGTAGGTGTTAGTTAGATTTACTTTTCTTTTTCATGTACTTTTATAATTAATATTTTGGAATAGAT